>VZRW01006202.1:292625-324663 GCA_013398125.1 Aegotheles bennettii | reverse complement strand
GCATCCCCGGCGGCGAGCGGGAGGTGCAGCCCCGCCGGGTCCGGCCGCGTCTCGGCTCATCCAGCGCCGCGCTGAAAAATCCCGAGTTTATGTCAGCACGGCTAAAATGGAGTCAGTGCCGCGGCTCGGTCCGTGCTGTTCGGCGTTTGACAGCAGCCGGGTCTGTCAGGGCAGCACTCGCGCTTCCCATCATCCATTTCATGCTGCCCGGGGGTGGGGGCTGCTGCTCGGGCCAGCGCCGCTCGGGCGAGGTGTTCTCTCACAAGCGTTCGCCTCTCCCTCCGTGTTTGCAGATAGTCTTGCTGCAACATGATATTTCAGGCTAAAACTAAAGGCAGGTTAGGGTTTTAACCCCGCTTTCTGCAGATCCAAAAATCCCCCACGCCTTGGGGCTGCTGCGAGATTTACAACCTGGGGCACAGAGTCCCTGCTCCTGACTCTTTTTCTCCTCCCAAGTTGGACTTCGGCTTTTGCTCTCCATGCTCTGGAAGAAGTGGCAGGGTAGCTGCAACTGGTTTTATACTTTGTGGCAGTAGTTTTGCTTGGCAGCCCTTAGCCAGAGGAGTAGTTCCAAGAGCCTTACTTTGCTTTTCAAGATGTCTGATCCCCGTGTATTATTTAATGGAAACTTTTCCTTAGAAATACTAGCAGTTAATTGCGAATCACTTCAGCTGACAAAGTCTTTGCCAGACTGCTGTTACAAGAGTATTACTTACTCCAGAGAATTGTGGAGAATGCTTAGAATTTCCTTTTTGAGTTTTGGGGTTTTGTTTCTTTCTTTTTTTTTTTCTTTTTTTTTTTGCTATTTGTTCTAAGTGAGTGAAAAAGGGGAAAACAGAGAAAGATTAGCAGGAGTTAGAGAATTCCTGGAGCATTTTTGTCATAACTTCACTGCGGTGATGTAACATGCGCCACATCTGCTTTGCAGGTGGTGTCCCATACATGGCACTGTTGGCTTGTATTTAGTGTTTGTGGTGATGAGAAACAGTGTTTCCAATTTTTTTCACTCAAACACAAGTGAAAGCAGAGGTGCGTTTCTGGTGTGGCTTTTCTGCATGGTGATAATGAAGCATTCCTTGTGTGGATGCTGCTGAAGGTGATGCCAGTGAACACTAGCAGTGGTACAGCTTCCTAGATGGACAGGTTATCAGTTGTCTTCAGCTGTAAGACTGTGTTGCAGGTACCTTACGTATCCTTCCTCCGTGCTGGCCAGCTTCCTCGGACATTGAGGCTGCCTTTCTGAGAGTTAGCGTGAGATGCTCCTTTATTCTATCCCTCCCTGCTTACGTGTGACTTCAGAAACATCCTCGACTCTTCTGCCGAATCTTGCCCTCCCCATCTCACAACAGAGGTACAACACTGGCTTCACCATTTGCTGTCAATGCCTGGTCAGCACACTTGATCTTTACCTTGACAGGAATATTGTGTCTAGTCATATCTTTCATTTCAGATAATCATAGAGGCTGGAGGAGTAGATGTGGTTGCTAGCTTTATTTTATGTTGACTGCTGCCCATCAGATAATCCTGAGCTGGAAGTTCTGTAAATTGTATTCTCACTGATAAGTCCAAAGCTTTCAGCAGTTTCGGTTCAAGAGGTGAAAGGAGAAACTGCTCCTGTTGTGCTACAGAGCTGGGAATCCAGCTGTCATGTGCAAGAAAAGATGAGACGATGATAATGGATTTCCCCGAGTCTTCAAAACTGATGAATCTGAAATGAAGCTGTTCAGTATAGCCAAGGCCTTGGAGGCAAGTATCCCATTACTAGACTCAAGACATTTGTAAGAGGCCGTGCGCTTACGGTTAATTGATCACTAAGCAGTTTATGGAGGACACGGCCTGCTGCAGTGAGTTGTGAGGTTAATGGAGTTCTGCCGTACACAGTCAACTCTCGATTATTCATGGAAGATTATCTGGGTTGCGGATTAAGCCTGCTGGGTGCAGTCAAGGTCCTTGTGCTGCTTTTGGATTGTGCAGCAATGACTTGTGCAGTCCAGGCTCGCTGTCCTCTTGAGTCCCTCGTCCCTGGGCTCGCTTTTCTCTCCTGCATCATCACTGTGTCTTTTTCTAGAGTAGTTTGCGTGTGTCTGATATTATAGCTCTCCGACTCTGTCTTTACCCTGGAAAAGTGATAGGCGATCATAATAACATAACCTGTTTTCTTTCATTAATATGACTAGGCAGAAGTATGCAGAGATGAAAGCAGCAGACTTAATGATTGCAAAATTAAGACTGTAAGTGCAAACCTTGGCTTTACATCATGATGTCAGTGTGACAGTCTAATTACGCAGTCCCATCAGGACCCTGCTTCATTCAGGGAAGGGATAGTGGTTCAGGTGCTTTTTGTTAAGCCTTCACAGTTCATTATGTGGTCCACGTATTGTTTCTGCCCCCCATCCATGTGCCATCATGAAACAGAATTTTTAATTTCCTCCGGGCTTCTCTGTGCAACTCTGACCGTGTAATATGGAATTGCCATTATAGCACCCCTTTACAGTGGAAAGATGTTGTTTCCTTTTACATTTTGACAAATTTAGTTTCAATCCCCGAACAATTTTCCCTCAAATTGTCAGTCAATTTTTGGCATCATGACTGAGAAACGTAGGTGGATTTTGCCATGCCCCAAGAGGGCATCTGTTTGTGCTTTTTTTGGTGGTGTTTCAACATGTGCGTGTTCAGAGCTCAAACTGCGATCATCGAAGGGTTCTCAACTTCCACGTCTGGCTGTGGGAATCAGGAAGGTGGAGACCCAAACCAGTGACCAGATGTGATGGCTTTTCTCCATCTCGCACCATAACTCTTCAGCAGGTATTGGGATGATGCCCACAAAGAGGATTCATACCCTCTAGCTCTGTCTTCCTTTCCTGTCTTTTCCATCAGGCCAAGCAGGACTTCTGTATATGCTAGATTAATCTTTCTTAAGCAAAGTGCATCCATTGTCTTGCACTGAGTGAGTCACAAGACATGGGGGGGACACTGACTGTGGACTAATTTAACAGTACTGCAGTGCACGGGGAAACTGAAATTCCATGTCGCAGAAAGCCTCAATTCTTAGATTCTTTGTCTTCAGAGTGGTTGAATGATATTCCTAACAAATTGTTATTTTTCTAGCTAAATTCTCTGGGTTGCTTTTCTTAACCAAACTGAAAAATCTGACCTGTAATTGTGTAAAATTATTCCAGCCAGCTCCATGGGACTCCACTGACTTCAGCCCTGTGGGTTACTGGTGTTCTCAATGGCAATAGTTGGTTGCCTTCACCTGCAGGCATAAGTGAGTGCAGGGAGGCAAGGCATTTTGTGGATACTTTGCCCTAAGCAGCAGAAGAGGAAGATTCGCAGGATTTACTTTGGATCTGAGGGATCTGAGTGGCAAATTCATTCTCTGCCTCACTGGGCCTGGGCGCTTTTACACCATCAGCTCCAGCGATTTTATCCCTTTATCCAAGAAATGTCTCGCTCTGGTCTCCACATATAGTTGTTTCTGACCCTAAAATTCTTTCCTCCATCTGCTTACTTTGCCTTGTTTCCATTCCATTGTCCAATAGACCGAAGTCCTCCTCCTTCTCTTGGTGGCCACTATGTCTTGATATCTTGCCACTTTGTCCCCTTGTCTTTGTTGCTCTAGTCTCTCCAATGTTGGTGCCATGAGAAGAAGAGAGAAAAGGAGAAGCTGACTCTGTTTCTGTGCTTTTTCAATTTCACCTGGGGTTCATTATAACCAGTTAAAGTGAAAAAAAAAAAAGGCATAGCTGTCTCTGAAACACTGTCTTACGGTATATTGGCCACCTGTTCTAAGACCGTACTTTCTCCCCTCTGGCATGGGTGAGCTCTTAACCTGCTGAAGTGGCAGAGCTGCTGAGATGGTGGGCTGTCAGGTGGAGTTGCCAGAGGTCAGATTTGTACAGGATCCCTGGGCATGAGTCCTTCAGGGGAAAAAAGGCTGTGGGAGAGCTGGTTGAGGTGGTTGTTGTAGGTCTTGCTGGAGCATGGTTTCCCTGGGGAAGGGATTCCTGCCGTGGCAGCCGAGGAGTTGTGCGAGCAGTGCCTGCTGAACTGGCCTGACTCCGAACTTGTCTGTAGTTATCTGGGTTTAAAATGCCGGCTGTGCTTTTGCACGCTTTTCACCTGGGTTTCACAAATTTGTAAGAATTACTTACTTTCAAATAAAAATGGTACTGTAGGACAGCTGTATGAAGAAGAAAATCAATCAGTGCCACAGTGACAAATGTATTGAAAGCTGTGACTGGCCAACAATTAAGAATTTTTAAAAATTAATGTCCTGGAAGTGGGATAGTTAAAGAGGTCCAGAAAATTTGTCAGTGCAATATTTAATTTTAAAATGTATTTTTAGAGCATGAATTGGCGTAATATTTAAACATTGATTAATATTTGCTGTCAAATGTTCCCTGCTGCATGTAGCATCCAATTCCAGTTTGGCATTCTAGTGATGTTCAGTATTGGCACCTTCTTATTACTTAGCTTGAGGGAGTTCCATTGATATCAGTGAGACCACCTGGAAAATTAAGTTTCTATTCTGTTGCAGTGACTACAGAATTTATTACCTATTAATTTTCTAAAGGAAAACCATTTTGCTTCATAATTCCATTGAGTTCTTCTAACTGCAGAAATCCATTGAATGCAAATTTTGCTGTCTCTATCAATGCAAATCAGGTTCGAAAGGACTTTCATGTTAATTTTAGGATTTTTTTTAAACTATACAGTTACATGCTTTTGTAGCAAATGCAATTCACGTTCTGCAAATCTTTGCAAATGGAATCATGTCTATGGTATTACTGAATAAAATAAATACTATCCTTTCATGCAAGCAAGTACACACCCATTTAATTCTTTTTTAACAGTTATTTGCTATCAAAATGGTTATCGGTGCCCTGGCAGCATTCTGTGTTCATGTGATTAGTCATTTGCTCAAGTGTAGCACTTGCATGAGTAAGGATTAGGCTTGATGTCTGTTAGATTTCATATGAGGAAATACAGTTTTTGAACTGATTGCTTTATTTCGTCTGTACTCATCCCCTGTCATCCTCCCAGTGATCTAACAAGTAGTGACAAAATGATTTCTAGCCCTTGGAGACGTTTTTAAGTTTTTTTCAGCCTTGCATATTGAGACATCCTTTGATATTAAAGCACCGTGATGGCTGGCAGTCATCCATCCTTCTCTGCTTTTCTTCCTGCAGTGTATGTGAAGGAAGAAAATAGAGGTAAACCTTGCATCCGGCTCAGGGTGAAATACTCCAGCTAATCTTCAAGGTGTTTAAATTACAACAGCATTAGTAGGGCATGGGCTTTCTTGAAACAGTTTTGATAGAAATTCAAATAATTTCAAAGAGGCCTCTTGAAGCAATAATCTAGTCACTGGAGTGGGTAATTCTGTTTTGAAAGCTTGCGGGGTTTTGAGTGGAGCGCTGGCATTTCCCGGTAGGCTTTAGTGACATTTATCTTGAGAGCATTCACTTTAATCTTTATCTCTTTCTCTTTGTCTCTCCTGCAATGATAGAGTCTATCAGTCCTCCTTGAAGGGTTTGAGAGGGATGTCGCTGCCGTTCCTGTCTTGAATGCCTGCTGGGAGAGGAGGTGGCTTCAGTCAGAGCCTGGCTATTGCGTGTGCCTGGCACTCCCCATCTCCACGTCTGTGCTACAGATAACCATTTTGGGAGCAGTGCACAGTTGAGGTCTCTGTGTAATGCACAGATGCCCAAGGTGGCACATGGGCAGGCCTGGGAGCCAGCACAGCATCGTGAAGGAGATGTCTGTTGGAGCCGATAGCTCCATACTCAGGAGCTGCTATCTTGCAGGGATGCTGGATATGGCATCTAGGGTGACTGCATCTCCCATTTCCCGCAGTTTCTACAGACTTCTTTAGCCTTTAGCATGGGAAATAAAAATACTGTCATACTGAAACTTGGGAAGGATAGGCCAATGGCACAAATGTCCCTAGGCTTGAAAGTAAAGAGATGCCGCTTGATTCAACCTTTTCTCCTTTTTCTCTTCCTTTCTTGTGCTTTTGGACTGAGTCTGGTGGCTAGCTGGCTCTGAACCTGGGCAAGTCCGGCCTGCGGTGTTTACATCTGTGCTTGGTATTAGGGCATCTACTGCTTGCCACATTTACCTCTTTTTTTCCCAGCACGAGTCAAAGTTTGCCACTGAAAATTTGCTAGGGCAGGTGCATTGGAGTCTGCTTTAGTTATTAGCAGGTCTGTTCCTTGAAGCACCAGGGTTAGTTTTCTATAACATTTAAAGCTATGAAAAGCTATTGGAAGGCTACAGTGAGAGAATGTAATGGTGGAAATGCTTTTCTGTGAGGATAATTCACATGTGGACAAAGCAACAGCCAATGTTCAAAACGTGTTAATGCCCACCAGCCTTGAGATAGTCACTAATCTCTGCATTCACCTGGGTAGAGGTCACCAGGAAAATCAACCCCACGCTGAGGAGTGCGAGGAGTCTTCTTGGGCTGGGCACAATTGCTTGTGGCACAGAGGACTGACTGTTGCCCGGCCTGGTTTAGCCAACACAGAATTCATACACATGTATCAGGAGTTTATTGGCATTATTTGCCCTGGTGCTGATACAGGTAGAGACTCAGGCCTGTTCTCTTTGTTACGGTGAACTGGTGATGTTTTCAGTTGGATTGAGGGTATTACAGCACAAGCCAGGGCAAGATTTCTCCTATGCAGAGAGGGTCTGTACATCCTAAGCAGAAGCCAAAGCTGGTGATTGAGTTGTTCTTGGTGTTTGGATGGCAGGTATTAAATGGAAAGAAGTTAGCTAGATGATAACTGTACAGGTTATGGTGATTTCTGCGAGACCATGTGAATTCTCATGGTGGATTTCAGCAGCGTAGGCAGTTGGTCCAGCTTGGAGCACAGATGGCTGTGTAAGCAAACTGCAGAACTGCTGTGTACATGTAGATGCACAGTCTTGCTCTTGTCTCCTTAAGTTTGCACAGTTTTGCTCTTGACTTCCTGACTTACTTTGGTGAGGTGATGGCTGAGCTGGTAATGGGTGATTGAGGAAGAGCCACAGATAACTGAGTGTGTATCACGTGCTAATTGTTGATTTTATAAACAGGCACTGGCTCTGACTGCGCTGTAAGTTAGAAGGCAGGTATGAGTTAAGCCTTCATGATTTCCATGGCATCTTTCTACTTCTATGTAGTTGCTAGGCCTTTCTCATTGTTTTTATTTTTTGTTGGTTTTGTTTTGTTTGGGTTTTTTTTGTGAAGAGACTCCCTTGGAGGCCAAGCGTGAAGTTGGCATAAGTGAAGTGCATGGAGATGGCTCTAGCACCTACTGAGCCCCCCTAGTAGTCCTGTCATCTAAATTTCCAGCTGAACTAGGGTTTAGCAGCTCTGAAATCTTTTCTAGGGTAAGGTGATCACTTCATACGACTACTCACGTAATAGAACAAGTGACATCTTGCATAGAGGGTCAAGTGTGCTGAGGGGAGCTGGGCTGCTTACGGCTTTGTGCTCTTTAAGTCTCTTCTGAACATAAATATTGACTGCGGCTGCTTGGTCCTTTGGGTAGGACTGAGCTCCTGGTTGACATGTAACTGTCAATATGTAGGTGCTTACATGTGGAAAGCTAATGGCCAGACTTCCATTGTGATGATGGGTTTGTGTGGAGTGGCTCTCTAAGGGTGATTCAGGTGGGTCTGCGCTGTGTATCGTGCCAGCCTGATCTCCGTCCATTGCTCGCTGCAGATGGACCGCCGGTGTTGGCTTCTCTTTCCGAGAACGTAAGAGGGAGTCTTGTGACACAGAAGAAAGCCTGTGTTTTAGGCAGCTTACCCAGGTACTGCTGTCATGTTTTTTCCCCTCCCTCTTGGAGAATAACTGGAAACTGTCATTTTGATCAGACTTAGATTGCTCAATAAGTTTTGGAGAGACATCAGTCATCATCAGTGAGTGCTATCAATATAAGGCATGAGCCGAGCTGTTTCGAAAGACTTCTACTGCTGTTTGTCGGCTGTTATTTATTGCTGTAGCCACACTGAAGATCCCACCCTGCCTTTTGGATCCACTTGTGGAGCATTTTTTCCCATTGCATTCTTCCTGCTGCATTCAGGCTCTTAGAAGGTGGCTGATCATTTCTGCATTGCTGTATTGTTTGTACTGTTTAACCAGTTATGTGTATGGCAATACCATTTTGTCTTTTGAATATTAGATTGTATTCCAAGGTCACCAAAGCAAACACATTGGACAATTAATATGAGTTTTCTCTTCAGTCTGTTTTGTTGTGGTGGTGGTTTATTTTCTACAGCTGTGATACAGTTTTAGCACAATAATATTGTATTAATTCAATTAAAATAAAGCTATGCTGATGGCAGAGGAAATTCAGAAGATTCATGCAGATGGTTGGTAAGGAGTAGCCTTCCACAGAAATGACTCAGCTCTGGTTCAGGCTGGCAGAGCAAACAATCCTGAACTGTGCAGGGTTGTGAAGAGAGCACTGTTCATGGGAAGGTGGTGGTAGAGCTTACAGCGCTTGATTTGCAAAGCGTGTGTCCCTCAGGTCCCCCTTCTGGCCTAGGTTATGTGCTGGCAAGAAAAGTGTCCTTGGCATAGATGATGAGATTCTAGAGTAACAGCAGATCAAAACCAAGTAAGTGTCTTGCAGCCAATCCAGTGCCAAGGCCTTACCTTTTTTTTTTTTTAGGTAATTTGTTTTTCCAGATCCATAACAACCTACTGTCGCCTGACAGTTGTTTTAAGATGACAGCAGGGCTGCCTCTTCCAGCAGCCGCTGAGCTTCTCTTTCCTCTGCCCCCAGCCTCGCATCTTTAACACCTCCCTCGAGCTTTACCAGCGATCGTGAGTCTGTGCAGTGAGCTGAAACCTACACTGACGAGTACAGGAAATAATTATCTTTTTCTGTCCACTGACTGAAAAATTGGTGCTTAACACAATGGGTAATGTGGTGGCATGGAGGGGGAAGAGCAAATTTTGCTTTAGGCATCTGCATTGAGAACTCAGAACAAATGATAGCAGTCATGAAACCAAAGTTGTGGAGTCATTGCATTTGGCTTGCTGGGTGCATCCTTGGTTTTATGATGGGTGTGTAAACAGAAGTAAACAACATTCTCCTCTATTTACTTCCCTAGTGGGAAGATCAGGCAGCCGTTGTTCTGCTGCTTTCTTTTGGGTCAGAAAACGGGAAGGGTGTTCTTCATATATCCTCTTTCTTTTTTATCAAAATGTAGAAACTGGTTAATGTGTTTTTTCTTGTTGCGGGAGATCTGTCTCAACTGTCTGTTTCCATTACTGGCTTTTATTGATGTTTATAAACCTGGATGGAAAAACTGAGAAAAAGCCAAACACCCAAACCAGCTTCCTTGCAGTCTTCCGTCAGGTTCTTGTTTTTGAAAGAAAAGTTAATTTTGTGGTAGTTCTGTCAAGGATAAAGTATAGTCTTGTTTAAACAATGAGCTATCTTTACTCAAATGCACGTTTGTTTGAAATGTTGTATGTTATTTATGTTTTAGAGGACATTTATGTGCGGCCCCTTTTCAGAATTACTGATGAAAATCACTACAGTGGAATATGAGAAAACATTTATTTATGTGGAAGCATAACTTCTTGAAAGAAGCAGCGTGCAGTTGTAGTTGCGGCTTGGCAGCCTGTTACAGCCGTGCACTTGTGTCTAAATGTCAAAGCTGTTCTGCTACACAAAACCGCATGCTGTCTTGTTTTGTTCTCTTAGGCTGCGGAAACCATCTTGAAACTGAGAGGTAAAAGAGAGGTATTTTTGTGGTCATTTAGGCATTCCTTCAGAAGGGTCTGCTGGGAGAATGGGTGGTGCTCTGATAAACTTTCATTTTTCCTGAAGTTCAGTTTCATAACTTTGGAAACCAGAAATCTGTTGAGCTATTGGCTACTTGGAAGCAAACTATATTTAGGTGACAAACCAGCTTTGGGCTGCAGGTGTGGATGGGCAGTTTGACCATGTGAATATCTGTTCATTCCCCCTTACTGGCTGTCTTGACAGTAATCATTGTACTGTCATCGTAAAACATGTAGATGGTAATTCTAGTTCTGACTTTTTGAAGAAAAATCTCAAAATGTATTTCTAATTAATGTGGAATAGAAGGGCTTGATAACAAGAATTTTAAAAGTTTTGTAATTCTGTAATAAGTGCTTTGTCTCATTTAAAAAATGATGATTAAATAACCCAGAGCACGCTCAAGGGTGTGAATTGGTGAGAAGAGCTCTTCACATCTGCAAATACAGCTCCTATATTAAGTGATCTGAATACTGTCTCTTTCGCTCTTAAGGCATATCTGTTACTGTGAACTGGGAAAGCTGCACAAAAAATTACTTTGTTTTCTGTTTCTTATTTATTCTGTATGTGGGAACATGTGGTGTGATTATTTTTGGCAGGAGACATGAATGGAGATAAGCCTGCAAGGGTTGTTCAGTCCTGCACATTCTGCTTTGTACAGATAGACCTGCTGGAATTTGAAATATTAGGCAGAACCAAATGAGGTTTCCTGAGGTTTCTATATGCTTTTCAGGCCGTGGAGTTTTCTGCTTTCTTAAATATGGGGGTACTGCAGAAGTGATAGAACTTTCTTGTGAGGTAACTTTCAATAACCATGTTGGGCTCTTCAGTTTCTGTTGTGGACATACTGCAGCAATTTTATCTAGGCCTTCTCCAAATCAGCAGGCTTTGTAATAACAAAGCTGTGTCAGTGAAAGCAAGTGCTTTGACTAGCATGGCATTAACCTTGCTGTGGAGCACGACAACATGAGACACCTGTTGCTTTTCTAGCATTTCCTGTGCTGCTGCAGTGACAATAGAGAAATGTCAGGTGAGTTCCCAGAAGAGGTGAGGAGGGACCAGCTTCTCCTTTTATAACTAATATTTTCCAAAGCGATCTCAGTGCCACCATTCAACAATTCAGTGGAGTCTTTTGAGTGGGGGAAGGATCTTGTTCACTCTGTTGCTTTCTTCCAGCTGCTGTAGACCTGCTCTTGCTGTAGTGATTGTGTGACAAGCCAGTTCATGATGAGTAGATAGAAGATTAGATGAGGGAACGTCTGAAAACTTTGTGGTCACCCAGTTCACTTAAATGTTGAAAAAGACATCGTTGTCCAAAACTTGAAGCTTTTTCTTGCTCATTGTTATGCTGTATAGGCAGCTCCTCAGGTATTCTGGCACCTGTAGGTTCTCAAGGAGAAGCTGAGGAAGATCCAATTCCACAGTCCTTCCACTGACCAACCAGGGAAAAGGGGAAGAAAAATCTGTTGAAAGTCACCTTTACAATAGCCTCTAGACAACCAGTACATGATCATAATCAAATAACTGTGGACATATTCTGTGGAATACACGGGCTGAGTTTTTTTTTTCTGTATTTCAGACACTTACTTTGTTAATTTCATTTTTTTGTTGACATAATGAAGAGGCTGTAAACTTCTCAGGGGGCTAGAGGTCATATGTTTTTGCATCCCAAACCAAAATGTGTTCCAAGGCTAATCAAGGAAACACTTTTCTTTTTCAGTCAGTTAGCTATGCCAGTGTGGATGAACAAGTGTGAAGTCTTTATTCTAAAGTGGAGCTCTCTAGACTTGTATGTACAGTAACTTTCTCACCTGTCAGATATAATTATACCTGTGACTGTTAGAACATTTACACTCTGAAACACAGGGGGAGCATAAGCGAATTTTTGGCATGTTCTTTCTTCCTGCCTCCTGACAGTGGTGGAAAGGAATATGTACCAAAATAGATGAATACAGGAAACACATGAGCGAGAACTGTTCGTATTGATACCTCTGCTATCTTGCTGTGCATCTGACTTCTCATGATTTGCCTTTAATGGTTTCAGTTCAACTGGCTTCTCGACAGATAAATTACATAAGGATGTTATAATTGCAAACTATACTTTCAGACCCTAAATATGATGAAAGAGTGACTGACAACAAAGAAAAACTTTGCAAAGAGGCTTGTTGTGGCATAGTGGGACTTGAATAGAAGTCTGGGAGGATGGGTGGGAGAGCTGTCTGAACTGCCAAACTGACAGGTTTTGTTTCAGAGCAGGTAAATTATCATTCACTTTTGCTCTTGGCCAGCCCAGCGACGTTATACTCAGTAATACACTGTAAAAAGCATGGAGGAAAAAGTAATCATCAGTAGCAAATAAAATTCATGCTTCTCAAAGACATCTCGAAACCTGTGTGTGCTTAGTGGGCTGTTCAGAGACCTCAGACAACTGGCAAGAATATGGGTGTCGCACTTCCAGAGTTCCTAGGGAAGGCCTCTCTTATCTCTGCTTTCTCCAATTTGGTTATTTGTTTTTAAAGACTGAAGAAGGCCGTATGTTTAAATGAAATAGGCTTTTTTTTGCTTGAAGAGAATGTTTTTAGGAATGTGTTTTGCTTGCAGTTTCTAGGTCAGTTCCTGAAAGAGAGGTATTGCAGAAAATTGTCCTTGTTTCTGGCATTTGAAACGGAGGCAGAGAAATGAGGTGAAGGATGTGGCACCTTCCAGGGAACAGCTCAGAAAAATTTTCTTGTGCTCTTTGTGCTTATCTCTTCTGGGTAAATAAGTCTTAAGAGCTACTGTAATCTTGAATTTACTGAAGGTAACCTTGAAGATTTTGTTTGTGTTTTTTTTTTATAGCCTTTTAACAAAAATTTGCTGGGAAGGGGCAAAACCACTAGCATGGCAAAGATTTGTTGTTGTAAAGTGTCTGGTTTCTATGTTGCTGCTGTAGGACAGGTGATGATGGGTAGTGTGTCTATTACTGGCAGTCTAAGTAAAAGTGAACATAGCAGCATAAAACCTATCATCCCACTGCAAATTATGTTGTGTTACTTGTTCTAGCAGTGACAAGAACAGGATTAAAACAAATGCAACTGAGTAGTGGTTTCTTTCCCTGCTTATGAGATAGAAATTTGAAGTTCTAAGGCAAAAAACCTCTGGGTGACAGCAGTCTTTCTCCACAAGGCTTGGTGTACCTCTCCTGCAAGTCCTGGAGCTCTGGTTGAGACTGGGGAACTGCAGGGAGCAGTTTGCTGTTTCACAGAGGGTGAGGCAGCACTTGACCATGAGAGACCCTGAAGATGCCTGCTAGTGTTTGAATGCAACAATACAGAGATTAAAAGGCAGCCTGCCAGCCCTGTCAAAGCAATATTTTTTTGTGAAGTGGAGGAAGTAGGAAGTCAGAAATACAGAGGAGAAATATTTGTAATACTTGAGTAAGCATCTAAAAGCTTCATAATTAGAAACTCTTGAGATCCAATAGAAACTCCAACTGAAAATTTCCTGTCCTTTCTCCCAGCTGCAACTGGGCAGCCAGAAATGGGAGTCCTGTGGTCCTATGTGGTCTGTGGTACTTCAGTGAGGTGGGGGTGGAAGTCATTGGTGATACACACAGAACATTTTTTTGTAGAGCGTTTTTGCATGGAAGCTGATATTGTTGCAGGGAGAGAATTGAAATAAACTGTCCTTTGTTCCAGAATATAGCAAAGGCTGCTACTTTGCTGATAAAAGACCATGTGGCATTTGTTTTTTTTCACCTGTCTGTGTTGCAGAACCATTTGGTTTGTGAAATTTAGCTATCCAGTAGGTCAGTGATGGTGGTATAGCTGCAACTGGAGTACTACGTTCAGTTCTGAGCCACTCACTACAAGAAGGACATCAAGGTACTGGAGCGGGTCCAGAGAAGGGCAACGAAGCTGGTGAAGGGCCTGGAGCACAGGTCTTATGAGAATCGGCTGAGGGAGCTGGGGCTGTTCAGTCTGGAGAAGAGGAGGCTCAGGGGAGATCTTATCTCTACAACTACCTGAAAGGAGGTTTGGAGCAAGGGGGTGGCCGGTCTCTTCTCCCAAGTGATGAGTGATAGGACAAGAGGGAATGGCCTCAAGTTGCATCAGGGGAAGTTCAGGCTGGATATTAGGAAAGTTTTTTTTATGGAAAGGTGGTCAGGCATTGGAACAGGCTGGCCAGGGAAGTGGTGGAGTCACCGTCCCTGGAGGTGTTCGAAAAACATTTGAATGTGGCTCTTGGGGACATGGTTTAGTGGTGGACTTGGCAGTTCTGGGTTGATGATTGGACTCTGTGACCTTGAAGGTCTCTTCCAACTGGAGCGAGTCTATGATTCTGTAGTCTATATTTGTCTGAGCAATGTAATGAAGGCCTTCCTTTATGCACTAGGAACTTAAGCTGTTTATATTGCTTTTCAAAGTCCTCTGCTTCCTCTTTCTCTCCCTAGCTGTTATCTCTTGCTCAGTCCCAAAGAAAAGATCAATTCCGGCCTCACCTCTCCCTGTGTTCGCAAAGCCAGGCTGTATTGCTTACTTGTTTCTCAAACAAGCATCTCTGTGTGTTCTCTCCATGTTGCCTCTCAGGTTTCAAAAAACCCCTCCAGAAACAACCACAAAGCTTTCTGTTTACTTCTTAAAGCCTTTGCAATGGTATCCACAAATGCTTGAGAAGTGCTAGTGCTTCTGAGGTGCTTTGGCTTTAAATATTAAACAAACTGTAATGCCATTTTGCTTTCTTTTTCCTTCATTTTGGTATCTCCTTTCACGTATGTAACTTTTTTTGGCAAAGACTGCTTTTTGCCCTGACCCAGACCTAGTGCTTCCAGGCCCTTCGATAATATGGTTCGTGAATAAGAACTTGCGTGCGTATTTGGCGTGGTGTTTAAAGTAGTAGTGCAGTAAGTAGGCCATTAAGTTACTAATGTGTCTGTTTTATGTTTCACAGAAGCCCCTTGTGCTACTCCACTGATTTGTAGTTTTGGAAGACCGGTGGACCTTGAGAAGGATGACTACCAGAAGGTTATATGCAATAACGAGCATTGTCCGTACAGCACCTGGATGCACCTTCAGTGCTTCTATGAGTGGGAAAGCAGCATTCTTGTCCAGTTCAATTGCATTGGCAGAGCCAGGAGCTGGAATGAAAAGCAGTGTCGACAAAACATGTGGACAAAGAAGGGATATGACCTGGCTTTTCGGTTTTGCTCCTGTCGGTGTGGGCAGGGTCATTTAAAGAAGGACACAGACTGGTACCAGGTGAAGCGAATGCAGGATGATAAGAAGAAAAAATCAGTGTTGGAGAAGAGCATGGGAAGATCAATGGCAGAGTCAGCAGAGGAGGCCAAAAAGGGCAGGCCTGCCAACAAGCCACAGAAGGGCTTGAGTCATGACCTGCAGCGAAGGCACTCGATGGACAGGCAGAACTCCCAGGAGAAGGGTGTCATAGGTGGCAGCTACGCCGTTCGTTCGCCTTGTGTCTCCCCTGGACAGTCCCCACCCACTGGCTACTCTATTCTTGCCCCCACACATTTCAGCGGCCCTCGTTCCTCGCGATACTTAGGAGAGTTTTTGAAGAATGCCATTCACCTGGAGCCCCATAAGAAGAACATGGCCAGTGGGGGCATGTTCAGGAATGCACATTTTGATTATGGGGCAGCTGGTTTGCAAGCACATAGATCGGGACACTTCGATGCCCCTGTGCAGTTTTTGAGAAGGCTCGATCTATCTGAGCTGCTTACTCACATCCCCAGGCATAAATTGAATACTTTCCATGTGCGGATGGAAGACGATGCCCAGGTGGGCCAAGGGGAGGACCTTCGGAAGTTTATCCTTGCTGCTCTTAGTGCCAGCCACAGGAACGTTGTAAACTGTGCACTATGCCACAGGGCGCTGCCAGTGTTTGAACAGTTTCCGCTGGTGGATGGGACCCTGTTCCTTAGCCCATCGAGACATGATGAGATTGAATATGATGTTCCCTGTCACCTTCAAGGTACAGGTTGTCTGTCAGTCATGCTAGGCTTCATTAAATGATGGAACTGCCTTTTGTGCCCTGTCCCCCTCCCATTACAGATTTTCATCCTGATTCTGCATTTTTAAGCAGTTCTGTAAAGCTTGAAGTCGCGTCCAAATTGATCACGTGGATCCGATTGAAACACTTAGAAGGGATTACAGAAAGCAAATGCCATGTAGACAGATCTATGCCTTGTGTTTGGGTTTACAACTAAGAGATTTCTCATCTGGTTTCTAGGCAGACCACGGGGAGGTTTTCTAGCCATTCTGTTCTGCAGCGTGTGTGTGCTGTTTATCTGTTGTGAGCTTTGCTCACAAGATATACATCAACCTTTTAAACAACCTTTTAAATTTAAACATGCTGTGCTGCAGCATGGGTGAAAGTTCTGTTTGTACCACTGGTGAGATGAGATGCCTCTCGTCTGCTTTCAGGCTAGAGAATAACAGTTTTGGTTTATAGCAAATTTATTTTTTTTAATATGGAAAGTACTGTAGTCTGGCCTATGTTAACACCAGCCTGGAGAGGTTGGATGTAGTAAAAGTAATCTAACAGGGTGGGTTTAAGCACCAAAGGTGTAGTGGGGGATTTAGACTTATTTGCAAACTCTCACCTGTTGGGACTGCATCCTTATTACGGCCCAACTCTGGGCTGAGTTGAGACCAAGGTGTGTAATACTTTTCTCGTCCCAGGGGAATAAACAGATGTGGGCTAGGATGAGCTTCAGCTCTTCTGGAAAGCTGTGTCCCACAGTAAGTGATCAGGGTGGCACATGGCAAAACACACCTGTCCTGCAGCCAGCATGGCTAAAATAGGTGAGAGAAAGTATTCGTAGGTTGGAGTTCAAAACCATAGAATTAAATTTGGAAAAGTGTGATGGGAAAGCATCAACAAGGTATTTTAACATTTTGTTTTCTCTCCTTTCAATAAAATTTGTTATATCCCATGCATGGTCATAGTCCGTGTTACATAACATTCCTTTGCTCAACAACTTTGTATTTTATTTTTTTTCTTTCTTTAAATCACTGTGCCCCAAGTCACTAAACTGTATTCATGCTAACATTATTATTTCTGTCTTGCCTAATGTACTCTAAGGAGAAAAAGTGCTAGGGAGATCTACAAGCTAAAAAAATCTCCAGGATAAACAGAACATACCTATGTGAGATGATAATGCTTATTTGCTTTGATGGGGAGGCACGCACAATGTGCCTGTCATTTTGTCAGTACTAATAGCTGGTTTAGTAATAGTGAAACTCATCGCTTGTTAGCATTTGCCACTAATAATGAAACTCTGTGATTTTATTATTTTTTTTTATTTAATTGCTCCTTACCCATTGGGTGATACATCTGAAAAACTTGCTCAGACAAGATACCATGAATAATTAATTGTTAAAATTTTTACCTCCTTGTCCTTGGTAAAATGGTTTATTATCAGATGTAAGTTTTGAAATGAAATTAAGCTGCAAGGTGCTGTTCCAGGGTGTTATTTTCTCTTCAGCACAGAAAATAACTTCTTTTATTTCAGGCATGTTTAAGTTATCAGGTGCCTCATTTTCTATATAACAAGGATCCTGAAAATTAAGCAGTGGAGGAGTGCAGTATTTTAATGTGCAGGAGCTGTGCAGAACTTCAGATGAGGAAAATTATCTTATCTTCGTGCACAACACAGAACTTCTGCATGTGGAATTGTTTGAAAGTCTCCAATTTGAGTGTTCACTTTAGGAACAGTTTATTATACTTGCACTTCAGTCTCACCACATCACATTTTCTACAGCTGAACACTCCAGTGTGGAGTAACTCAATTTTTATCACTTCATATTAACAAGCTTATTTTGTATATATATATTTTAAGAATAATCTGGTTTGTCTTCACATTTTTCTGGAATAGTTGGCTTAAAAGTCAAAACAAATTAAAGCCCAAGCCTTTAGTTTTAAAGTATCTGGTATACTAATTGTAAATTGTTATTATTTAATTCCCTTTTATCTAGAAATAGTACAAGTTGTGTGTGTTCTTTAAATTACAGGTTGTGATATGTTCAGTACTTGTGTGCTAATGAGCACAAATTGCAATCCAAAAGAAACACGTATTATATGCAGTCCTGTTTTGTAGCTGATCTGTAACTGCAGTACTTCTTAACTTTGTCTTGTATAGCAGTGCAAAATTTGGTATATTACAGAATGAGTACTCTCTGTCAGACCATTTTTAATAGCCAACTGTTAAACTACAAATTGATTCAATCACTGCAAATCAGGCTTAATCTAGATGTCAGATCTTTGTAATTTGTGTAGGGCTTTTTGTTTTGTGTGAAATTTACGTCTTGGATTTTGCATTGGTGAATTTAGTCACATTTATGTAAAGAAAATACTTAATTTTCAAGTCCAAACTGCTTGATTTTTATGGAAGTTGATATAACTCAGTTTTTGAAAGTCATTTTGCATACAGAGTCTAAGGTCGTGATAGAGCTCGATAGATTCGTAGTTCTGAATGACCTGTAAAGGTCTCTGTATGTGTAATGCATAATGCTTTTAAATATACTTACTGTAAATTAATGGTGAGGAAAAAAAGTATGTGAAAGAAAATCGCTCTTCTGGTTGTTGCTTTTTTTCCATGAGAGGTATTAGGTCCTTAGTTCCCTCTTTGCTGGCAGATTTTGGCAAGTTGTTAAATAAATCTGCACCCAGCTTGCTAATAAGTTTCAACACCTCTCCACTTCTTCTGTCAGGTGGGGATGATGCTAAGACACAATCCTGGTTTTGGAAACAGTGCAGCTGATCATATGGCCTAACCTGACATCTGTTCACGGAGCTTCAGCAACTCCTTTTATAAGATATTTTGCTAAGATCTACCAGCAAATAGAGAAAGGGTGGGTGGGCAAGGTGATGGCCAATTCCTGAGTTTTACAACCATGGAAAATAGCTTCAGTCAACAACCCCTATATATTTCCCATTTTTTACTTTGCCATTCACCCTTTTTTTTTTAAAAAAAAGATTTTAGTAAGGTGTGATTTGTATCACTGCAGATAACACGTTGCAGGAAATGTCTGTTTTAATCTTCTGTCTCCTTAAGAAGTGTGTTTCCTGTCCACAGGAAGGCTTATGCACCTCTATGCTGTTTGTGTAGACTGCTTAGAAGGGGTTCACAAAATTATCTGCATTAAGTGCAAGTCCCGATGGGATGGAAGCTGGCATCAGCTGGGAACTATGTATACCTACGATATTCTGGCAGCATCTCCCTGTTGTCAGGTTAGTACTGTAAGTAAATAAGACTCTTAAGGTGAGTTTCCAAGTGATGACAAGTAAAGCCAAGGTTTGTGTTTCTCTTCTCCCCTCCCTTCTCCCCTTCTTTTGTAGCTAGACAAAAGCCAGTGCAGTGGTCAGTGGTTAATGTTCTTGAGTACAGCCCCTTTAAATGCATTCACAATTAAACCTGATGCATATTTGCTCACTAGCAAATATGTTTGGCATCAGATATAATTCCAATAGTATTTTAATAACAGTTGCATATTTTTAGCAGATGTTTCGTGTATTGAAGTTTCTTTTAGTTGTTTGAGTTGTGTTTTGTCATAAGATAATTGTAGCAGAAAAGCCAAGGGAATGGAAAGGTCTAAAGAACCTTGAGACTTAAAGGAGAACTCCCCCAGCTCTCCTTCATCTTTGCTGTGACTGACTCTGACGAGGGTACTCTGCCACAGCCTGAAGCAGCTTTATTTTCATTAAATGCTCACCTATCTATACCTTGGGTGAGAAAGATCCAAGGCCTGGGGTTACTCCAGAGTAGACATGTGCCTGAGGCAGAAGGTGGTCTGCATCCTAAAGAATCGATCATGTGGTGATGGGCAGAGTGCTTTTGTGGTGCAGGTAGTGCATGGGAAAAGCACTGGGTGCCATTTGTTTGGAAATGGCTTGGTGGTCCGCTCAGGATGCTTGGGGATGGGCTGTTAACCTGATATGCAGGTGGTGCTACTGGGGGAGAACAGGAGCCTTGCAAAGATGCATTCATTCAAAGTATGATCACTTAATGGTATTGTGTGTGCTTAAGAGCAATCTAAAATACAGTTTTTTCAATATGCAAAATGCCATTTAATCTTAAATTTAACATTTATCAAAATGTGTTGCTTGAAAGATGAGTGGTGTTGCTGCTACTGGATAAGATGGCATGGATAACAGTTATAACTAAAGACAGAAATAATACCTCAAAAAATCTCTTGAAATTAACTTTTTTTAAATATAGGGATTTTTAAAGATAGAACACTGATGCTGAATTGCTAGCTCTCTAAAAGCCAGCAAATTTAAATCTGAATTGCTTCTGTTGAATATACAAGACAAGAATTAAGGTCTCATTATATAAGAGCCTTAATTATATGATTAATGGACAGTGTGACAGTACATGGTAAGTAATAGAACTGACTGTGAAATCATTAGCTGCAGTGACTGTGATTGCCAGATAATACACATTATTGTTTCACTGTGATTGTTACCGATGATTCTGTGCATACAGAGGAATGACATTTAAATATGGTATATAATTTAACTCCGAATTGTCTTGCTAATTTGTATTTTGAATAATTTCATCCCTTATTTCAAAATATTTAATTATACATCGCAAGTGTGCATGTAGGATAATGAACTGACCTCACTGTCAGGTTACTAGCCGCTAGCTGATGTGCTGGACAGTAGGAAGGGGAAAAACAGCACTTTAGTTAAGAAAATCATACAAATCCATGCCCTACTAGATTGTATTTCTTAGCATTTCTGCTTATCAGACAGAGCAGATGGCTGTGAAACTGATGATTTGTTTCTTTTTGAGTCTTGTCTTAGCAGTAATAGTACTTTAGTAATTTCTTCCTCTCCTCATCCCAGGAAAATTCCTTAAATCAAGATTGCCATAGAAAATAATTTTTTATTATTTTCAGAAAGACCTGAAGCTTTCATTATCATGTTGGGCTGTGAGGTTAAGCTATGATACAGCTCACGCCCTCTCTGCTCATTTGCCACCTTTACTCTTAAGCTTCTTTATGGTCTCAAATTTGCTTTGCTTCTCTTGAGTGTTTTGAACAGCCTGCTGAGCTTTCACACTGCCTGTTTCTTTCTTTATATCAAATGGGCTGGGTTTCTCAGCTAGATTTCTTCTGAAGACTTACTTTTTTTGTTACTGCTGAACATTAATAGCTCTGTCTGTCCTCACCCTTGACCTTTAATTATTTCTCATATCCACTCCATTGATGTTGGTCCTTTCTCAGTTGAATTTTGCAGAATAGTTTATGTGCTCGAAGTGATGTTTAGTTTGTATAACCTGACATGTATTATAAAAGTTTAAATAGATACCTAAAGTGATACAATACCATGCCATGTTGATAAAGTAGATCGAGTCATACAGTTGTTAAGCCAAAAGATTAAAATGCTGATATATTTCATAGACAGATCATGTTCAAACCTCAACCTAAACAGTCGAATTGCATGGTGCAAATGTAAAATTTCTCTCTTTGCTTCAGGGCTTCATTAATAATTTATTGAGACAGCACTTCGTGTGCTGGGGATTGAGGAATCCCCAAAACAATTGTGTGTGCATATAAACTTTGAAATTCTCTATCTCCTGTCAGTCAGAATGGGAGATAGCTTACTCTCCAGAGTTTGGTGGTGATATTTCATGTGAAAAACACTGTGTATGTCCGTGAGTTACCTGTCCTGGTGAAGAATGTCCTTTCCAGCAGATCCCATTGCTGCCCATTTCCTAACTTACCCCCTCTCCTGCCAGAACAGGCAGGGCAGAGGGCTGTGTGTGATGCTCGCTTTTTCAGAAGCGAGAAGCGGAGGCAAGTTTGGTTATTTCAAAAGGGTTTTTTTGTTTGTTTCTTTGTTTTTTACAGGCTCGACTGAACTGTAAGCACTGTGGGAAGCCAGTAATAGATGTACGGATTGGCATGCAGTATTTCTCTGAATACAGCAACGTCCAGCAGTGTCCTCACTGTGGAAATCTAGACTACCACTTCGTGAAGCCATTTTCTTCATTTAAAGTTTTGGAGGCTTATTGACGAAAGCTTTGCTTTAGTAATAGCTATTTTATGGGTATTTCAACTTTATTACGTATCTTTTTATAGGATTCATTCTGTGATGAAATTTAATTTCTTTTCTAACTGAAAGAGCAGCTTCTTTGTCTGTGTACATATTAATATGTATATATACATGTTGTTAAAACCAGAATCCTCCTGACGAGATCTCTGTGAAGGCTGGAGGCAAGCCAGTTTAATGGCCTTTGAATATATCCTGAGTGTGGGGTAAAGTTCAGCTAAAAATTATTTTATTTTAATTTTTTTTTGTAATTGTAGTACAGTTTATAGGAAGGGTGTTGGGAGACATACGGGACAGAAAAATATGTCTGATTGAAAAGTGGGTTATCGTGTAGGGTTGTTGTTCCTCCAGCTTGGTGGAGATGGGAAATTCTTGGAAAGAAACCGTCCTGTTACCGTTCAATTCTTTCAGCCTTTCGCATCAGTTCCCAGGGGTGCATGAGCTGGCCCCATGCTGCCAGTCACCTTGGCAGACTTTCTTTCAGATTTCCCAAGTTGGGGTAAACTAAGGTGTTGTGACAAATGAATGTAAATGTATGCCAGAAAATGCAATCTTGAAATTAATTAATTTTTTTGGCATAGCGTCTTCCTGCCATGTGCATTTGGTGTGCGTTGCCCTCACTGATGGACCATACGGCAATAGTGGTGCTTCCACCAGGGCTGTCGTGCGCCCAGATGGGTCATCTGTTCATGCCAAAACAAGCTGGTGGTCTTAAAATTCTTTATTTGTAGGTGTTTCTTCACAGACATTTTAGGGAAGGAACAGGCTGAGCTGAACGGGGTTGTGTTTCTATGTGTCTGCTGGGCTTAAGACTTTGCTGCCTGCTGTGGACTGGTGTGACTGGTGTGGAGGGAGGACCATGAAGTGGTCCTGGGCCATCAGACCTGTAAGAGCTGAGAGGCACTGAGTACAGAACATGGCATTGCTTTTTAAAGCAGTTAATTGCTGCACCTTTGTCTTTCAAAATTGCAAGAAGTCCAGGATCTAAAAATTTGGAGACTTTTTAAGAATGCAAACTTAGCATATTTACTTTCTACATGCCTCTGTGCTGTACACAATACACTACACATTAGACAGTGAGTTTGTATCAGAGGGCTTGGTCCTGTAGACTCTGCAATTGTTTTTTGGTTCTCATTTCTCCCTTCTCTAAATAATTTTTTTAAGTAGATCATTAATCTTTTGCTTGGTTTCTCAAGTCAGTTGAGGTTTAGGGGAGGTGGGGTTTTATTTGCTTTTCTCCATAGTGTATTTCTGGAGGGTTTGTCCACTTGAGAGGTGTGGGTTTTGTTTCTGTTTATGAGGTGGGATTATTTTTTGTTTCTTCTGAAGTTGTTTGATTTTCCCAAATTAGAATCTTTTTAAAGAGTGTATCTGTTGAAATAATGATCTTGAAAATGGCCCTGGTACTCTGCCACCCTGGGAAAGAAAACAAAAATGTCAGAAGCCAAAAATGTGTTTGGTATGCTGGACTGAGAATTATGCTTTCTGCTAATTTAAGAATTTAATGTGCACATAAAACTTCAACTGAATATCCATGTTTCTTTGTGCATAAAAATGCCAAGCTCACAGTTTTATGTCCTGGCTGTCTTCACTGCTGAATTAGCTCCTTTTAGCATTAGCTGCTCTTCTAGTAATACTCGAGCTGCACAGAGGGCTTATGTTGGCACAGATCACTTATTGCTAACTCAAGTGGTAATGTCCTTAGAAGCCAGGCAGCTGACGTTAATGGTTTTCACATTTGGACTGTCTATCTCGTACAGTTACACTGGTGATCCACTGCTGGTCTGAACAATGATGTTAGCAGGCTGTGGTAGCCTCCATCACTGGTGCTCCCCTCCGTCTGTCCTCGATCCTGTGTTTGGTTTTGGGTCTGGAGCAGATCCCTGAGGTTTTGTACAGTTGTTCCCTGTTTGTGACAGTTTCAGGAAAACCTGTTTCCTTTTTAAGGAGAATTATAGGAAGGAATTTGGAGGACTTTTAACACTGTCCTGATGTGGCTACCACAAACCAAACACCGAGCCTGGTTGCAGTGGGACCAACACTGTAACCATTGCCCATAGGAGCAGGAGCTGGTCTGGGCATACCGGGGCTGGAAGAAGGTGTCTATCAGATAAAACCTGGTTTGCTGTGATTCTGTGCTATGCAGTGTAGATGGAGAACAGTCAAGTTATAATTTGAATTAACTCCTCAGGGAGGATGGACCCTTCAGCTTTGGTGGTGAGTTGTGCAACCTGATGGGGTTAGGGTGGCTAACAAGGTTTGAAGTTGAGTTGCCTGGCAGAACCAGACCAGATAGACAACAGCTACACTGTTCCAGTGGCCTGAAATCACACAGCAAAGACAAACTTCCTGTAATAAGAAAAGTTAAAGGATATGGCTGTAACTGTATTGTTTGATCTTGAGTGCTACTCACTCATGCCATGCGCCTAGGATGTTTATTCCCACGTAGGCTACATGGTGTTGTGTACCCACTTCTTCATGCATTTGGTGAGGGGAGGTGTCACTGTACAATGCACATGGTAGAGGAGAAGTGGGACCTGGAGTCCTTCTAAATACTTGTTCATTTGCTTTTCTTAGAGTAGCTTAATTTATAATTCTGTTCTTTAAGTACTTAGATGCCTCTTCAAACATGTATGTATGACAATCAAGAATGAGTAAACATGGAAAAAGGGAATTTGGCCAGCTTTAAAATCACAAGCCTATGAGAAAGGTTGTATAGTATATTCAATTTAAAACCAAGAATGTGGCAGACTGAGAAAATGGGAGGGGAAAAGCATATTTAAAGTCTTCACAGTTGACAAGGAGTTATGTACAAACCTATCCAAGAAAACAACTTAGTTCTCCATCAGCTTTTCCTTGTAATTCTGCTGTTACATGAGTCTTATCTACTGCTTGAGGAAATGCCTATTTTCGTGCAAAACACATTCTCAACTGGAGGCTACTAGCACATGCAGCACTGTAAAAATTATCCTGGGTGGAAATCAGCTTGGCTACAGAAAGATTCTTCTGAACTTCCACTCCAAAGTAAAATGTCCCTTATTTGTAGAGAATGCTGTCCCAGCTTCTTGCTGGTACTGAAAACTGGCCTTGGGTTACTGCAAAATGCAGTATTTTTTTGTAACGTGCATCGGATTCCAGTCATGCAGTCAGCCCCCCCCCGCCATGAGAGTTTCAGCTGTGCTTTGCATAATTAAAGGTAGAGGTAACTTTTTTGGGACCTGATGGATACTTCAGAGGTTAAACTCGACCGCAGTTCATTTGCTGTCCATCTTCACAAGCACTGGCAGTAATCACAAGCTTTTAAATGTGTCAAAAGGGAAATGATTTCCCTAGCTAGAGAGCTTCTGGCTTTGCTTGTTTGGCTAAAGTTTACTTTTCATTATCTTTCATTTTTGTGATGCTATGTGTTCTTTTAAATCTGGCCTGTGGTCAGATTAAATTGTGCCTGAAATATGTTTTGGAAATGAGAATACAGTCCTCTAGATTTGGAGATTGATTTTACTCTTCTTAAGTGCACAATACTCCTTGTGACAGTAATAGGAGTTGCATGTGCAAATGTTTTGCTTTCCAGTAGTTAACTCTGTTTTCCATAGGAGAGGCTTGCATTTAGATAGACTTCATATTTTGGATGTGTAAAAATTAATTCATCCATCAGCAGGATGTAGAAAAGTAAACTTTGATAACCATAACTAACACAATGGATGTCTTTTACATGCTGATGTGTAATTTGGCATCTACCAAGTACTCAGCCTGAAATTCTTGTTCTGTCTGATGCTGCAGAGTCATTAAAACTAGAGTCTTCTATAATCAGCCCATAGACTATCCTATAGTCTATTTGCATTAACATATCCACTAGTGAGGAATGTATGCAAAATGAATTTAGTTAGAAAAATAGGGAATATTCCACAAGAGAGGCATCTAACCCATTTTTTTTTTCTCCCATGTACTCTTCATTTTGCTGTACCAGATAACCAAGGACAAACTTATTCTTGTAAGGCCACTGGTGAGAAAACCTCTCAAAAATATGCTTGTCCATAAAGGTTTCTTGTTGAGACATTCTTGGATTGCACTTTTGCAGATGAAAGAATATGTACATAGCAAATGAATGTTGATGAAATTAAAATAATTGGTTATGATATCATTTGCGTGTGTTGTTAGAGAATATTTTGTTGTGACTTCTCTGTATTAAAAAGTAATAAATACCAGACAGCTAACAGCGTGGGTTCTTCTTTCCCTCTTCTTCTCTTGACTAGATTCTTACACCTGCTCTTTATCACCTTAAATGTTAAAGGCCACAGTGAAAACAGGTTTTCAGTATCAGTTAAAACAAAGCTTTGATGTAGTCATTTTGAAGACTGCTGTACTAGAAGGGGGTGTGGGGTGTGATGTGTCCCCTTGCAAAAGAGAAGTCATGTTCACTTTGTCGGTGTTAGAGATGCTCCTGCAGCATAGCAAGTTCTGGGGGAGCTGTTTCGGGAATGCCCGGCTGCTGTGCCGTCTGTTGCCAGTGGGGATGGATAGAGGATGGAGTGCTGAATCCTTCACTTCTGGTTGAGTCTGTTAATGGAAACAAGCCCTATGGTGCCTAAGAAATATCAGAAGGGCTTCTGTTGCGGAGGGTGCAGTATGGTAGCACTAGGCAAAAGGGTTTTCCATGTTACGACTGAATGCTTCATCTCTGAAACCTTGTTGCAGGGGAGGGAGCCTCAAATTCTTGCTTCCTGTGTAAGTTTTTCGACAGTCTGAGTAATCATCTAATCATGCAATTTAGCAAACCTTGCTCCATATGCTTACAGCGTGGTTTTTCAGCCTTTGCATATTCCCGCAGAGAAGTTCAGGAAGGCTGTAAATGTTCAAGGCAATCCAGACTTATAAAAGGTAAAGCAAATACTGCTACTGTGGAAGGAGGGCCACGGCTCAAGAGAGATGAGATGTGGTTTGGAGACTGGAAACACTCTAAACAGCCAGCCGTAGCTGTTCAGGTTTAATTTGGGAAGCAGATTCTGTGGCTGGCTGGAATAACCTTCAAGCTGAAAAAACTGTGTTGTGTTAATTGTGGAAAGCACTCAGGATAGCTGCCTCTTAAAATATGAAGATCTGTTTCTGAGGTGGAAATGTAAATAAGCTTCTATCAAGTAATTGCAAGCAAATGCAGTGATTCCATATTGATATCTTACTGAAGGGATTGTAGGGCATGGTTTAAGCCTTAAATCTAGGGAAGGAAACTAAATGAGAACTAGTACTTTGGGGAGACTCCTCCTTTAGCTTAATTACTGCAGTCTTTACCACTTTTTTGGGGGGACATATGGTACTGAGCACTAAAACACAGAACTTAAAGATTGATCTGCTGCAGTAATTACCGGGTCGCTAAAAGAAACTGAATAGCGTTGTGAAGGAAATAAAAAGTCACTGAAAAAAAGCTTTTCAAGCTGTTACATGGTATAGTATGTAGTTAAAATAGGGGTGGCACCGGTAAACTGGGTTAGGAGCATGCCTGGGCTCATGTTCCTGCTGGAGGCATCCCTGTTTGTATCAGGAGGATAGAGAAGGGGAATGAACTATTCAGACTGCATATGCGTGTGGGTACCTAAAAATACATGTCCAGGTTTCACACGGCTATATTCATATTTGATGTCTACTCTGACAGTATTGTGTGAAACAACTTCTGTTCATTCTGATGCTAGTAAAACCTGGCCATATAAAACAAAACATGCTTTCCTGTTTAAGGCTGCAGCTGTTGTGCTTTGTCATTGACTTGGTACATGAGTATTTTTTGGCCTTAAATACATGTATTAGTCACTGGGTTTCCTGCATGTTTGCTTTTCATTCAGTGATGTCCAACCAACGTCAATGGGATGTGCAGAGGAACTACAGCGGCTGGTAGAGCTCCTTAACCCACAGACTGCCAGATGTGATGCTCATGTGAGCAAAGCTTGCAGGGCTGAACCAACCGTGGCGGCATCCAGGAGTAGCTTTCAAGCCATGTTCCAAGAAGAAATTTGCTCCTTCCTCCCATGAAAGAAAAATGTTTCCTTTCTGAAATGTACCTGCCTGGGGTGCTGTATATTCAAGAGTTTACATCTGGCTCCATTATATAATGTAACCCTGAAGCTACGCTCTTTTGTTAAACATGCACTGCACTTGTTTCTTGTGAGAAAAACACGTGTGCAGATCACATCCATCTTATGCTTCTGTGTCCCATTTTCCTGGCTACATACTCATTTAACGTGCTGTTGAAAAAAATAAAAACCTCTGGCAGAATCTTTTCAAAATAAAAATCTCCCTGGCTATTCAGATAGAGTTACAGAATAGCAGATCAATGCTGCCTTCGTGTGATGTCTGCGTGACTCTTACTAATACAAGAGTCATAACTGTGGAATGGAGTCTTTGGAGACAGAAGTAATCCAGCTGTAAAAGCAAGGAGACTTAGTAATAGAAATTGCCAAATACTTCTACCTTCTCCTTTTATTTTATTTTTTTTTTTTTTGGTGCCTGCGCTGTTGAATGAGTTTGGCTCCAACCTAAGTAATACCTCGATTGTAATGTCATTAATAGTAAGCTCAGTTTAATTGCCTGGGACTTGTTCTAAGAAACATCCCTGCTAGCTGATTGCTTGTATAATGTTCACAAACCTCCCAGTCCCCAATGGCAAACTGATCCTTTCATATTCCTGTTTAGGAAGCATCATTCTGTTGGCACAAGACACAAATACTAGTTGAAGTTACTTAGTGTCTCTGAGCCAAGCTCTTCCTTTCCTATGTCTGCTATAAGACCTGGAGGCAGGCAGCACCTCTGAGACCTGTGACAAGGAAGATCAAGAAACTGAGTCAGAATCAAGGATCAACATTTTAATAATGAGGGAGTATTTTTTTAAAGCTTTGTTTAAATGATTGCTGTGGTTACAAGCTCTGTAACCAGGATACTCTAGTTACACAAACAGTAATGGAGGTTAGCCTGCTTTTTAATCTCAATTTTCTGCCAAAGAATATATTGAACTGTGTGGGAGTCTTTCCTTGCCATCGGGTAGCCTTTCCGTTTGGTGCAGTCAGAGCTAGATTGGCTGGCCAGGCTGACGGTGGAGAGGGAGCAGGCTGCAGAGCTTGGTGTAGGGCCAAGGAGGACATGGGAACCAAATGGTCAGTAGCAAAGTACTGCTTAAGCTGTAATTCACTGCTGAAGGCAGTGTGGCAGCCAGGTTGGTTGGAGTACAAGTCAAGTGCAAAGTAAGAGGTGTTTCCTGTCAAAAGGTTTATGGCAGTTTTTCTAATGTTTTTATAAGCAATTCTCACTTAAAAATTGGCAGTGTTTGTACCTTGTTGAATTCAACTTCCCATGGCTCTGGCTGGAAGAGTTCCTGTTCTTTACCTCCTCTCTCCCACCTGTGCTGGGGCTGAAGGGATGCTCACAGCCAGGGACCATGGACCTGGCTCCTTCCAGACCCGCCAAGCTGGCTTTCCACCTCAGTGCTTGCAGGTATGAGGTGCAATGCTGAGAGGCTGAAGCTGGCCCTGGAGAGAGCCAGCATGTGTATGACTGAGTTGAATTATTTTGCCTCTGTGTTCCATCACCTGTAATACGCTTGGATCTTGCTTCTGAGGGCTATTTATGTTAAAGTTTGCATGGAAAAGGAAGGAAAAAAGGAATGCTGCCTAACTGCTCCTGCACATTAATGGCCAGGGCAACATAAACCACCACGGGCTTGCTCTCGTCCCTTGCACAAGGAGCCATGAGGCTCTCTGTTTCATTACTCATGCTGGAAAAAGATCAGCAGGGGCATACTGTTGCTGCCATGTTGTGACTGCTTAGTGTGGGGCTTCATGCCCATGGAGGTGGAGCAGCTACAAGGCGGGTGGAGCGGGATTGCCCAGCCATCAGTCTGCTCTTTGGGAAGATCCTAAGAGAAGTAGCTTTCAGGAGCTGCCCATCTGTGACTGAAACAAATGAGAAAGGAATCGCTTGCAGCCGAGCCAGGAGGCCAAACCAGGATTTTGGCAGCATAGCTGCCCTCTGTCTCCTGATGCTCGTGGAAATGCTGTTGTGCCTGTTTATGCCAGGAGAGGATTTGTACTAGTGCTGCAGTTAATTGCTGGACATCAGAAATTTGGAGTACAGGTAATGCTGAGAATAAGGACTGTATAAATTAGTCTAGTCATGTGTTTGGTGGCTCTCTCATTAGCAAGGAATTCTTAATAAGAATTATAATGTTCTTATTAATGAGGAATTACCCTCTAAATCCCTTTCACAGGAAGAAATTAATCAGAAATGTGACTCATACAGTAAGATTAGGATGTTTGGCTGAAGGCATGAAAAAGGTGATGGGAGAATTAACATTTCAGTTCCCGTCTGGAGAGTGTACAGCATAGCACAGTTGGAGGAAGGAGTGTCCTGACACAACAGAAAGGCAGAATTAGCGTTTTGGTAAAGACAGGGAGAACTTCAATCAAGGTGTTGGATGACTATATCAAATTTGTGTTGGGAGAAACTGTTGTCAAGTACAAAGGGCTTACTGTGGTCTCTCTTTCTTGTCATTACTGTCACTATACAGCCCAATACAAGGACACCTTGAGAGTGGAGTATGTGGGTTGCACTCGACTTTTGCTAAGGATTGTGTCTGCATGCCAGCACTTTCCTCCACAGGGGATGGCAGTGGTGCTGCAGCCTCACTGGAGATTTGTTATTTGTGTGGATTATGGCATAGTCTGAGTCTGACCTTCTTTGATGAAAACGTTCTGGCAGGAGAGGAGCACTGAAGAGCTCAGCCCTGTTCTGCTCTTGGGCTGAGAGCATGGCTGCCCTGTTGTCCCTTCGCTGCTCAACTGCCACCTCTGTGCTAACACACACCAACACCTAAAGCAGCTGGACTTTCCAAGGCAGATTATTATTGAATCCTATCTCCCCACTGCACTCAGCTGCTGTGATTTTGTGATCCAAGCCAGAGAGAGCGGGCCAAATTGGAAAGTGGGTGTGTATAACCTCCAGAAAAAAATACTGTGTAATTGTGAGCTTCCATTTCCTTCTGATTGTTTTGACAGAGGTCAAGGCATGATAAATGTGCATGCAAGAACTTCCACTGTCTTAATTGTGTCAATGTGAAAATGGACAGGCATGAACAGGACCCAGGAAGGTCTGTATTGGACTTCTGAAAACCTGTAGTGTGGTAGGGACGACTCCAAAATAGCCTGACTTTCCTCTGTAGTACTGTTGCTCCCTCTGACTGCCATGGAAACACACTGCACCAGCACAGTGGAAGATAATTCAGACAGGTTTTTGACTCCTGGAGTCAATATTGCAAGGACATAAACCATGTGAACTTCATCATAGTATCTTAACCTCAACCCTGGCTTTTGGGACCGAGTAGTAGACACATCACAAGTCTTAGTAGTTAAGTAGTTAATCATCAGCTGTGACTCTTAGCTAAGTTGTTTCAGCAGAAGTTTTGAAAACAAAAGTATCTATCCAAGAGACTTCAAAATGGTCATCACACGTTTGTTGTTCAGGCTTTGCTGGTTGGAATACCCCTGGGAGATGCCCTGTGAGGTACGTTTCCTAGAATGGCTTCTCAGTGGTAGACTGGTATGACAAGACAAAATGTCTTTACAAGACTGTCTTAATCTTCTTAACTTTAATAATCAGAAAAGACTTTTGCTTGTTTTGTTTTCTGTGGTTGCATGGTTAAATAAGGAACTGCTGGGCAAACTCAAGAGGAAGAAGAGAGTATACAGATCGTGGAAGGAGGGGCTGGCCACTTGGGAGGAATATAAGACTGTTTTCAGAGGATGTAGGGTGGCAACTAGGAAAGCTGGGGCCTCCTTGGAATTAAACCTTGCAAGTGAGGTCAAGGACAACAAAAAGGTCTTCTTCATATACATTGGAGACAAAACTAACACCAAAGACAATGTAGGCCCACTGCTAAATGAGGTGGGTGCCCTGGTGACAGAGGATACAAAGAAGGCAGAGCTACTGAATGCCTTCTTTGGCTCTGTCTTCAAATCTGCAGAATGTCCTCAGGATCCCCAGACCCCTGAAGCCCCAGGGGAAGTCAGGATAAAGGAGGAATTTGCTTTGGTTAATGAGGATTGGGTTATGGATCAATTAAGCATTTCACTTATTCTCTATTTCACTTATTCCCCCTCTATTCTGCCTTGGTGAGGCCACATCTGGAGTATTGTGTCCAGTTCTGGGCC
>VZRW01006202.1:271698-292357 GCA_013398125.1 Aegotheles bennettii | reverse complement strand
AGAGTGACAGAGCACTGGCACAGGCTGCCCAGAGAGGTTGTGGAGTCTCCTTCTCTGGAGACATTCAAAACCCGACTGGATGTATTCCTGTGTGACCTGCTCTAGGTTGTCCTGCTCTGGTAGGGGGGGTTGGACTAGATGATCTTTCGAGGTCCCTTCCAACCCCTAGGATTCTGTGATTCTGTGATTGTGTGATAAGCAATCTGAACACCCACAAATCCATGGGTCCTGATGGAATGCACCCACAGGTGCTGAGGGAGCTGGCAGAAGTCATTGCTAGGCCACTCTCCATCATCTTTGGTAAGTCATGGGCAACAGGAGAGGTGCCTGAGGACTGAAGGAAAGCAAATGTCACTCCAGTCTACAAAAAGGGCAAGAAGGAGGACCCGGGTAACTATAGACCGGTCACCCTCACCTCCATCCCTGGAAAGTTGATGAAACAACTTATCCTTGGCATTGTCTCTAGGCATATCAAAGATAAGAGACTCATTAGGAGCAGTCAACATGGTTTTACCAAAGGGAATGTTAATTAGCACAGTCTCCTTCTCTGAAGACATTCAAAACCCGACTGGATGTATTCCTGTGTGACCTGCTCTAGGTTGTCCTGCTCTGGTAGGGGGGGTTGGACTAGATGATCTTTCGAGGTCCCTTCCAACCCCTAACATTCTGTGATTCTGTAACACACATGGGTGTGCTTTAACCAAGTTCTCTTGGTGCTGCATTTTTCTTCTTGTTAATCCTTGTAACATTTTGTCTTGCAAGGAGGAACGGAACATGTGGAAAGTTCATACACCTGTGTAAATGTTATTGTTAACAGTTAGTACCCTGCTGATGACTTTGAAAGATTTGCCAAAGCCTCAGGAAAAGAACTTTATGAAGCGTAGGAACCTGAGTTTATGGGAGATAGGGCCCAAATAACTGATGCTGTGTCACACATCCCGTTGGACCTGCAGGTGAGGTGGGTGAGGATTTTGCCTTCCAAGTGAACCTGGACAAACATGCCCGTTTGCCAACAGTTGCTCTTCTGCTCTGCTGGCACAGCTGCCTACATAACCATCCCCTGAGCAAAGACAATTCAGAATTATCTGGTTTACTTGAACATTTTCCTAACTAAATCTTAAGCCACCTGATGCATTTTCACCAGGCAAGGTTAGGAAATGATGTCCTGAGCTCAAATGCTGGCAAAATTGGTGATGAGTTAAGCTGTGGTAGAGTTCATGGTGAGATACTGGTAAGACTGGGGAGGTGTGTGGGAATGTATGTTGCTTGGATAACAGCAGTTAGAGCAGAAGAGGAAAACTCACTTCTCCAGTTAAGCATGTGTGTGGGTTCTTTTGTCATGACATAAGGGTGTCCCAGTGTCATGTCAACAGAAGCACTGGGTTTGTTCAACCTAGAGAAGGCTTGGGGGGAATGAACCGTTGTCTTCATCTAATGATGGGAGGCTATGGAGAAGACAGTGGTGCTTAGTGGCAAGGTGAGAGGCCAAGGGCACAGGCTGCAGCAAGGAGGATTAGACGGAAGAGTATTTCACTGTGAAGTTAATCAAACAGAACAATTACGCAGAGATATGCAATCTCTGTCCTTGAAAACATTCAAAACTGACAGGACCTGAGCAACTTGGCGTAGCTTTAAAGTTGGTCTTGCTTTCCTTAGGAAGGGGAGATGACATCTAGAAGTCTCTACAGATATAAAATATTCTATTATTATATTTTTATGGCATTTTAAACTAAATGAAAGCAATTTATCTTACTGAGAAATAAATGTTTATACTAAATTTTGCACTCAGTAACTTGCAGCCAAGTTCACTACCCCAATTTTACACGCAGGAAACTTAGGCAGCAAGATCATTCATCTGAAACACAGGGTTCCAAGAGCAGGGATTATAATGCAAAGATTGCAGGGGTTTCAGGTGCACAACCTGGTGTGTGCATTGTATGTCTCCCTCTATTGTATACCAGTGCCGATGGGATTCTCTAGGACACAGCGGGGATGCCAGCCCCTCCCTGGGGGAGAAGAGCACAAGTGGAGCAGAGATGTTGCAGTGTGTCCCTGCAGCTGTGGTGTTACAAAGCTTGCACCATTAAAATGTCTGCTCTGTAGGTCTGTGTGCTTTATACATAATAGAACATGCTACGTAATACGATATGTTACATTAATATATAATTAAAATGTTAGTATGGTATGTTTTAATTCATTGGTAGCTGGATGAAGCTGTATTCCATCAGGAATCTATTGACATGTATATAATGCAGACACAGAAATAGGTAACAGCAGACATCGTATACTGAAGATGTGGGAGGCCTGGGTGGGTTAGTGGCAGCCACTGTTCTACACACACAAGGTGGAAGTGATCTTTTATAGGAGGAGAAGTTTGGTCTTCTTTCTGGGGAGCCGGCTGTTGCGTACCATGCTTGTAAATTGCAGTTATTTTAATCTGTATTTTACAGTGTTGTGAGGGTATTTAATGATGCAGAAAATAAGAGGAGTGGGTTGACCTAGGCAGGTGCAGAGAATTGCTGCTGAGTAAGACATCTGTCATGGTGGCAAATTCATCTCTTCCTGACCCTATGTCAAGCTCCTATTTCTGTCATCAAGACTTTTCTGAACAGACTTTCTAGCTGTACAGAATAGCACCAGTCAAAAGTTTGGTTTTGTGCAATGGTCTGGCAGTTGTGTAATGGCCTAGAAACACAAACTTAAAATCAAGACTGTTTCCAGTTGATGTAATTCAGATGTGACCCTGAATTTCAGGAGGTAACACTGCATTACCAACCCACAAAAATGGCTGCTTCTAGTAAAAATGACATGGACCACACTGGTTTTTTCCTTTCTTCAAAACAAAAGTCTCATTTTCTTTACATTACATTCAGCTTCCAGTGCAACAGAAAGATGAGTGTTTTGCTTTCTGCGATGCTGTGGTCTACAGACATTGATTTAATAACATTTTGTAGTACAATAAGACAATAAGCAAAGAAAGAAAGAAACTCAGGACATTTGTATTGCTGTGAAAATTTGCCAGTTATGATCTAACAGAATGACTGGGAGAACAGGAATGGTCCTTGAAGTGTGAGCAGTCGCCTTGCTGCTAGCACATGACCTGTTCTCATGTGTGAGAACCCAGGGTATCCTTATGGAAGTGGGAAAGCTTTCATTTTCTTTGTGAGCAGAAGATGTAACACACAGTTCCAAACGCTGGAGCTGGTCATTATCATCATGTGTGGGGTATTGTGTCTTCCCCATCTTTTGTGTAGAGGGTCAGACTGGGATTTAAAATAGAACTTTTCAGATTCTGTTTTCAGTCCAGGAGATATCTGCTAAAATAGTCAGTGGAAAGGCTACCATTAACTCTGAGAAGAGCATTATGCTCCAGAGTTAACATCCAAATAAAATGAATGGGTTCTTGTCATGTGGCTGTGTGTATTTGTCTCTCTGCTGTGTGGATTTCTTTATGAGCAAAGGATGGGTGAAGTTCAATTAGCAGTTATTGTGACCAGAATTCAGGTCATAGTTTCGCGAGATACTGTCACAAAACCCCCCAGCTGGATCACTGCAATGACCTGAGTTAAAATTAGCTCTTCTTGGTGGTGGTGAATATTTTTAATCTGCATCATTTGAGTGACCCAGTTCAAGCACAGCTGTGCAGTAGCACACCGGCAAGGGCAGTGGGTGCACTGCATGGGTGGGAGTGATACCTCAAACAAGGGAAGAAGCTGTGAGTCATGTTACTGCTAGAGCTGGCATTTTATTTTTAATTCCGTGGAAACTGATGGAAACACACGGGAAGAGATAGCTGAGTAACATGCTGACTACCACAACTCAACTCTCCCCTTGGGACTTGCATAAGGTTTTTTCTGTGTATGATTGCTGTGACACTGGAACAGTTTGTAGGCCGAAGCTTTCTGGTGTCAGCTGTAGAGCACTGGGACCACCTAAACTAAGAAAACAGAAATTCCAGAAAACTGGTGAATCTCAGCAAATGCTGATTTTTAAAAAAGCTATTGGTTTTGTTGTTACAGTTTGTAATACTGTCCAAAGGGATGGATTGAAAAGGGAGCATCACAGTGCCCAATTTTAATGTCGCTGACACCTGGCAAATCATGAAACAGTAAAAGTAGGAGGGACCTTGAAAAGTTTCCTGTCTGGTTGAGGTCTGGGATGTGTTGCACCAGCCCTGTTATCACTTTGTTAAGGTGCCCAGCACTGTGTCCACAGCATGCCTCATTGAACTGACACATAGTGATGAGACCTCAGAGGCTTCTCCAGGCTCCCGGTGCCTAGACCATAATAACTCTTTCTTTAAGGGGTCCATGGTGTCGTGTAGCACACCTTTTCCCTCAGGTCTGCGAAGGCACATGCTGCCACAGTCTGCCATTTGAGGTAGATTTTTTGGCTTATAAAACTGCCCAGTTTTGCAAACTGGAAGTTATGTGAAATAAGAGTGATGTGCCAGAGGAATGCTTCATGGCCTGAGTGTTACTGATGGGTGGGAGGCACATGGATGCTGTGTTAGGTCTGTGTGTTGGGGCTTTGGTGGCAGGGCAGGGGCCAGAGGGGTGGCTCCTGTGAGAAGCTGTTAGAAGCTCCCCTGGCTCCAAAGCCAGAACCTCCACTGGCCAAGGCTGAGCCCATCACCTACAGTGCTAATTGCAGAGGTGCTTAACATATTTAAGAAGAGGAAAAGAGCTGTAGGGGAGAGGAGGGGGAGTGTGAGACCAATACCTGAGCAGGGATACCAAGGTCGGTGAGGAAGGAGGGGGAGGATGTGCTGGAGCAGAGGTTCCTCTGCAGTCTGTGGTGAGGCGGCAGGCTGTCCCCTGCAGCCCTTGGAGGAGCACAGTGGAGTAGCTTGTGAAGGACTACAGTGGAGCAGATGTGAACCTGCAGCCTGTGAAGGACTACAGTGGAGCATTTGTGGACCTGCAGCCATGGAGGACCCCATGCCAGGGGAGGTGACTGCACCTGAAGAATGCAGTGACTCTGTGGGAAGCCGGCACTGGAACAGTCTGTTCCTGAAGGACTGCACCCCGGGGGCAGGGTACTTGGAAGAGTTCAGGAAGGACTGTGTCCCATGGGTAGCTGAAACCCCAGAGCTGGAACCAAGGAAGAGTGTGAGGAGTCCTCCTTCCCAGAGAGGAAGAAGTGGCAGAGAATGAGGTGTGACAAACTGACTCCAACCCCCATTCCCCATCCCCCTGCACTGCTGCAGAAGGGAGGGGCTGGGGGAAGGTGTTAAGATCTGGATGTGTTTCTCTTTGTCCTGGTCTGATTCGATTGGTGACAAATTAAATTTATTTTTTCCCCCAGCCAAGCCTGTCTTCCTATGACAGTAATTGGTCAGTGAACCTTCCCTGTCCTTGTCTCAACCCACGAGCTTTTTTGTTATGTTTTCTCCTCGCCATCCCACCGGGTAGGAGGGAGTGAGTGGCTGTGTGGTTCTTTGTTGCTGGCTGGGCCTAAACCATGACAGATGCCCAAAAGCCCTTGGTTCCTGTCAGCTTCTCTGGCACCGAGTGAAGCACTAGCACCCCAGTCCTGTAGCAGGCCAGTCTGGAGAGCTACACCAGCAAAAAAACCTTACTTTTTTTATTTGCAAGATTTGTTTTCTGCCAGGTTAAATCCCAAACCACCCCACAGCTGGGCCAGAGGGGTGCCAGCACCCAAATAGGAGGAGGCTGTGATACCCAGCACAAGTGAGGGGAGGAGGACTCCTTCAACAGTAGCTAGTCTTTAAGAACTTAAAAAGCACCTGCTGCTCACAGCAGTCATCTGTCTGATCCTGTATTCTGGCTCCGGCTGTGGCAATAGTAAGATCACTCTTTAGGTAGCACTGTGATTAAGCAGTGAGTGAGCAGGATTTTGGTACACCTGAGCTGATCTAGTAACTTGCTGCTGCCAGAAGGACTATTCCCATTTTGTCCGTCAGTACTCTAACATGCTGGAAAATGATTTGGTTTTCCTTAGCTGGATTACTTTTCTGTTGGACTAGTGCAGTAGATCAGTTCATCAGAAAGCCTGACGAGTTCTGGCACCGGTGCAGAGGAGGGTGTGCAGAGCCGTAAGCTGATGAGAGCAGGACCTCCCCTGTTGTGGAGACAAAGAGCTGTTGCAGCAGCTCAAATGGTATTGTCGGCCCTGACCTAGATCTCGTGTGAAATGAAACCTGAATCTAATCATATTTTGTTCTATTTTTAACTAGGTCTATCCAGCAAGCTGCAGCAAGCAGAATAGGTTTAGACCCGTCATTGGGTGGGAGAAGCGTGGGAAAGAGAGAAGAGCTGCAGGAAGTGGGTGAAGTGGGTTGAAGAAATGGTGTGCTGCCTTTCATCCTTTCTGAGGAGAGGATGTGAGCTGGAGCACTGCAGCATTTGGTGTTTGGATGAGCTGCAAAGTGGAGGCTGTAGCCACTTGTGGTCAATAAAGATTGCTTTTTTGGCACTTTTCCTTAAAGGAGCTTCATTATATGCAATGTGTTGGCCAAATTCTAATTGAGTAAATCCATTCTGTCTCTCTCAGAGCCCCTGAAGTATCAGCTGGGTAAAATGTTCACCTCATAGGAACAGAGGACTTGCTAGTGGCCCAGTAATTCAGCCCCTTGGACAGGATTCGCATTGGATGTCAATGTGCAGAGCTCAGGTGGCTTCAAAGGAGCTACTCTGATTTACACCTGCAAAGTGATGGACCTTTATTTTCTGCTGATGGCAGCACCAGAATTACCAGGGCAAGGCACAAAAAATAGATAACTAGAGAATAAACTAATATGCTAACATAACTAATAATAAATAACTACTACTAATAAATAACGAATTCTATTACCAGACAGTTAGTGGTTGGATTCTACTCTGAAGGCTTATACCTAGTCAAAGCCTCTGCCCCAACTCTGTATTTCTGCAGTGTATTGCTGTAGCATTACAACCGAGAGCAGGTGGCCCTCAGCCCAAGGTGAAGTAATTCCTTAATATTTTTAGCTTGAAAAGCATTTTGGAATCCTCTGAAGGCACTCTTTGTGTTATATTTTGATAATCATTCATATATTATATGAAATAATTCATACAACATTGGATTTGATGATGCTAAAGGTCCTTTCCAACCTAAATGATTCCATGATACTATGCAAATGAGAGGGTTTCCTGAACATACTTCCCCCCTCCCTTTTTTTTCCTATTTTTTTCTCTTCCAGAAAAAAAGGAATATTCTACTAACACAGAACTTATTTTCCTGATCAGTGAACATGAGATATTTTCTTTATCTGTTTTTTTGTCTCATGGCTGGTGGCGACAAGGTGCAGCATCTTAGCCCAACTTTAGAATCTTTTTTTGTGCTGAGTGTAGAGTGTTTTGCGAAGGCTGCCTTTCTCTCAGGCTGGATTACAAGTGTTTCATCTGCACCTCAAAGCTGAATCTGACTGACTTTGTCAGAGACAGTCTTATACTTCAGCTGCTTCCTTTTAAAAATATTTTCAATGGGATAAACAGAGGAAGTAACTTCAAATCAGAGATGCATGAAGGAAAAAAAAAAAAAAGTCAGGATCCAAACACCAGGAAATGAAAAGCTTTTCTGAGTCTTCCAGTTGGGGCTGTGTGCAGCTGTGACAGGGAGAGGGGATAATGCGACTGTTTCCTTCTTATGGGACTTTGTTATGGGACAGAGAGCACATGCCTCATTAGGCAACATGAATGGGTGTATGTGCATGCCTTTGTTGCATTCTCAGGGCAAATCCAGGATTGCCCTAGAGTGGGTACAGGACTTCAGTTGCTGTGCCTGGGCATGCTTGCATTATGTGTCTCCTTTGAGCAGGGGCAAAGAACATTCCCTAGACCCTTGTCCGTACACATGTGATGTTGATATTGTAAAATACAGTATTCTGGGCTTATTTCTGAATCATTACCTCTTTTGGCTCTTCATACACCCTTTCTTTCAGACCATCTCCAAATATAAGAAGGAGTGTGGAAGCTACTTTGCTGGTGTAGAAAATTGCTCACAAATGGCATACACCCTTGCATCTTTCTTTGCCATCCCTCTCCTACAGTCGGGGTCGAAGCATAAGATCCTCCACCGCTCCTTGCCCTGCCTGTGGAGGGGGAGCTGGCCCATGGTTTGTTCAGCTGTCTGTGGCCCACGAGCAATTACCGCTTGACTTGCTGTGTTGAGCCAAATGTGGTGAGCAGCTGGGGCTGCAGGACAACCTGAGCTGTCAGCCATGTGAAGCTGTGAGCCAGTGGGGACTGTGGATGTTGATGTTTTTGGGTTTCCCTGGGGTTTGAGTGCTGGCCCAGCACTGTCCAGGACAGCCACAGCCACAACCTTTGTCTCCTCCTGTGTCTTTTAAAGAGATGTGATAAGTCTTTTCCAAGTAGAAAAAACAGCATTATACAGTAGTGAACCACATTACTGAAAAGAATTCAGGGGAAGGGGAGCCCACCAGTGCAGCAAATGCTCATTTTCCATGTCTGCCCTTCCTTGTCATCCTGACTCCCTGTGTTGTGGTGCCCCAGCTGGGCAGGCTGGCTCACGGGCAGGGTTATCTCCGTTCCTTGGGCTTGTCGCTTGGCTAAGCAAAAGTCATGGTTGAAAGTTAACATGAATGGCAGTGGTAGTGTGTAGACCCAGAAGAGATAAGAGTCCTGCTGCCATTTCCTAATAAAGTAAAAATAAAAGTCCAAATTCAATACAGATGAGCACAATGATGTTCATTGCAAAGAGGGGCAATGTGAATTTGGAGACTGCTGCATATGTGGTTGATTGTAATCTGGTTGACAAAGTGAATTTAAAGATGACATTAGTAGTGAAGCTTATAATAAATGCTGCAACGTATTTTATTATATGTCCCTGGTTTGGGTTGCTTGCACTGTTGCTGGAGTTCTGTCATCTGGATTGTATGTTCCATGCCTGCATTTATTTCTGTTCAGTTTTGTGGGAAAAGTTAAGCTGAAAGAGATCAGCTGTTTCTAACTAATCTCTCATCAACAAGATTTATCATTACCATGGTCTGACACAGAAATCAGAAATTAGGTGAGAGGATCATTTTAGCATCATGTGGTGTGTTTTTGGCTGTCATCAAGAAAATCCCCTCACATTTGGATAAACTCTGGGTTGTTGAAGAATGTTGTTTTATATGTTCAGCAGGGGAACTGTTACATTTTTGAGGTGACAAAGGTCAGATGTGCAGAAAGGGAAAACATTTTTGTTCTTTCCTTGCAGCTTTTGCAAATGAAGTCTGCTGCTGGTTCAGAAACAGTGCAGCAATGGGTGGTTTTAGCGAGGAGGATACAGCTAACGTTACCACCTTTCCTCCTCCCAAATCTGTGCCTGGTGGTACAGGAATAACAGTGTGAAATGAAATCAAGACTGAAGGAGGCAACCACAGCACATACCAGGACTGGTAAGACTGGCGGTGTCAGTAGGAGAATGATGATAAGGATGAACAGCAGGGAAGACACATGTCTCACTGCTACTTGCTGCCTCCGAATGATCACAGAAGTGTGCTGGGTTTCTGCATCTTGAGTGCAGAGGTACCTGAGGGAAGTGCAGCAGAGCTGACATACAGACTGCAGTCCCAAAGGCTTTTCATGAGGACACTGCTACCATGCAGAGATAGCTTTTGTACTGGGTATCAGCACAAGAAGAGAGCAAGGGGAGTCCAGCAATTAATGTTAAAGAAGAATGAGAGAAAGTAGGTTAACACACAGAAATCTGTGAAGTTGATGGTGGTTTAAACTGCCAGTCTGATGCAGTGGATGGCGAACAAGTGCATGATTGAATTTTATAGATACTACAGCCTCCCACAGCTCTATAGACTATGAGATTACACACAAACCAACCCCACAGTGTGTCTATAAATGCTCCATCCAGCCTGGGATCAGCCAGAAATTTCCCTACCATTTTTTCTCCCATCTCTTGCAAATACATGAGGCCAAATCCTGGAACTAAAAGCCGGGAGGGTCACTCTCCTGTGCTTTCAGTGTTGTATGTGTGCAGTGAGAATGAGGAGGAAGCTGCTGGAATAAAATGCATTTGGCAGATAGTATGAAAGAAGAGAGACTACAGGTATGTGGATAGAAACTCACAGAGTAATAGGAATTGCAAGTATGTGAGTGCACTTTTAGATGCAAGTATTAAAAGGGTGAAAACTAGGAAGGCGGAATAGAGTGGGAGTCGTTTTTTCAGAAGACTGTGTAATTATTCATGAGGGATGATGCTATCAGAATCAATCATGACTATGTAGGAAGTTTTTACCTGTAGGATTCTTGTCTCCCTGCTGAAGTCGAAAGGTATGAGGAAATAGTTATATAATTAAAGATGTGACCATGATTATGCAAAATGGAACAAAGTTAAAGTTGCAAGGCCATGTCGTTCATTATTATTATGTAATTGAATGTTTGAATGTAGAAGAAAACTTCAACAACTAAAGGCATTCTAAGGGCCTACTTGAAGAAAAATAAATTGGTTATATTCAGGCAATTACTAAAATGGCAACAGAATCAAACAAGACCAAGAAAGGAAAAAACCCCCAATTAACAGGTATATAAATTGCATTCATTTTAAGTCACCCTAACAACAAACAAAACTTGTACTTGTGATGGAAACTAGATTTCTACAGACTCAAGTCAATGGAAACCAAAAAAAGTAAATCAGGTGAGTATAGCTTTTTATCGTAGGATAAGGATTTGTTATATGTTAACATTTCCACAGGCACATAAGTGGCGTGGTTTCAGAGATGGCCACTCATTTAGGGCTTTGAATCTGAATGTTTGATGGGATTCATCTTGCCTCATTTAGACACCTGATAACAGACGTTTTAAATTTAAGCTCGTTGTTTTAGGCTGGCTCTAGAATCAGTGAAGAGAAATGGCATCTTCAAAGAAAAAGTAATTTCTTCCATCTTGGGTGCCAGTATTACCATGAAATGACTTGTCCTCGAAAGATGCCTTTTCTCCTCCACTGCTTATAAAAGGAGCTTAAAGTAACTAAGACTTGACTGATCTGCTTTCAGGTGATTAAAGACATGAAATAAATCCCATCGGTCTTTGTATGTAAGGTAAGGCATCCACATTTGAAAGCTGTATCCATACTAGCTACTCATGAGACCGTGTCAGAACAACAACTGTTGCAAATCATGCTGTGTGTACTCCCGCGGTGAGCTCTCGAAAAGGCAGTGCAGACGCAGGCATATGCAACTAGGGTGCTCAGACTCCAAAAGGCCTAGACTGAATTCGGAGGAAGGGGATGAGAAACAAGAAATGTGCCAACAGGATTTTTTTAACCTTTAACCTTTTTTTAACCTTTTAACCTTTCTAACCTTCTTCCAAAAAAAGCTTTCTTACTCTCCTTGCTGTACAGCTGTCTGGGTAGGTCTCCCTCTCCTGCTCCCTTCCTTCTTTATCTTTGTTCTTGATGCCAGAATCAAATAGTTTCTGACAAGGTGGCTACATTATTAAGCAGGGATATATTGGCAGGCAGGCTGGGAAAGCCAGTTCCACAAGAGAGGGGATGACAATGCAGCCAGTACCTGAAGGTGTCTGTGAGAAGGATTTCTGCTTTCCTGGTACCTCTTTGCCTCTGCTTTTGGGCTATTTTCTTGTGCTTCACTCCAATGAATGGGGTGACAGGCAGGTGTGCTCGCCCTTCTCCTGGGAGCATCAGCACATGTAGCAGGGCCAGGAGGAAGCTGTGGTGAGGAGGTTCATGTGGCTGTGACTGGGGAAGATGGCACCGTCCTGAAGCATGATCTCAGGGATATCTTCTGGAATCCATCCTGGTACCTTCTAGTGTAGCTACACTCTGCTTTCTGCTCTTGGCCTAGAAGCTGGGATGTGCAGCCAACATCTGAACTTCTGACCTCATTTGTGGGCTAGAAATGGCCATGACCCCCTCTCATGATCCCAAATGATATGACAAACTAGTAGGTTTCTGTTGGATGCAGGAGGGTTGCAACCCCTTGGGAATTGCCTTTAGTTTGGAAATTGCTGTTGTTTTCAGTGAACTTATAAGGAATCTAGAAAAGATCTTCTCCCCTGTAGTTCTGTTGAAAACAAAATCTCTTTTAAAGCATTAAGCAGAAAAGACAAATTTGGGATAAGGCTGAGACCTTGTGGGTGTTCAGTTCACATAGTGCTGAGGGGTAGTTTACTCGTACAAAAATTCACCTTTTGCTAGTGCACCTCTCTTTGAATATGACTGATCACATCAATGCTTTCCCTATTGTACACTGTAATTACAGATTCCTTTAATCTCATTCATTAAAATCACTGTGTCCAAGTAGGGCAACTTCTATGCAATGTTGTAACAAATAGATACAATTAATTATGAGACTTTAAATATATGTATGTGAATTGCAATGATTTTTGAAACCCGATACTTCACCAGTTTAAAATTATTTTGCTGAATGAGGTGAGTTATTATGCCTGGGAAAAAAAGATCCTGTAATTTTGTTGTATTTTCCTGCCATTAAGAAAATATTACGTTTCAAGCAGATGAAGGACAGCAACATTTGCAGACCCATTATTACTGGGTAGTGGCAGCAAAGAGAAGTGCATTACATTTGCCTACAGATATGCAAGTGTGTTTGAGCACCCACTTTTTGTTTCTTTAAAAAAAAAAAAGTTATCAATTTGGGGGACAAAGTAGAGCTGAGGTTTATAGAAGACAAGCCCAGACACGTTAATGTCTTCAATCCACTGCTTCCATGTCTGTGTCCCCTGTTTGCTCTGCAGACTGGCCTTGGACAGACTGCCCTGCTGGGTCATCCATACATTCTGCAGCTTTTGGTGCACTTTTCATGGGTATTGGCATATTCCCAAGGGGAGTGGGCATGCTTTGTATGGGTGTTGGCATATTTTCAGGGGTTGCTGGTATGCTTTCAGTGGGTTTTGTCGTATTCCCAGTGGGTACTGGCATGCTCTCAGGAGGTACTGGTGTGCTTCCTGTGGGTGCTGGCACCCTTTCTGGGAGCACGGGCATGCTTTTGGTGGGCTTTGGCATGTTCTCTGAGGGTGTTGTCATGTTTTCAGTGGGCACTGGTGTGCTGCCAGTGGGTGCTGGCATATGTTCAGAGGACATTGGTGTGCTTGTGCTGGGCTGCTCACAGCAATTCCTGGCCTCTGACTGTGGGGTGAGAGGAGAGGGGAGCTCTGGCACCAAGGTGGCATTACATGTTTCAGTGTCACAGGTCTTTAGATTGCTGCTGTTGCCTGGGAGGGACCCCTCTGCCTGGTGGGACACCCGGAAAGCTTCAGCCAGCTCTTTCAGCATGTTCTTGTCGTTAGTGTGCAGCTCAATGCTTGCCTGCTCAGACGAGGAAGGGCTCGTATCAGCATCATCATCGTCTTCTTCTAAGATGCCATTTCCATTCACCTCTTCAGGGAACTGTGCTTGCTTTATTTTTTTGTACAATTCATTCCTCTCTTCCTGCAGAGCCCGGCAAAGGTTCTCTAGCCTCTGGATTTTCAGCACGAAACACTCATATTCTTTTGTCCTCATGGCTTTCTGTGGTCAAAGACATCAGACAAAAGCATGGACTGAGTTTGGGTGCATGCAATTCATTGGTGGAACTGGCAATTAGGAAACAATTTGAGATCTAGGCAACCCTCACAGGACTCTGCCAGGTAGCTGGCTTTTACCACCTGCTCTACAATAACTATAGTCTTTTGTGCTGAAGCTTCAAGAGGAAATTTACCCCTGTTACTGTAGTGTATTAGCATTCTTCATACAGATTCAGATCACTTTTACTAAAAAATATTTTCAGGAATACCTGTTGATGATCTGTAGAGATGGAGAAACATAGTGGATGTTCATTTAGCTAAGCATTCAAAAGCCTACCTGGACTTCTGGTGTGCATGGGTGTGAATTTTGAGTAAAACAATCTGTATTATGTTTTTTGTTTATTTTGTTTCTAGTTTCCGTGAGAGCAGCCTGAACCGGAACATTTTCTTACTTCTACACCGTCTGAGGAATCAAGGCATATAGAAACCCATACAAATAGCAATAGCACAGACCTACAAAGCTAACCAGGAAGACCTGGTCCAAATTCAGTGTAAGTCTGGGGTGAAACTTCAGGCAGCTTCTTGTCTTATTTGAATGAATCCCAACGCGCTTATGAATTTCCACTGCAATGCCCCTGTGACTGCATGTTTAAAACTATGGTGAGCCACAGTACTTCCTTTCAGCTCTTAGAGTTTGCCTAAACAGGAAGTTAACAAAAAGCATGAATTTAAAGTTCATTAGCTAGTGCACATTAATTCCCTGGGTGGATGCTCTTATGCAAAGAGAAAGTAGCATGAAGTGAACTAATGCCAATTAACTTCTATAAGAGAGCATTAACAATCACACATTTTTAGAGCACTTAAAATTCACACTTACATAATTCAATTTCTCGTGGATGTAACAAATGTCTCTGCACAAGCTAAAAGCCTCAGCAGTTGGGATTTTTGCCTTTTTAAAGACATCTAGTTATCAAGGTAGCTTGAAAAAAAGAACCTTAGATTCAAGAACAAGTTTTTCATTGACTTTTGGTGGTTTCAGGTCATCTCATCTCCTAGTTTAAGCATTATGTGGGGGAAGAGGTGCATCCTGAGAAGAAAAAGACCACTCACCTCTTCAATCATGTCCAGTAATGCTCTGTTACAGTTCTCAAACCTGGATTTCCATGTAGCAGTATCTTTTTCCAACTTCTTCATTTTCTTTGTCATCTATAGAAGCAGGAGGAAAAGCTGAATCACTAAAGGAATTCCATGCTGCAGATTAAATTAGGGCAGCCCTTTTATTTAGGTCTTTGGCTGTACTCATAACGCTGCTACCAGCAGCTGTACTGGCTGTGCTAAGTAATAATTTATGTTAAGGGATGGATTTAGTTTTAAGTAATTGCCGTGTAACTTTCAGCCTCCAGTCTAGTCCTAAAGCAGGACCAGGTGATTGTGTCTATAGCCAACTCCCAGAGTACAAACTATCACAAAAACAAAGGGCAAAGAAAAAGTGACATTATTTTGTTTGTTTCTTTACAAAGACTGCAGTGTTGTATTGCTAGGAAGTTAAAGAAGGGCTTGTATCTTCTGCGCCAGCACTGCCAAGGAAGTTCCCTCTGGATTAGTCTCCTCTATACTGCCTCCAACACACACTGCTAGCTATATAGCACCGTCTTTCCCTTTGGCTTTCTTCAGGCTGAACTCTCTGAAGATCATTAGAGGTTGCCTGGATCAGAGCACCAGGATTTTGGGCCCTGGTGGCAGAGCGGAACATTATTTATTATGAAAGTGGGTGTGGGTGTTTTTTGATTCCCATTCATTACAGGAAATAAGTACACCAGTGGCTAGGAAGTAGTCACTTGGGCTTAATGGTGGGAAGGTGTTGGCGGGCTTCAGCCCTGTCCATACACTCCAGTGGGAAGATGTGTAGCCTGTGTCAACCTTTCTGTACAGGTGTCAGTCACCCAGGAGGCTCTGGACACTCCTGGAGACAGGGACTAACAAATACAGCTCCAGACTTCCCCTTTGGTATCTCTGAGGAGTCTGTACCCAATCACCACATCAGGTTTTAAATAAAAACCTTACTGTTTATTCTTCAATGTTGATTCTTCCAGGCAATTTCAATTTTAGCTGGAAGGGAGAGTGAAATATTCAGCTTGCAGTGCTGAAGTCTAAGCTGCTGTCTGTTGTGACTGAGTGTGCCCTAGATCCTATTTGGATGTTGATAAGGTTGTTCTCCAAAATGTGTGGAAATGCCCCCATCCCAGATTAAATTATTGCAGTGAGAAATATCAAAATCTAAATGGAGAGTCTCAAGCACAGAATGCAGGTATAACCTGGTACTCACTTTCTCCATCTCCTGTTTGAACGTGGCAAACACTTCATTGCTTTTGGTCAATGTCTTCTGAAATTCTTCAAACCTTTCAGAGTAGAGAGTGATCTGCATTAACAGAGAAAAAATAACCACAATAATCTCAGTCTCCAGGATGGTGAACTTCTACTTTGGTATTGTATTTGGACATGGAAATTAGCTTCTGTTTGGACAACAAGAAGCTCAAACATCAGGGAACTGAAACCTTAAAAAGATTGCAAACAATTATGATTCTTCTGTTGCAGAAAGGTAAACTGAAGAAGAATAGAAATACCCAGGCCAGTGATTTTAAAAAGACCTGGGCATTATGAGTGACCTATTCTCCTGAATGTTGCAGCTACGGTGTCTCTACATAGGCTGCCCAGAAATGAAAGAGTTCCCTAGAAGTGAAGATTTCTGAAAACATTTCCCCAGGTAACTCTGTGGAGACTTCAGGAGGACAGCATTAAAGTCTGTAAAGATTTCCAGACCCTGCCTTTCCTCAGAAGCCCTGTATACTTATTTTCTGTGTACAGCTGTGGCTGACATCTACAGAAGGGGGCTCTTAGGATGACCTACAGAATAGCGAACTCCAATGGGATCTTTGAGCCGTCTCCATGGGCAGGGACTAACCTGAGCTGGTCCAACCACTGGTGCTGTGCAGGACCAGCCAGTGGGTTTGACTCAAGGCAAGAGCCAGTGTGGTCAGAGCTGTGCCTGATCTCTAAGCCTTACTCCACCATGCAGACATCGCCAAATTCCAACTTTAACCTGGGGGTGTAAACTCTGGCCAGCCAGCTGGGAGCTGGGTGCTACCCTGGCTACACTGCTTCCGATGTCCAAGTGAGCTGGGGGAGAGGCATCCCCACATCACACTGCAGCAGCAACAGTTTCTCCTCTTCCATCTTCCCAATCCCCACTTGGTGGACCAGGCTGTGGCCAGTAGCAGCACCAGGCAGCACTCCATGCTCTTTACTGGACTGCACCACCAAAAAGGAGCATTGCTGCTCCCTTCCTGGGTTATCTGGCATGCAGGGTAGCCCCCCCGCTGAGGAAAGCCCACCCTTAGCTTCACATTGCCGTGATCCTGCACTGGATTCCTTCAAGCTGCATCCATGCACTGAGGCTTGAGCGAGCTGAGAGGGCACCTTGTCAGCTCTGCTTTGTAGCCTACGTGTGAACTGCAGCTGCAGGCAAGGCCGGCAAAGAAAATGATCCCCTGCCAGCCTCTTCTGCCAGCTTCACTTCACTTCATGAAGCAGAGCAGAAGAATGATCTGGCTCCATATTTTGCTATCAGTTTACACCTGATAGCATGTGAAAGTTCATCTGTGGCTGTATTTTGTCAGTAAGATGTTTTTATATGTGGATGTTTTTGGAAAAAAAATTGTTCTAAAGATCTGAGATTTTTCTGGGTTTTGTTTGGTTTTTTTCCTACTTTTTCTGTTTTTCTGAGTGGGAAAAGCACTTTCAAAGCTCCAAAATCATGCAGAAAGCCATATAGATGAAGCATAGTTTTGTGCTCTTTGGAAAAGACCAGCTCCAACTCAGCCACTTCCTTCTGGTGCCAGAGCACCCCCAGTAGTGTTTAGGTGATTAGACATTTCATTTGGAGTGGATCCAGAAGAGGACCACAAAGATTATCAGAGGGCTGGAGCACCCCTCTTATAAAGACAGGCTGAGAGAGTTGGGGTTGTTCAGCCTGAAGAAGAAAAGGCTCAGGGGAGACCTTAGAGCAGCCTTGCAGTACCTGAAGGGACCCTACAGCAAAGCTGGGGAGAGACTTTTTACAAGGGTACTTAGCGATAGGACAAGCAGGAATGGTTTCAAACTGGAAGAGTGCACATTTAGATTGGATATTAGGAGGAAATTCTTTCTTGTGAGGGTGGTGAGACACGGGCACAGGTTACCCAGAGAAGCTGTGTCTGCCCCCTCCCTGGCAGTGTTCAAGGCCAGGTTGGATGGGGCTTGGAGCAACCTGGTCTGGTGGGATGTGTCCCTGCCCATGGCAAGGGGATTGGAACTGGATGATCTTTACGGTCCGTTCCACCCAAACCATTCTGTGGTTCTATGATTTGTCCAGCCTGAGAGCTCTCATTAGAAAAAGAGCAATTGGGGTAGCATGCTGTGGCTGAGGTGAGATGGGCGCAGAGCAATGGGAGGTTCAAGAGCAGCCTGCATTATTCAGGTGTCTGGATGGAGGCTGACTGCCCTCTCCACACCAGTGCGGAGCTGACTAGGTTAGCTAGAAGCTTTTATTCTGTATGGTGCCAGCCAACACATACCCTCCATGACACTGATCTTTATTTACTGAAGAAAAGAAGATTTAGAAAATGTGGTTAATAGTGAGGAGGGTTTAATATGGTTAATATGGAGGGGTTAATATGGTTAATATCATAGAACCATGGAATGGTTTGAGTTGGAAGGAACATTTAAAGGTCATCTAGTCCAACCCCCCTGCAGTAAGCAGGGACATCTTTAACTAGATCAGGTTGCTCAGAGCCCAGTCCAACCTGACTGTGAATGTTTCCAGGGATGGGGCTTCTACCACCTCTCTGGGAAACCTGTTCCAGGGTTTTACCACACTCATCATAAAAAATTTCTTCATGTTCATCCTGGTTAGTTGTTACAATGCCCCTTAGAAATGTCTTGGCCATAATTGCAGCGTACTGTGGATGTGACCAAGATCAGTTTAAACTAGGTAGTTAGGGTCTCAGTGGCTGTGAATACAGAACTGGCTGCAGCCCATCCCTGCCAAGCTAGGTGAAAGCGTGGGAGATTAATCCATGCAGAGCTCTTTGGTGCCAGTATTGGAGCTAGCTGACATGAAGCTTACATGTGTATATTTATATTAAGCTGTAGCCAGAGCTGTGACCTATGCACAGGCAGAAACACAGAGGGATTTGTTTTAGGAGTCTGTGTGCCACAGCATAGGTGGGACCCTGATACCAAGTGGGACATTTGGAATAGACATTATGGCTCTAAGGATAAATACCTGAGCATCCCAAAGCTAGATGAAGGAGCAGGAATGGCAGCCAGCAAACCAGGTCTCTTAGCCCAGAGCTGTTGTCTTAAAAAACCTCACCTCAATTCTCTGCTTTTCCCTCCTAACTTTTGCCTATTTAATTAGATCAAAAACCTTTCAGGTTTGAGAAGGACAGGCTCTGATCTCAGCTGGGGCCCATAGCACCAAAAATAGCTCCTGCGATTTCAATTTGAATAGTAAATGAATGTTTTCATAATGACTGGAAACAGGCTGTGAGAGCTGTCTCTCACTAGGAGCATGCACTCGTGCTCCTTGGTTAGGAGGCTGCACAGCATAGGCAGAGAAAGCAAAGGCAGTGCTGCTGTCAGGTGAGATCTTTTAAGTGCAAGGCTTTGGGAAGTGGGGGCGTCTCAGCATCACCATGCCAGGAGGACACCCTGTGAGGACACCCCTTTGGCCCTTTTACATTCTTCTTGGTTGCCATAGCCCAGAGATTGCACTACACCAGCTACTGAAAATTAAAGGCTTCGACTCACTTTTATCTTCTTGCTTTGTTTCAAAGCACAAAGCAGAAATAGTCTGCTTAAGCAACGTGCCTGGGGAGGGTGTGCAGCATCCTGGCAAGCACCACCACAGTTTGGATGTATTCCCTGAGGTGGTGCCAGATGCCTGTCACCATTCGGAGGGCTGAATTTGGCTATCTCGGGCACACTGTGCTGCCCAGAGACAGGCTGGCATGAGGCTGATGTCCCCTGGTTCCTTCTAGCTCAAGGAAGCAGTGGGCGTTCATTACCTCTTTTAAAATGGAATGGTACCTTACCCAATATAGCAGGCAGCGAGGACTATATCATGGCTTCTCATTATCTCGTTGACCAATGTCTTTTCATAATTTCCGTACAGGTTTTAGTTCCTCTGTTAACATATATTAGGTGTTTTGTACTGTTTGCATGAAGAACCTCTCTATGCTCTTACTGTTCTTGCACTTGCACAGCACCTTGCACAATGGCATCTGGCCCATGAGGGAGGCCCTTCAGTGCTACCATACTGGAAATAATAATGATAATAATAATAATAACAATAATAATAATAATGTTATTATTCCCAGAACTTCCAAATTGAGGCTGCTATGTAAGTGACAGAGCTCTCAGACTGGAGCAGAACATCTAACTGCATGTTTCATTTCAGCAAGTGAATCAGTTTTTATCTGTGCAAGTCTGCAAGGGGCACATGTATTATCAATGCCTTTGCAGACTTGTTTGACTGGATTTTTCTAAAACCAAATTTACTGTTTCAAATGTATGCTTAATATATTCTAGCTTTTATCAATAACTTCAGTTTCATTAAACTGGCTACAGAGGACTAGAACTGGCTAGCCATTAAACTGGCTACAGAGGCCCCAGAAGAAGTCAGGATAAAGGAGGAGATTGCCTTGGTAGATGAGGATTGGGTTAGGGATCAGTTGAGCAATCTGGACATCCATAAATCGATGGTCCGGATGGAATGCACCCAAGGGTGCTGAGGGAGCTGGCAGAGGTCATTGCTAAGCCACTCTCCATCATCTTTGGTAAGTCATGGGCAACAGGAGAGGTGCCTGAGGACTGGAGGATAGCAAATGTCACTCCAGTCTACAAGAAGGGCAAGAAGGAGGACCTGGGTAACTATAGACCGGTCAGCCTCACCTCCATCCCTGGAAAGGTGATGGAACAACTTATACTTGGCACTATCTCTAGGCATATCAAGGATGAGGGGGTCATTAAGAGTAGTCAACATGGCTTTACCAAGGGTAAGTCATGTTTGACCAACCTTATAGCCTTCTATGAGTAAATAACTAGGTGGATAGATGATGGTAGAGCGGTAGATGTGG
>VZRW01006202.1:229871-271143 GCA_013398125.1 Aegotheles bennettii | reverse complement strand
GAACTGCTTGAGAGAGTCCAGCGCAGAGCCACAAAGATGATTAAGGGAGTGGAACATCTCCCTTATGAGGAAAGGCTGAGGGAGCTGGGTCTCTTTAGCTTGGAGAAAAGGAGACTGAGGGGTGACCTCATCCATGTTTACAAATATGTAAAGGGTGAGGGTCAGGACGATGGAGCAAAGCTTTTTTCAGTAATGACCAATGATAGGACAAGGGGCAATGGATGCAAACTGGAGCACAGGAGGTTCCATGTGAATATAAGGAGAAACTTTTTCACTGTGAGAGTGACAGAGCACTGGAACAGGCTGCCCAGAGAGGTTGTGGAGTCTCCTTCTCTGGAGACATTCAAAACCCGCCTGTACATCCTGTGTGATGTACTCTAGGTGACCCTGCTCTGGCAGGGGGGTTGGACTAGATGATCCTTCGAGGTCCCTTCCAACCCCTAGAATTCTGTGATTCTGTGTGATTCTGTGACTACCTGCATACAGAACTCTTTCTGGTTGAATGTAAAAGTTTAATTACAACCACTCTGAGAAAATTGGGAGCAGGTTTGCATTCAGGCAAACTTAGCTGGAGGCCTTTGAGGTTTGATTGCAGAACCTGTCAAACTGGTGTCAGCAGCAGTTTGCTTGATATTCTTCTGCACACTGCTGGCTTATTTCAGCCTTTGTAAAAGCACGTACAGGACCAAACCCCTTTTAGCATGCTTCCAGGTTATCAGTTTAATGCTAGCCTTTCTTGACTGCTCAACAGGTAAGAATTAGACCATCTACTAAGGCAAAACTGTAACAGCTTGCCAGTACAAATAACTGCTGCTAAGGCTAGGAGAGGGCTTTGTGATACGTGAGAAGGTGGGCAGCTGCAGAGGGGCTGAAGGAGTGACGTCCCCCTTTCAAAGCTCTGCTGAAGGAGGACCTTTCTCAAAGATGGGTCAAAGAAGGTAAATCCGCATGACTGTTTCTGTACGTCTAGGAAAATCTACTGATGCTGTTTCTTTTTGATGTTAAAGTCCAGCGTGTCGTCTAGTGTTCTCTCTCATATACAAGGTTGATTATTGCACTGCTCTCCAAGTGTCGTATATACTGCCTGTTTGCTGTTTTTACTGCCTGTGGAATTTGAGGAAATTCCTTAGACGGCTCTATACAAAGAATCCACAAAAAATCTTGCTAAATCTTGCGTACTCCAGGAAGGGATAAACTTTTCTGTCTAGCATGGGATGCCTTCTGAGCATAGGCCTTGGTGGAGGCAAAGACTTCTGCTGGGCTAGCAAGATAAAACTGATAACAGTCCTGGACTTCGTTTACTGATAACAGTCTGTTTTGAGGAGCCATGATTGCCCAAAGGGTAACCTTTTCCTCATTTACCTACGAAAAGTTGACACTCTCATCTATGCTAATGGAGATTTTGGTGTACATGCTATACATATATGACTATAGCACTCGTCTCTCCACCCAAATCATACTACATGTCACCTGTGGGTGGGAACCTTGTAGCTTTGGGGATAAAAGACAGGAAAAAGGATCATTTGCACTCACATTCACATTCACATTCAGACACTCACATTTACAAATTCACTCACACACACATTTACAGACTCATACACACATTCGCACACACATTCATTCACACACATTCAATCAGACATACACACAGTGAGAACAGGAGGGAAAAGGAGAAGAACCGGAAAGACGAACAAACCAGTTGACGGACAGTGTTCTCTTCCTCTATTCCAGGCAGAGACACCTATCTGGGTAAGCATTTGTGCCTTTTACCTTTGGAGTGGAAGTATCTCTGGGTTGTATTATTTACTATTGGTACTAGCAATATCATTAATAGTGTTTTTGCAGTCAGTGCATTTATCAACGACAATTCTGAACCTGTTGTATCTGTCACCTTAATAAACCCTATTTTTGCAACTTTGTGCATCTGTTTCGGTGCAAGTCCTTAGGACTCTGATACAGACAAAGTCATCTTCTTATGACTTTGTGAATCTATTTCAGTGCAAGTCCTTAGTAGGACTCTGGACAAAGTTTGCATCTTACAGATTTGTGCATCTGTTTCGGTGAAAGCTCTGAGTAGGGCTCTGGTACAGACAAAGTTTGGCTTCTTATGATTTTGTGGATCTGTTTTGGTGCAAGTTCTTGGTATAGAACTCTGGACAGACAAAGTTGTATCCAAACCTTGACTCATCGGGAGGGCTTTTCCCCAGCCACCTCGCCGAGGCTTTCCCTTTCCTCTCCTCTTTTTTAACTTGACACTGCCTTTCACTCCGGTCTGACTCTTAGTGTAATTTAGGCAAGTAATTTTGTTTTATTGAATGTTCCAAACTCCAACTAAACACTGAAATCTTAGAGGCCCCTTTGTATAAGCACTTAGCAAAATTCCTGCTGAAGTTAGTGAAAATGCTGCCTTCACACTCCAGTCCAGAAAAGTGCATGAGCACATCAGTTCCAATTTGGTAAATATGTTTCAAGCTATATATGTACTCCAGTGCTTTACTGGATTATAAACCTGCCTGAAGGGAAGTTATGGTGAATAATCAAGGTACCTATGCTGTTATGTGGTTCACTATTGTAAAAATTCATAAATCATAGAACCATAGAATGTTTTGGGTTGGAAGGCACCCTAGAGATTATCTAGTTCCAACCCCCCTGCCATGGGCAGGGACACATCCCACTAGACCAGGTTGCTCCAAGCCCCATCCAACCTGGCCTTGAACACTGCCAGGAGAGGGGCAGCTACAACTTCCCTGGGCAACCTGTGCCAGTGTCTCACCACCCTCACAAGAAAAAGTTTCTTCCTAATATCTAATCTAATCTAAATCTACCCTCTTTCAATTTAAAACTGTTATCCTTGTCCTATTATTACACGCCTTGGTAAAAAGTCTTTCTCCACGTTTATTATAAGCCTCCTTTAAATACTGAAATGCTGCATTAAGGTGTCCCCAGAACCTTCTCTTCTCCAGGATGAATAACCCACAAAGAATCATAGAGTTACAGAATCATAGAATCGTTTTGGTTGGAAAAGACCTTTAAGATCATCAAGTCTGGCTGTTAACCTAGCACACCGTCAAATTCACCACTAAACCATCTCCCTGAGCATCACATCTACACATCTTTTAAATTACTCCAGGGATGGTGACTTGACCACTTCCCTGGGCAGCCTGTTCTGGTGCCTGACAAACCTTTCAGTAAAGAAATTTTTCCTAATGTCCATTTTAAACCTCCCCTGGCCCAACCTGAGGCTGTTTTCTCTTGTTCTACTGCTTGTTACTTGGGAGAAGTACTCATGACACAGTACAATTTTCAATATGGGCATTACCTTACAGCTGGCTTGAAAATAACCTGTTTCCTTTGCGATAGTCTGTGTGATGTAGAATGAGGCTAGAAGGAATATATAGAAAGTAGTTTGGATACTTTACCCAGAATGTGCCTCATGGGTTAAAAACTGGGAAGCAAAGGCACACCATGCAATCACCTCTCCTCCATCACCTGTGCCTGCAGGACAGTCTCTTGCTCCTTTAACATTTTGGCCTGGAGCTTCCATTCTGCAGCTTGGTTCAGGAGCTGTGTTTTGGGCAACAGAGAGAAAATGGTTAGATCCCTGGTTTGTCAGTTGAAATTCCTCATCCTCCAGCTACCGATGCCTCTGCCACTGCTACCTTGATAAGGAGTGATCTAATTTCAGATTGATGTAGTTAAAGGAGTTAGGCAAGACAGGGTATTTAGTACTATCCTGAGATGTGGGACAGGGCATTTGGTTTGAAAAGGCATAAATGAATAGGAGTTCAAAACCCACTTATAAATGAAGTACGCAGTACAGTGGGCTCTCAAAGGTATGGAATTTAACTGTATCTTCACCAGACTTCTAAACTGTGGTTATGATACTTTCTGACACTTTCATTTCAGCACAGCTCCAGCCAAATTTGTGTTCTCCCATGAATGGCCAACTCCCTTTTGCATTAATGATCAAGACTTAGCATACATGCATGGTCACAGTCAGGTATGCCTCAAAAAGTCTGCAAGCTTTCAGAAAGGGGATGCATAGTAAACGTCATACATTTACTGGTGGCTGTTATCTTAGGGCTTCATTGACATGCCATCAGCAGACAATCCCCACCTCAGGGTGATAAATGCCTCAGATGAAGGAGGCAGCCCAGGAAGAGCCTGGCTGCTCCTGGGAAGATGTAATTCTCTACTTCAAGGTATTTGGCAAAATGACATTCTGACATGCAGGCTGAAGATAGGAGGGTTGGTCGAGGCTGAATGAGTTGTAGGAATGAGGCGTACAGAGACTTTTCCAGGCTGCAGTTCTGAGTCAGTACTTCCAAAGTGTGTAGTAATATTCTAGCAATTGGTTTAATCTGAAAGCAGGAAACATTTACTGAAGTGTTAAAGAAATTTGCCTATTGCCTACCAAACACAAAGCATTTTACTGGATAGGCCAAATGTATTTTGAAAAAAAATGCTAGTGATAGCTTGAGAAATGAGATATAAATAAGTTAGTTTATGGGAGGACTTTCTTCTGTTGGACTAAATTGTACTGTTTAAAATAGCACAGTTGGGTTCTGAAAAGATATTGAAAATAAAAGTACTGTGTAAGTCAATAGATCTTACTTTCATATTGGTAGTGAAAGTAGAACCACATGCAGAAAATTTATTTGATGACTAGTAAAAACTTCTATTCTAACCATTTTTGTTGGAGATAACACATGTAAACTACTTGAATACCACCTGGCAAAAGAGCTGAAGATGTACCCTACAAATGCTGACCGAACAACATAATGAACTCCTTCCCTGTCTCCAGCTATTTGTGTCATAGCCAGTAAAAAGACATGGTATGAGTACGCGTGCATTAAATGAGCCTCAGTTCATGCATTTATTTTCTTGAGAGAGCGTATGTTTTACATGCACATTTCTTTTATGACTACTTATTTGGGTTTGTTTATTGTTTGGGTTTTTTAAGGAATTATAGGGTTTCTGGTTTGAATGATTTAATGAAAAGTGCTTTGAAAACCTTCAGAGCTACCCAGTCTCTAGGCCAGTCATTACTTTCAAGCACAAGAGATGAACAGAGAAAGCAAATAAAAGTTGTTTCTTTTGCCTGTTAATGAAATCCTTCTCTCTTGTTGACCCACATAGCTTCTGCAGCCAGGAAAACTCCAAAAGTTAATAAACTCATCTGTAATGGAAGCAATCCACAGAGAGGCTTGCTCAAATTAGCACACGCTCTTATGCAGCCTGGGGTCTTCTGCGAACACCAAGCTAGGAGTAAATTAATCAGGAGAACTGATACATTTATTAATAGGCTATGAAGTGGTAACAAGGAGGCTGAAGTACAAAGAAATTTATAAATACTGCACGTGGTATTTACAAAGCAGCACATCAATGAAGTGTGGTGATGGTACACCATATTATTATAGCTATGATAGCTGCTGAAGACCCAGGCAGTCACATCATGCTCAGGACTAAAAGAACCAGTCCCCAAGAACATACATTCCCATTTAATGACATGGATCTAGGGATTGGCTTAGTGAAAATTAAGCTTCCCTTTTTTGCTGCCAGACTCTGCAAATTCCAGTCATGTAGAAATCTGATCAATACCTTTTACTCATATACTTGAAAGCCATGGAGGCTTTAAACTGCAATTAACTGCACATCAAAATTTGTATTACAAGTGCTAAAAATGTATGGTATGGGGAGGAAATCCAAATAGCACTGACCAGTTATGACATGATAGTAAAATTGCATCCTTAGATCAAGTTGACCCTTTCAGAAGGCCAGATAGTATGAACTATTCCTCCTTATATAGGGAACTGCATTCTTTGCTGCACATGTAGCGTGAATTTTGCAAGTAACGAGATGACCTGCCTATTGAGGTGTGATGTACAGAGGCTGCAGGAGGTGACATTTCTCCTTGTCTGAGGTACAGAAGTTTTGTATAGGGGCAAAGATTCCTACATGGAAGAACTGCCTAGGAAGACATCAAAGTGAGCCTTCAAGGAATAATCTAATAGAAAAAAAAAAATAAAAAAAAAAATGTAAAGACATTTGCAAAGTTCTGCGGCAAAAGTCATGCACAGGGATGGTACGGAGAGAATTGTTCTGAAAGCAGTTCCCTTACATGACAGGATCCTGAAATGCAGTAAGGCTCTGACTTTGCACATTACTGAGCTGGAGAGAGATACAGCTAAATGAGAGGACTCCATCAAAACCACCTTGATTTCTTACGTATATATATCTACATTACTGCTACAGACATTAGCACAATAGCTGGGTGAGTGGGACTAAGAGCTCAGCAATAGGATTGAGGTGGGAGACAAGTGTAGGCCAGGTCTCTGGGTGCTGGGTTACCTGTGATGAATCATAACACACTGATCATATCTTGAGTCATTGCATGGCTTTTGGCCAGTCACTAAAGGTCTTCAGCTAGAACTACCTTGCTCTGAGGTGATGTTAGCCATATATCACCAGTTTACCCGAGAGGCAGGGTTTTTAAGCATTAGTTTGGACAGTGTGAAAAATATTCTTTGTACACGGTGCATACCATTATAAACCCGCTGCTTAAAGGCTTTGTAACTTGTTTTTGAACCTGTTATTTCATAGGTGCTAGTCTCCCACTCCCAAATATAGATGGTGATGACTTTCACTGCTTTAAAAGAAATAAAAATACCAAAACTGTGCATATCAGTTCTGGATAAAATACACAGAGAAGGTTTGGCTAGAAACAAGGCCAGTCACAGGCAGCCCCAAAACTCATATTCTGTCAGGCACTGCAAGAAAGGTAGTTGATACAGGGCTGTGTATGTCAGTTTTCCATAGAGTCTCGTCTTTTACATCTTCTGTTGTTTTCTTGGGGTTTTTTTCCCAATATCTGAAATCTGGTACTCAGTAGCAAAACTCCCAGTGGCAGCAATAAAGTAAGCCCAAATTTGCTTTGTCACTGTGAATGATTTCTTGGAAATATTTTCTGGAGTTTGAATCTGCCTAGAATCAATGCTTGTGAATGACATTTTGGGTTCTGGCTTTACTTAGGCCTTACAGTGAAAGGGACTAACTCAGCTGGACCACAGATTGTCATGCAGTGACATGCAGATGTGCACACAGAGAAGCCCCAGCTCCTCTTCCCCTTCAGTCTTCAGCTGGGAGTGAAGCTGAGCAGGCGTGTGTGTCCCAGCCACAAGGTCAGAGAAAGTGGGTAATTGCTCTTACAGGCAGGTTTTGGTAAGAGGTGTTTGCTGTGTTTCCATTGTGCTCCAGCCCCACATTTTCATCTATATTTTATGGTACTTTGACCATGCTTGTGCTAATATATCTGTTTCCAGATACAGGGAGAGTATAAATATCCTCTCTTTAGAGCTCTCTCATGCTGCTTCTGAGTTAGCTGGAGGACTCGTAAAAGCTAAAGTTGTCTTCCAGTCGATGAGAGCCTGTTGCTCCCCCTGAGTAGTCTCAGCTGCTGCCACCAGTGAGGGGCTAAGTGTCAGTGTTGAACTCCAATCCTTTATAGATGTGAAGATTGCTGTGAAAATACCAGGCAGCCTGAGAAAATTAATTTTGGTCTGATTGGGTTGCAAGCAGCTCCTGTGGCCTCCTCTGCTGGCAAAACCAAACCCACAGAAGGACATCTGGGGAGGCTCTGAGCCTGAGAGGGATAGCAGCCTTCAGCCATCTCACTTTAATCCCATGTTCTTGTTCTTTCTGTTTAAATGTGCTCATTTATCATGTGGGGAGATGGAGTATCGAGTATCAGAGCCATTTGAAAAGTAATGGCAGCACCTGATCCAACGTCACAAGGAATCAACCATGTAGTAATGGTGAGTTAGCTAGAGCAGCCTGTGTTCTAACCTGCCACTCCGCAGTGTGCCTCAAAAACTGTAAATGCCAATGAAAGCAGCCTTTCGGGGGCTGCTCCTTTACACTGAGCATTGACAGCAGCAATAAAACATCTCTGCTACTGTATCCCAGCTCTGAAATGAAGAACCAATATATTAGTGACATAGCATGCAGGGCTCATTTTGGCCTAAAGTTAGATGAAAGACAGACAGATTAGAAGGATAGGTACGTATTCCTTTTCTTTCTGATGTCGCTCCTCGGCTTCCTTCATCATTTCCTGAGACTGCTCCAACTTGGCATCCACCAGTTTCTGTTGAAGTTCTCTGTGCTTGAATATTTTATCAAGGTGCTGTAAGAAAATAAATTCTGCTGAATGCACAGGTTTAATTGTGTACACAGACCTTCATGCTCATGCATGTACAGCTATCTACTGGAACACTCATAAGACAAAAATATTGCAAAACAGGAAGTCTCACAACTTACTGCAATTACTAAAAATCTACACTGCTGATAAGAACAAACTGTGTCAGAATTTGCATGGGAAGGGAAACCTGTTTATGTTATGTATTTTGATTTATTATAGCAAAAAATAATTTTTAAAAAGTGTCTTAGCAACTTTGCCAGTTCTATAGTCTACGTACAAAGTCATTAGCATAATCCAATATAACTGAAGATCAAATAATTGCTCATCTATAATAAATATGCAGGGGACACACTTTTTTGGAGATGTGAAGTGACTAACAGATATAAGCCGCTGTGTGGGTAAATGTGTAAAGATACATTGCACCTGCACTACTTGGGAGCATGTGCAAGTCCTGTACATCCCCTTTGCTCTGGCCACACATGCACAATATGGTCTTGGAGAGCCTGGGTGAAAGTAAGTCAGTGGGGATGTGGAGGAGTTCAGACCAGATGAACCAGAGACTTCCTCGGACCTGTAAAACATCTGGCTTCGTGGCGATCTTCAGGAGGAAAATGTTGCTGATAGCTGTCTTCACTCTTGCTTCATTTAGGTAAAATTCACAGGAACAGCTATTCTGAGTGCATCCCTCTACTTTTCATTTTCTTCTCATAGAAACCACAAGACAGGAACATACATTTCCTTCATTTAACATAAGACTTCACACATGATGCAACAGATTTGGAAATGCATGTATTGAATTGGGCATTCCAGATTGTAAGGACAGATTACTTATGTTTTATTCAGTATGATAATCATTGCACTGGTTGCACTGAGGCTCACAATAAATGTACTTAGAAGAAAGAAAAATACCTAATTTGATATTTTTACTGTTAGTCATAAAATAAATAAATGAATAAGGTATTCTGGCATTTTATTGTCGAGAGTGTGTCAAAATTTCGTGTCGAAATTTTCTGAACAACTCTAATGTTTACAGAAACAATAATTTCCCATCTGTCTATTATCTGCTAGATCTTATAGTGAGCACTGTGCCTGCAAAGAAGAATCTATTCCAATGCAAAGGACCTCCTTCATCTGTCTTCTTAATTTTCTGCTTCTGGGGAAAGGTCAAAGCATTTAAATCAGAGCCCTTCTCAGCAACCTGTGTCTGTAGGCAACAAAAGTATATTTAGCATCACCACCAGAGCAGGCTGCCCAGAAAGATGGGAGCTGGGATATGCTCAGTGGGGACTTGGAGAGGGAAGCAGGAAGGAGTGCTGGGAGTGTCCCCAGGGATTTGGGGAGGTGGGGGGCAGCTNATGTACTGTAGGTGAACCTGCTCCGGCAGGGGGGTTGGACTAGATGATCCTTCGAGGTCCCTTCCAACCCTAGAATTCTATGATTCTGTGTGATTCTGTGATTCTGGCTGCGTGGGTGCCTCGGCCCCGCAGTGAGAAGGCTGCTGTGGGGGCTGTATGCAGGGTGCTGGCCCACACAGCTCCTTGCCTGCAGGGCTTGCCAGGTGGAATCTGGTGGGCTTGCTGCATGCTTAGTGCCACTCAGACAGCAAAGTGTGGTGGGGGCCACCCCCCTTACCTCCACGAGACACCTGAACTATAGCCATCAAGGAGGACAGGCTGGAAATGCTTTCTGCTTCCCCCTCGGGAAGCTGGTTTGTTGCTGTCCCCACGGACACCCAGGGCATTGCTCTCACCTCTTCCCGCAGCTCGTACTGGTCAATGATGCTTTTCAGCTTTTCTGCCAGCTCCGTGTTCTCCTGGCAGAGCTTCATGTTCCTCTCACTTTGCTGCTCGATCTGAGCCTGGATTTCACTCAGCGTGCCCTGGAAATGATTAGTTATTTCTTTCCTCTTCTCATCTTCCTCCCGTGCCCGCTGAATTGTTTCCTCCTGTTGTTAAATGGGAGAGAACCCAGACGTTTAAGTAAGATACTTAATAAGTGGTTCCAGAAAGATACTGTTTCAGAGCAGCATAAGGCTCCCCTTTGAGGGATTATACATGTTTGCATTCCTCTTTGCAGATTTTCTTGTTTTCTTCTGCTCCAGCATTAGGCATGATTCTAAATTTACAGAGCAAATTACACAGTGGCTTCAAAAAAATTAGGGAACTAAGAATTTGCATTTATAAAGATGGATGTAGAGCAGAGTTTCAGATCAAAGCACGCCTGGAAAAGGGGACATACATGCATGTCTTGATTTATGACACTGCAGCACAGCTTTTGCTTTGGAAGAAGGTATTTAGTGAAAGTAGTCAAAAGCTCTTCTATCAAAATTTTTTTTGATTGAATTAAAAAATCACCCTTTAAAATGTCTCCTTTTAACTAGGAATCCTCATGTCAAATTTATGGTCTTTGGGATTTTAATTTTTAAGAGAAATCCATTACTTTATGTGGAATCCCTCCCAATTCCTCAGTTTTTATTCCCCAACTTTTTAACTGACACCAACATCTGCAGCAATTTATTAGGTGGTGGTATCAAGGAAAGCTTGTGTGCTGTTTCTTACAGAATCAAAGCAGAGAATTAGAATTTTGCCTGGAGAAAGATTGATGGAGTTTTTTTTTAACCATTTATTGAAATTTTGGGTTTCATTTGTTTATATAAAAGATAATGCAGAAAGAATAAGGATTTATTGCTTTGGATTCAGAAACATGGACTATTTTTATCCTCCACTCATTTGCTTCCAGGGCAGTCTGTCCCTCTGGGGAATGTAATCCTGATGTACAGTGGCGGGGACCGTATCTGATGTAGTTACAGATCATGCCAGAACCACATTAAGAATCTACTCCACAGCATGCAGATGCCATACGCTAGTAAGGTTTCTACTAGCACAGTTGCTTACATAAAAACCTTTGATAACACTGCATATAGATATTTTCTATAAATATACTTGAATAAAGCCTTAGCTGATGCTAATGAGATATAATTTATATCACAAATGTGACATAAAAGGTGTTGATTCAGGTCCTACTCTTAAAGTCAGATGAATACCAAATGACCCAATTTCTACTTAGCACGCACAGCACCAGTCTGATCTTGGACAACTGCTATTCAAGGTAGGGGATGTTTGTCCTTTTGCTGACCAGCAAGTGATAGGGATGGCAATACCTTGGATGAGGGGAGGAAAGTATTGGAGCCATCAGTGCTAATAATACCACAGCAAACAGAAATCACCATGAAGCCCTGCTGTGCTCTGCAGGTTACACAAGAACACGTGTGTGTACTCACAAGTAGAGTAAAACAGAATGTGAGTCCAGAAGGACTCTCACTCTTAAGGGGAAGAAAGAATTTCAGGTAGAGCTGGCAAATGGCTTGGGGGGGTCCTGATTTAGTACCTGGCTTGGAAACTGGACACTCAAAAAAATTGCAGCAAGATGAAAGAGAAGCTCTCTAATTATTAATTTTTTAAGTTGGTGGGAATGATTTTGAGTCATCCTGGAACATTTTGCTTGACCAGAAATTGAGCTGTGTTCTGTTTGTAGTTACTTTTTATTTAACTCTTTTTAGGACAATTTTGAAACAGAAATGCTGTTCCAAAGTAGAATTAAAAATGTTACTCAGATGGTGTCTAAAATCAACCACTTTAGCATTCCCAAAATGAAACATTTATTTTTCTTTTGAAAGGGGATGTTTACAGTATCATTCTTTTTATTTTTGTTTGGAACTTTGGCAAATTTAACTTGAATTCCTAGATAGTTTTGATGGGGTCAGAACTCCGTTAGTACCTCAGGCAGACTGTTCAAAAACCTGCTCATGCTGCTTTGTTCTCCTTTGCATAGGTGCAGTCCTGAGCAGTGAGAAGAGTGACCACGTGCTTTCACTTCAAGAAGTCAAAGACAGAGTGAGAAATTGAACTTGCATGTCTGGGATCCTATTTCTGTGGCTTCAAAACATCCTTCCTCAAAAATACTTCATTGTTTATGTGGACCAAATGGTGTTATAGCATGTCACTGCTGTGATTTAAAGCTCTCTGCAGACAATACAAAGATTCGTGGTTAAAGACAAAGCCAGGAAGCATTTAGTTACAGGGCACAGAATTTCTCTTGACCTATTCTGCTTTGGAGAAAAAGAAATTTGAGAAGGATATTTGGCTGGAGGGCTGGGGTGTGTCCTAGGGAGCTCCTCAGAGTCCCTCATAATACGAGGGTGATTTGTTAAATCCTTGGTATCCCAGTTACAAATTAGGGGTGGGTGTGGGTGAGAGGGGCTGACTGAGCAGAAAGGCAGCTGTTTGGCTACAGCACTGTGCAGAGACCGGCAAGCATTGTCTCTCCCCTGCGCCGAGGAACAGAACCCCTGCTCTGCTGTGCCGTGATGCTGGCTGCGAGTGCCAGATGATTGTAGGATGGTGCTCGGTTCCTAAGGTATCATGGTTTCAATCTCTACATGCTATTGATATTACCATGGGAATAGTGACAGGTCTTTGGAGGTGTCTGCTTTAAACCTGAGCCTTTACTAACTGTAAAAGCCTATGGCTGAGGCTGCACCTGCACTGGAGTCAGGAAGGGGGCTTGATGCCCATGATGCCATAAGCAGAGCCCTGTGTCCCTGCCAGCTCTGCCCAGGGTCTGTAGAGTCAGCTTCCCTTCACCTACCTTACCTGGGCAGGGACGATTGGGCAAACCTCAAATCATTGTCATCACCGAAGTTTTATTATGACAGCCCCAACTCTTTGCTTATACTTGTCCCTGTAACCTGAAAGAATGCACTTTTTTTCAATAGGTTCCTTAGTCCTTCCCATTTCAAGACTCCATGGTGTAAAGTAAGATCCTTAAGTTTTCTTCCAAATTGGAAAGGCTTGAAGACTGATTTCTGTTTTGTGTTACTGCTGTTGCAGCTGAAGTAGCTGCATGGAATCCAGAGCTCCTTGGATTACTTGGTTGTAGGGCGTAAGCAGAAGGTGTTTGGGGTGGTGACTTCTCAGCATAATCATGGTGAATTCGTAACATGCAAACCACACTTGGCCTTGTCAGCTGCTCCCTCTGCCTTTATTCTTTTATTGGTTTTAAATTAAGCATTCCATTTTAGTGAGAAAAATAAAGCGTTGTAAATTCTTTTTGTATTTCCAGTTGTGGAAGACTAAAATCCAGCCATAAACTATTGTTCCCCCTTCCTCTGCCCTTTCTTAAACTTTGTGCTCCATATGTAACCTATGAAAGACATATGTCCTACTGCAGTACTGCTATCACTCTCGTGTTTTACTGCTGAAAATGTAAGAACTCATTGAATAAAACCTTTTAAAATTAAGACAAGGGTATTTTGCAGTTTGGGATTTATCACTGGAATGTAAGATAATCTGCAAATAGAATGGCAGGATTGTCTCTGGTCCTCATGTCTCTCTGGGGCAGCTCAAGAAGACAGTAGGTCCACTGAAGGCATTATCAGCCGAGATGATATGAGCGTGGAGTCCTCATTTTCAGTGAACTGTTTTCTTCATTCCCAGGCAGCACCATCTGAGCCTCAGGTCCGCAGTTTGGAGCTGAGCCCACAATGAAGATGTTGACTGTTGTGACATTTGTATGAAAGTCATTGCTTGATGCCCGGTAGCAGGAAGGACAAGGGACCTGAGGTATTCATGTCACTACAAGACGCTAAGTAGCCACCAAACTGTCAGATAAATGACAGAACATGAATACTATGCAGAGAAATGAGTTGCTGTTGGTCTTAGCAGAGCAACTTTCTGTGGCAGTGGTAATGCATTCTGCTGTTTCACAAATATTTATTCCTCTTTTCTTGGAGGGATAATTAAACATCTGTTTTCTGCTGTGAAGTGTCACTGCAAGGAAATAATCTGAATAGCTGAACTGTGAGTAAGTCATATTTTAAGGCCAGTATCCAATACTAAGCAGATTTTTTTTGTCTCTGATCTGCACTGTGGATTTTCAGCACAGCTCTGCATTGCATATTCATCACCACTTGGCTACACCGGTCTCCAGTTAATGGGAATTCCACACAACAGATGAGTGAAGATAACGTTTACATGACATGATGTGCATAAAATGTATCACAAGGCAAGTCAGAAGAGGTTCATGATCTGGACAGGCCAGGCTTCTCCTGTGCTATTGAAATGACACAATCTCCTACCGTTTTTCTTTTCCATGCTTTGGAACATAATCAGAAGTGCTAATCCCAAGTGCTAAAAAAATAAGAAACAGCTTCTCTGTCCTGCCAAAACCAAAATAAAAATTACTTAAGCAAGAGATTTTAAAAATAACATTTGATGGATTCTCCTGTTTTGGGTCCTCCCAATACAGTCATAAGCAAAAGAAAATTGCTCTCATTTAAATAAACAGAAGAGTTCTGGAGATTCACAGATGCCCAGGAGCCAAAGCCTAAAGGCAAATATTCAAAGAATTATGTTAAAATTCTTAGACAAAACTGGACAAAGATACTGAATGCCTTTGTTTATTCATTTAGTCCTCATTTATTCTGCAAGTGTATTTTGTCTTACTGTCTTATTTAACTCTTGTTTTCACACTGAAAGCACAGGAACCAGAGCAAAGCTAATATTCTGGGTTTTCTTAAAAGGTCTCCAAATTCTTGCAAAGACGTGGCCAAAATGCGAGCACTTGTTCCTACTACGAGATCAGCTTAGGTACCTTTCCTGACTCACCTGGCATAGGTACAGGATAAAAATCAGAACTGAGTCTGAAATTGATAGGTTTGTTTAGGGGACCTAGTTCCAGAGTAAAACAGTCCAACAAGTGGAAAGATGATGGAAAGAGACTTTCCTAAATGTAAAGATGAACTGTGTAATTAAGTATTTATATGCAAAGAGAAAGGAAAAATCATGTTTTCTAGAAGTGAGATTAGTAAGCATATGATAGCTGATAAATTGTGTGAGGAATTCAACAAAATCTCTTCCAAATATGTTTTCCAAATATGATCAGTTTTTCTCTATACCCGAGTTTCCACTGATTTTTTTCCACCAATATGATTTGTTTGTTTTAGAAATCTCCGTTAAGTCTGTGCAAAACACTGTACACTGTACACTTAAATCACTTTTAAATTGGCTCATATTTCTGTTGAAAGATTTTGCCCAAAGATGGTCTGGTAAATCAGTGTGGATCAATATCAAGCTTTAGCTTAGGTCTGGTACAAATGACAGGCACAAATTTAATTTGTGCACCAGTTTTGTGCTACTATAACCGAGCACACAGAGATTTGCTTCTAGTTTTCCTAACTATCTCCTGAACTGCTTTGTCCTCCTACTAGTGCACATTTTGAGTGTCTATGTGGCTGTTCCCTTTCCCAGCTATATACTTACCAGTGTACAATGAAATTCAGAGCTAGACCCTGAAGCTCTTGAGCTGGTGGAAATGAATGAAAATCCATTACAGTTAATAGAGTTAATATCAGGTGAAATTCTTGCTGCTGAGAATTCATATGTGTAATTCTATATATAGCTATATCCCCGTAAAGAAGGATTTTGAATAGATCAAAGCAGAGGCTTTTTGTATAATAATAACTCCACCATCACTAACATGTACTTGGAAAAAAAGGAAGATCACAACAGAAATATACTTCTTGAAACTAAAATTTTTCAAGAAACATAATCACATTATAAATTTCACATTTAAATGGCGTGATGCACCAAGCAATAGGCAGACATGGCATATGGATCCCAGCCTTTTGACACTCCTGAAAATTTCCTTTTTGAACTCATGCTTGTAATCCAAATTATTTCCACAGTATCGGCATTCTTCCTGTCTTGAGCTTTGATGTCTTGAGGCAAATGTCCTGATTGACTAACCCTCACAGATCACTTGAAAATGCCAGAGTGCTCAAATTACATGAAAGCACCCACCAACCTTCTGTGAGTCCCCTGGAGTAAAGCTGATGTTCCTCTTACTCTGTCTATGCACATGCATTCGCTTCTGCAGTCTCAGGAACCTGGTCTGTTAGCACTACTGGTTTTCTCTGTGCTGAGCTCACTGATAATGTGTGGAAGACTTACTGATAATGTGGGCAAACTCAAAGTCCAAAAGTTTTTTAATATTTCCAAACAAGCAATAAAAGGGTCCTGGTGTAAATGAGCCTCAAGAGCATATAATGTATGTTGTATCTTCAGATGCAAACCTCCCTTTGATTTGGTACTAGAGCAAGTTGGAAGGCACCAGTGGATGATCATGGAGTCTCCTTCCCTGGAGACATTCAAAGCCCGCCTGGATGCATTCCTGTGTGATGTACTGTAGGTGAACCTGCTCTGGCAGGGGGGTTGGACTAGATGATCCTTCGAGGTCCCTTCCAACCCTAGAATTCTGTGATTCTGTGATCAGCATATCCTTGCCCCCACTGCTGGGTACCTTCATAAGGCCACCACTCACCTTGAGGTTTTTGTTGTGCCTCTGGAGCTCCCGGCACAGGCTCTCAAGCTTGCTGCGGGCAAGGATGGCTCGGCTGTGCTCACTCTGCAGCTGGTCCTTCTCCTTGGTGATCTGGGCCTGTCTCTTCTGAAGGTACTTGAGCTTCTTTTGCTCAGCACGATGTTCTTCAAGCTGTGCAGGGAATGGGGAATAAAACAAAATTAAGAGGAAAAGGAGAGGAAAGAAAAGAAAATGAGCTCCTTTGCTTTTGGGAAATTGTTCACACTTTCTTAACGTCTTAGGAAATATTTTGTATTTATTGGTGCTAATGGAAGAGGAGCAAGCAACCTGAAGGGAGTCCCAAGCCTGCTTGCTGCAACAGTCCCAAGTATGCTGTAGTGTGGGTGTGTGAACATGATTTTTAATATTGTTGTCACACCATTTCAGACCTTCCTTCTTTGGTTTTAAGTTCTTTGAAGGGCAGCTGCAAGATTTTATTTTTATTTCAACATTAGGAACTGAAGCAGCCGGTAGCACTCTATGCAGTGAGATTTCTTCAGATCATGAGGTAACGCAACAGTTGCTCACTCTGTTTTGTGGCTTCCTAAAAAAAGAAGCAGATTCTTAGATACCCAGGAACCTGCTGGAAAATTGAACAGCAAAAGAGGTGCTGGAAGCCGGGGATGCCATCTGTGTTGGGGCTTTGCTGCTGAGGGAGGTGAATGTTCTTCGGGGAAGAGTTCCCTGAAAAGATGTGTGGGAACCTCCTCTTGTCAGGCTACACTTGCTTGTGGACACACATAGGACTGTCAGTCAGCTGTGTTTCTGGAGGTTCTGTCATCAATGGGACTGGGTTGCAGGGAATCAAGCCTCTTTTGGGCTCTTCAGATCCATGTAATTACTGAAGTATATATGAGCAGTCCCTGACATTCACTTGGGAACCTACTGTTCCTGTGGATGCATGGCTCCTGCCTTCCCTAGAGGTTTGGTAAGAAGTGGTGTGTTTTTGGAGGGGGGATGAAGGGCAGCAACAGGATTGCTAATAGCAGTCCCCACACTAATTTTTTCTGACATGTGCCTATGACTGACCGCAATATGCACTGCAAATTAACACTGTACCAGACATGTCAAAGAAGCATTCCACCTCTGAAGCTTTTGAAGAATTCTTCTCCCATTCCAATGCACAGCAGCCCTACTCACTGCATTACAGGCATGCATATATCATGAGACATTTCTGAAGTCCAGATGTTTCCAAGTTGAAACACAGCAGCACATGAGCTGCAATGTGCACACCTTATGTAATCTTAATAGTTGCTATTAAGATTACATTATCTAATAATATGGTACCACTAGTAATAATCATTAACCCCAGTATGGCTGGGAAAGCTTGTGAGTTCAGGGGAATGATGTGCAGCTCAAACAAGACAGTCAACAGACATTGTATTTTAAGCTTTCTCTGCTCAAGAATCTGTTTTTTGCAGATGTTCTGTAATTTATTCTTACAGTACAGAGCTCTGGGTATTATCAATCAAATCACAGCTAGGCATACACAAAACAAGGTAATCACCAGCTTGAAGAATATTTAGAGTTTATGCTCAATTTTCCGCATGTGTATTGTGTGTTTTTACCCAGTAGATCAAAATAGTGGCTTTTGCATCTAATCAAGCTGCACTAGCTGAAATATTTTTTCTAGTGTTGTAGGGAAAAAATAGCCTCTCTGTATCAAAGGCTGAGATTTGTTTTCCTTTGCAAGCTTGATTCTGGTCCCTTCCCTTTTAAAAACACAAAAAAGGTTCTTTTTGCTTCATATTTTGCATGCGCAGTCTGTGCTGAGCAGATAATGATTGATCCAAATTTTACATGATTCATTCAAGCTCTGCTTGAGATATGGGGCTTAGAATAAAATAGGTCTTAATCATGATATGAGAAGTCTTCTAAGCATTTTTTTCTCTCTTTTTTTTTTTCCATGAAAAGGGCTTGTGCTAAAAACTTGTGTTTCTAACTTCTCAGGAATGTCTAAGATGTGATGTTGCTTTTGCACTGAGGAAGGGAATTCACTGGTAAATAGGAATGACCAAAGGGTCCCCAATGTTACATTTTTAAGAATAATTAATGAAATATTAGCTAAAATTAACTACAAATAGAAGGAGTTCTGATTTTTAAGGCTGACCTAGAGAGATAAATTCTCAGTTTAAGAAAGAAGTTCTACCTTGACCCCACTGCAGACAATGACAATACTCATATTTATTTATTAGTGTATAATTCTTGCACTCAGCACTTGTGAGACTCTCAGGACCTCTGAAATAAACTGGTCACAAGCAATTCTGCAACAGCCATTTGTAGGCAAAAGGTAAAATACAGCACTGTCTGCTTTACCTACCCCAACCAACCTGCCAATACCAGTATTATAATGTGAACAAAATCATAGAATCGTAGAATCACTCCGGTTGGAAAAGACCTTCAAGATCATCGAGTCTAACCATCAACCCAGGACTGCCAAGTCCACCACTAAGCCATGTCCCCAAGGGCCACATCCAAATGTTTTTTGAACACCTCCAGGGATGGTGACTCCACCACTTCCCTGGGCAGCCTGTTCCGATGCCTGACCACCCCTTCCATAAAAAAATTTTTCCTAATATCCAGCCTGAACTTCCCCTGATGCAACTTGAGGCCATTCCCTCTTGTCCTGTTGCTAAATCACTAAATGTTCTCTGATGGCAAGTAGTATGGCACAGCTTGTGCCCAAATGACTACACTGCCTTCCTCCCCTGTCTCCTTACTTCCCTGCCCCCACAGGCATGGCTTCCTTCACACCAGCCTGCGCTTTTCCCTCATGCCTTCCGTTTTCTTCTGTAGATGTTACCATAGCCTGTACCAGGGCGTGTGCTAACAGTTAAATAGCATATAGCTGTGGGGCTGTGGGGAAACACTGATGCTCTGTAGGGTCCCCAAGTACGGATGGCAGCAGTGGTATCTAATGTAGGTGAAGCCATTACCAGCATCCAGCTCAGCCTGACACGTGGCTGCACCATCCCCTGGGCTGTGCTGCAACAAGTGCTCATGTCACTGCATGGTTCACCCAACCAGGGAGCTGAACGGCTGGAAAACAACTCAGCAAAAGAAAAAAGTGACCTGAAGTGTGTGATAGGGATGGACAAGAGGGAGCAGAGAGTGGTAGCTACTACAGCTGACTGCTGGTAAGCTATTAATCACATTACACCCCTCAGCCCTGCTAAGTAAGTAGTGTAAGGCTTTCTCCAACAAGCTTTTAGTTGTATTTATTAAATTATTTATTTTAGTGACATTGCACAGGATGGCAAAAAGGAATGTTCATCATTTTTGTTTTAGCACCTTTCTCCTGGATGAGATACTGGCAATATGGCCCCTGTTTTATACAGTGCTCCAACAATGCTTGAATGTGTTGGAGAGTACATTATAGAGGAGTCGAAGACATATTTCAGTTAATTTGTGGGCATGAAGTCCCTTTGAGCATGGGCTAAACCGTAAACTGCCTGAGCACAATCTATGAAATCAGAGGATTTTACATGAAAAAAGGGAATGCTGAACTTCACATTATGATGAGACATGGACACATCTGTGCATAAAACCAACTATAAAAGTCAATGATCTGCTTGGAACATTTTTCAGTACTCCACAAACTCCAAATGCTGCAGCCTTTTCATTTGTAAGAACCTTTTAACTACTTAGAAGAAAATACTTGATCTGAAAATAACCCATTTTAAATGTGGAAAGAACAGAGTCAGGTAGCTGGCATTGTTATGGGGGTGACATTTATGGTGGCAGGGGCTTTGACTCTTCATTTCACTTTGCTGTTGTTCCTCTCCTGACTAGCCTCAGTTCTCTATTTTCTGATTTTCTGCTTCCTAACAATTTATACGAAGTCCTATATTCTTTTCATTGTGATTAAATCACTGATAAAGAGCAACACCTGCATATAGAGGTATGCAAAACTCCTTGCAGAAGGCAAAGGTAGGAGCCTAGAAACTAGTCAGCATGGCTCAGTTTGGTAGATTTGCCTTTCAGTAAAAATATTCCACCTCATCAACTTTTTATTCCAAAGCTCAGCTTGTTTTCCTCACTTTTTACTTTTTTCCTCCTTCTCACCCATAATTGATTATTTAACCCTGACAATTATTTTGAGATTCAGTTAACAGGGCAGACTGCTACTACGTGTGGTTTGACTGTGCTAATAGCATATAGTTTTTATACCTTCCTGTATAGACAGTTTGCACAGAAGACAACTAATGCTGTACTAACCAGCTCAGCATACTTCTTAAATAACAGGTCCAGCTTCTCCTCGGGAGTATTCAGCTTGTTCAAGCTTTGCATCAGTAGGGTGGCTTCCTTCCCTGAAATAAAAGAAGCAGAGATTTGATGGTAGAGGTAGTTTGTAGCTGACGCACTGTTATGAAATTGGTTGTTTGATTCATTAATCTATAAAAACTCAGGGAGAAAGGAATAATTTGGAAGGAAAAGAATAATTTTTGCTTTGAATTCCTGTTGTTTTTTTCTCCCCATAAGATCAAACATGCTTGGATTTTCTTCTATTTCAGCTCTCAGTAAAGAGCTGTCCTCTAGCAAAAGTGCTGCCTGTGTAATGCCTTTGTCCCGTATAATCTAATTTTCATTTAATGTTTTTGTAACATGAGTGGGTCACATATATGGCACATTTGACTGAAATGGGATGAAAAGGGCCTGGACCCCAAAGGCTCAGAAATAGGATCTCTCTGAAGGCAGAAACTGATCAGAGCTGGTATACTCAGCTCCTGTGCTGCTCAACTCATACAAGGCATAAGGAAGATTAAGTTCAGTATGGAGACTATGGTGTGGATGGAAATAATCAGAGTGCAGCAGGTACTGGAAGCCAGGTCTGGGCTGCATGACCGTGGTGTAAATCAGTTCCCAACTTGGTGAAGAGAGTATGAATGCCAGAGACAGTCTAATCACTGTCAGTTTAAAGTAGCTAAATATAATCAATTTGAAGTAGCTAAATCACTGTGTAGCCATTTATGTATTGCTTCTCTTCTCCTACTTCTTGGTATTCATTCCAGCCCCAAGTATGAACTGGAGCTTGAACACCACTTGTTCATCAAACAAAAAATGTCCTTGACACCTCTGGAGATAAGGATGGCTGTGGTGCCAGAGGCTGGGTCATGCTTTTCTAAATGATCCACTTTCCCAAGGCTGTAAGAACAAATTTGGTTTCTGCTTTAGGCTGGACTTTTTCTACGTCAAGTCTAGTGCAGTCCAGGAGTGTGGAGAAAAATCCCCTGTTTCACACTAAGCTCTCTCTACAGAACCAGTATACATAAGTTGAAGAGAGCTAAAATAAAATCCTGGAGTGAAAACTCTCACAAGTGCAGCTGGAGAACTGTACTTCGGTAGTGTTTTCACTGATCTTGGAGAGGTATGTTCTCTAACATTCTTTCTTCTGGACATTCAAGAAATTTGAGGAAAAATTCCCTGTTCTGTCCTGTGCTTAGTCCCTTATCTGTAAGAATGTCCTGCAGTGATTTTTCCATAGGCTTATTCTGCGGTTGGGTTTGGGTTCTCATGCAAAGGTGAGGCTTGAAGATTGGCAGGAGTTAAGTGTGGGAAGGGAAATAAATTATGTTTGCTAGATTGGGATGTAACTACATTGCTCTCTAGTGGCTGCCCAGCAGAAAGGACGCACTTGACAAAAACTCACTGAGACTTCTTTCCAGCCCAGCTAACAGAGCCCTACCATGGCCGAGGTGCTCTCTAAGCACTGTGCTTAAGAGAGAACAAGCATATTGGCTTATTTTGTATAGTCCATCATGAGTCCAGAGGTCTGCTAGATGAAAAATAATCTGGGCATAAGAGTGAGTTTGTTCTGCAGATTCCCATTCCACATATTAGCACCACTAGCACTGTTATGACCAGTGAGAAGTCATACCTGAGGAAGTGAGGGAAGAAAAAACTTACTAAGGTACAAACAAGATGCCGAGTTTCCCTTTAAGAAGCAACTTTGTACAGTGTGTCGTCAGACTTACAGCTTTGGCAACATCAGAATTGTGTGATATAATCCTAAGCTTTTGTCTTTTTAAAAGGACTAATATCTGATACAGCCTACATGTATCTGTTGGGTGAATGCTGACAATCATTATCAGTTAGAGAAAAGTTATAACAGTCACTGTAACTTTCAGTGGTAACTAGAGGGTGATTCCACGGCAGAGGTTTAACATGGGAAAGAGCAAGGACCGGGGAGATTTTACTTCTGTTTCCAGAAAGGCTGTGTAAGTGTGCGAGTACTTGCCTAGTCCTTTCAGAATTTTCTTCTCCAGCTTTTGCTCCTTGCTGCTGCTGGGCTCCTTCGCTCTGGAAGCATCCCCAGGAACCAGCTTCTCTTTCTCACTCTCCTCATTTGCATCTTCATACTCTGCATCCTCCATGCTGCCTGGCTCTCCCTTCTCAGGCCTATCAGTTCCTGTAGTGGCACTTTCCTTCTCCATCAGGCTCGTGGCAGACCCATAGGTTTTAATAATGTCCTCCAGCTGCCGGCTCAGCTCCTCCGAGATGTCGCACATGGCTGCTTCGGGCTGGGTGCTTGGCTGCTCCGCAGGGTCTGGAGCAGGGGGCTGCGAGCTAGGGGCAGGTTTGTCCCTGCTCTGCTCCTGAATATCCTGTCCTGGTGGGGTGGGAGACAGGTCATTCTCCATGGCTGGTTCAGTACCTGACAGCAAATGAATGGAAGGTTAATTTGAAAGCACACAGAATTAGTCATCTAACTGTTCCCAAAGCTTGGCCAGCACGTGAATGATTTTGTGTGGAATTTGGAGTGGCAGCTCATCCATCGGCTCTGGCTTGATAAATACGTCACACTTATATGAACAACCAAGGTGATCTGCCTGCAGGGAGAAAAGCAAATTATATATCGTCCAAGAGGAAAAGCCTGCCCAAACCTAATACTTAAAAATCAAAAACTCTTATTCCCATTGCCAGTGATAACACACAAAATGTCACCTGAGCCATTTATACACTTCCCTCTCTGAACATACTATTTGCCACATGTTCACTTTTCTTGATGTTTACTTGCAACGCTTGCTACTGATATGGGCAGTTTCACTTCAAAGCTGCATCAGTTTAATTTCCTATTTCTTCCCTGTTGGCACATCTTAAGTCAATATCACAAAAAGGGAACATTTTAAATGAAACTAATGCACTGAAAATTGTGCTGTGCTCTTGGAGAGCCCAGAGTGGTGCTTGATCTACAGGAGGTTCGGCTTGGTACTGTCACAATAATGACAAACAATAAGATAAACAGCTATAAACCACTCTTCTCTTGTACTTGCTGCATGCTACTGATAGCCTGTTTGACAAAATACAAAATACAGAATAAATCACAGCAAACTAAAACCAACCAGGCGTAACATGGATTGATCATCTGTGGTGTTTTCTGGGGCAAATTTCAGCTAATTTGTTCCCAGTTTGCAAAGGGAAGATTTTGTTTTCCTGTGTCTTTGAGTGACTGCACTCAGCCAGGCGAATCCAGAGCCCCTACCGTGTCTGTGTTCCACTGAAGGCTGCTGCAGGCTTACCCAGGACCTGGCAATGAGGGTGTCAGCAAGAGCATCCTGGGCACCTGGTCCCAGCACCTGCAAGGTGTGGGCCAGCAGAAACAGCATTTCTGACCGCATGTGGCTAGAAAACTCAGTGTAGAGAAGGCTCCTTCCTTCTCAAAGAGCCAGCAGAGCTGCTGCCACTGCTGCACTGTCTTCACGAGGTAGTGCAGAGGTGTAGGGTGCACAGCTGCGTCTCGCCCTGCAACTAGCCCTAGCTTCTGCTTTACTACAGCCTCTGTCCTTTTTATAGCCATGAGTCCTCTCTCTCTCTTTTTCAGGCTGATTTTTGTTGCTCCCTTTAATGATGTGATTTACAGCCATGTCAGTGGGGAATGAAGAAAGAAGAAAGGTTGCTTTCTCTGTTCTGTTCCAGCATCTGAGGTTGTTGCTTTCTTATTTTTTAAAAAACAACTTGCTTTGAAAACATGGAGCTAACTGTGAAGCATTTTGTTGCCTGTTCAGTTGGCCATAACCTGTATCTTCTATGGTGTCTAAATTTCTACAGCTTTCAAAATCGTAAACTAACTTGGCCAAAGGCAGTATATGATAAGAGAGATGTAATTGACTATAATACATGACTCAGTGTTCCTTATTAAACTCTCCTCAGTCAAAGTGATGTTTGGAAGTGAAGTGATGGCCATCACAAAGGCAACATTTTTCAATATTTGATTGTCTAGCTATTTGACTGGTCTTAGATAAGATAGTTAAATATTGTGGTTTATTATCTCTCAAGCAATAAATTGTGGGTCTGTAACTGAAAACTCTGAGTGGGGTTCAGGATGGGCTGGAAAACTGTTAGCTACAAATCCATGCAGTCCTCTCACAGGTACAATTGGCCCCTGATGCAACTTGAGGAAGGTGTCTGGGCCCATGGACCCTGTCAGGGTCCCATGGACCCTGTCAAACAAACGCATCCCATTCTTTCCTTCCTGCTTGTTGCATGGTCATTATATCACTGCAAAGTAATTGTAAAACTATATCCGTCTGATTTAATTTCATATTAAGTTTAATTTACATTGAAAGATTAGACCCTACATGTGCAATTTAGGTAAATAATTCCAGATCTCATGAATGTTAGACTACAGTTTGTGATCTTGTTTTAACTAGAGTTAATTAGCTGCCTTTTAATTTAAGGTCAGTAAGATTATTGTAAATGATAAGCTAGAAGCTCCACAAAATATGTATTAATTTCTGGCATGTTCAGACTAGGGTTTGCAATTCTATTCATTACTTTGAACTAATTGGCAATGGACAATCAATCATCTAGAAGACCCAGGATCACCAGCTTTTTTCTAGGCAGAACAACAGATTCACAAAGTACATCCCCAATTTAAACTGTTTTTGTAATATGTTCATCACACAAGGAGCACGGGATTGCTAAATTCACCATTTCCGAATGTGAATTTCTCTTCTGCCTATCTTCCTCTCTTTGTAAGAAGGCACAAGTTGATGTGGTCCTCACTGCACCCTGACTCTCCCTTGCCTGCTTCCCAATTCCCAACTGAATTCCTCATGGAGCAGCACTGTCCAGCTGAAGGTTTCCTCCTACGTGAAGTACTAAGGATGCCTGCAAGCACAGTAGGCTTTAAATCCACAGTAGCAATTGATTTATGTGCAGTGTTTCTCAGTAATAAGGAAAACTCACGGGTGAATGAAAGAGAAACTAGATGTTTACAATAAAGGACGCAAGATGTTTAAAATCTGGCCTTGCAGGAAATCTTCCCTAACATACATTCATGGATAGAAATGAATTAGTAATAATCAGTCTCTGAAACCATGGCAATTCACATCCTCTGAGGTTTAGGCCACGAGCCTGAGCAGGCAGGAACCTCGGAAATACCCAGCAATGAACCTTTAACCCAAGGGTACCCATCTGATGGATCATACTAGTGAGGGTATTTACACAAACAAGTAAATATTTTAAGCTTTATTCGATTCTCCTCAGGCTAAACCAGAGGTCTGATAACTACTGTCAGCACAAACACAACACTTGTTAAGACTTCTGCACCTTGCTTTGCGTAATGGCTTCTGCAACGTCATGGAGTTTATATTTAGGGAGACAGGGCAGCTCTCATCTGCTGAGAACAGCCCACTTACAGCCTTTGATGCTGGAAGATTTTATTGCAGTTGGCCCCCATCCTCCCAATGCTCCAGCTTGTTTAACCTTCATGTACATCAGGAATTCTTCCTTATCAGGTGATAAAAGACCTTTGGTGCCAATCTCAGCAAGACCCAAAATGTTTACATGATACTCTGTCTTCGAGACAGTAATGCCTAAAAATTAGGTGACTGAGCCCAGAAAAGAAATTCCTTGGTTCCTCAAGGAATTTTAGACTTTCCCAATTTTAGACTATACACCTCTTGATTTTTGTGACTCCTACTACCATTACTGTTGCCTCCAGCACCTGAATTTCCAACAGGGCCTTATCCTATTTTATGGTGAGAGGGAGGGCTGAACAATTATCTGACTGAGTCTGAGCATTGCATCTTGTTTACACCTTTCCACCTGCACTCCTAAATCCTGGACTGGTTCCACAGCCCTGTGATCAGTATCTTTCATGGCCCTGGTGTTTTGGATGAAAGCTTGATCTCAGACACTTTGTGGTTGCTGCCTACATATAGTCACTACACAGGGTATATGTGGTTTCATTTTAATGGGAAAGTATAGTTAATATGGCCATACAATTCCTTGTTTCTACATCAGCCTCAGAGTTTTGAGCTGCTTGAGAGAGAGACAGACCGAATTACAAGCCCAGATCCTAGGTGTTTGTTCCACTTTGATTCCAAACATGTTTAAAACTTGACGTCTGTCCCCATCACCAGCAACATTAGAGCAAACCAGGCTGGAGTCTGTGTGGGGACGGAATTGCAAATCCAAGAGGTGGTTTGGACACTGCTATTACTTGCACTTCAGCTCTTGGCTGCCCCACCCCAGACAAGACCCTGGGCTTGGCTCCAGAGATGGTCCTCCTCTCTTCCCTGAGAGCCAGAGGATGCTCTTTCCTCCCTGCTGTAGGAGACCCTCTTCTCCATTCTTCTCTCTCCTCTGTCAAATACAGAAAAAGGTGTGCTGCCAAGTTTAGTCTGGTAATGTGCTGAGTTTGTTTGCCTCTGACCATATCCCTTAACATTTCACATTTATGGCACAATTTGCTTTCGTTGTACTCTGAAATCAGTCAATACTTCCAAAGTGAAAGGTCAGTCAGCCAGAGCCAGTGCCTGATTTAGCAGAGCTGCCATAGCCATCCCTCTGCTGCTGGGCCAGCCATGCCCCATGCCACATGGCGTCAGCCTGCCTCTCCCACTGCTGGAGCGGCTGCTGCTGCCTAGGCACCAGCCCAGCATCAACAAAGCACAAAGTAAACGTTCTCTTCTTAGCTTCTCTTGTGGACTATGCTGCATACTGCTGTGGAGTTTTGTTTCTCTTTTTTTCTCCCCTCCTTCTCACAGGAATTTCTTCCTGCTTCCCTTGTTGCAGCTTGAACTTCTAGAGGGTTTACAAACTGGTCTATATTTAGCTCTTGCCTCCCCATGTATCCAGCAGAAGGACACATGGCACCTGCTCTGCAGTGAGGAGTTATTTTAAGCAGTTCTAAAATGGGTAATAGTATTTAGCACTTCATGCTCAAAGTTCACATACACGCACACGAATTCTGTAAAACAAAGTGTTCCATATAATTACACCAGCCAGCAGAAGCTAATGAAATCTGAATTTTTACCTTGACATAACACCACATTGAACTACAGTAACACTTCAAAGCAGCAAACATTAAACTATGGAATGGCCCTTGCTACTGTAGCTCAAATTACCCTCCAGAAAAATACAAGTGCCTTGCTATAGCCTAGACACTGCCCCATGTATTACTTCAGAAAGTGGTAATAAAATCAGCTTTATCAACAGCATGCTACATTTGAATAGCTTTATGACTACACACAATTTCCTAGTACAAAACTGAACAAAAATTTGGAGAATTTGTGGTAGTTTTCCATAAAGGCACAGAAAAGAACAGACTCGGAGACTTTCTGAAGTCCCCTGCCTCACCTCTCATGCAGCACCTGAGCCTCGATCACTTATTGTTGTAGCAAACCAGCCATGGCCCCTGGTCTCACTTAAAGGCAAGTTCTACCAGTCAGCTTAAATTTTTTTGATCGCTCTAGAGAAGCTTTTTTACTTTCACCAACAGCCTTAGATACTTGCCTGTTTTCCTTACATGTCACATGGTACCCAGACTTTTAAGGCTATTCCTAGAAAACGTGGGCTGACAGTCCCAAAGGGGAGTATTTAGATTAAAGCCCTTGCACCATGTCACCAAGCACTGACAGCAAGGAAGCTGTTCATCAGACTTACCCGAGCAAAGAGAAGAGCTGAGCAGAGAAAAAAAGTCAGGCAGAAAGCTCAGACAAGGGTACGCCAGCAACAGGACACTGGTACTGTAATCCTGCCACCAAGGGAAGAGGGACGGGAAGACCAAGCGAGGTGGGAAGGACAGAATGACACAGCAGGAGCACTTCGCAGGGACTGGCTTTGATAGGCGAGCAGGGAGGCTGCCTGCTAGCTGGCAGCGTAAGCCAGCTATGTTGGCTATTCCCTGCTCTGACAGAGATAGCACGAGAGATCAGAGACTTGGGCCCTCAGAAAGAGAAAGTAAAGGAAGGATTTATACACAGCTGCTACCCTTCAAAATTAAGTCTTAAGCCTTCAATGACTTGAGGCATGCTGTGTGAAATTTGTCTGTATTGACTATGGATTGGTCAAACTCAGTCTAATTTTTCTGTCTGTACCAGAAAGACTGGTATGGCTCTCCATAATATGAACTCCTAGCTGTGACCACCCTTTGCAACCTGGGATTTGGGCAGGATTTGCTGAAAACCAGACTGATTCTTAATCATAAACTCATGGGCTGGAAGGGACCACAAGTGGTCTTTAGTTCAGCCTCTTGCTCAAAGCAAGCTCAGCTGTGATCTCAGACCAAGTCTCTCAGGGCCTTATATTAGTCTTAAAAACCTCCAAGGATGGAAACTGCATGACTTTCCTGGGAAGCTTGTTCTCCTTTCCTGACTGTCCTTATGGTGAAAAAGTTTCTTATACCTAGCCTGAACTTCCCTTGTTTCAGCTTGTGCCTGTTGCCTCTTGTCCTCTCACCTCACATGTCTATGAAGAGCCTGTTTTTGTCTTCTTGATAATCTCTTTGTAGGTGCTCTGGGGCTGAAGTTAGGGAACCCCAAAGCTGTCTCTTCTCCAGGCTGAACATCCTACTTCCCTTAGCTGTCCTCATGGGACAAGTGCTCCGGCCCCAGTCACCATGATGTCCCTCCAGTGAATCAACCAGCTTCTCCCATGGGGGCAGCAATGCTAATGGAGATGGCTGATATAGATGTTGCCCTGATCCCACTAGCTCCCAAGCAAGTGTTCTCATTGCTGCCAAGGTAACCTTTCTGACCTACTTTCTGCATGTAACAGTGCTGGCTCATATTGGCCAAAGTTGTTTATACAAACAAGCGGAGCACTCCCTGGAGATCTCAGCTGCATGCTGTTTATCCAGTGACCAGTATCTCCCACTGATGTGACCCACAAGCCACTCAGGCAACATCTTGAGACTCCAGATGGCCTAAGGACCATCTGCTGCCCCCTCCCTTGAGAGACATGTAGGTCAGTTTAATGCACAAATATGCAAACAACTGAGATGCAGTAAGCTGGTAAAGGAAGTGACAGCCAGTGCTATGAGAAGATAAATGGGACTTCGGCTCCAGTGAAAATTAACAAGGCTCAGAACAACATTAGGAGAAAAAATACATATATACTACAATGATTTGGAGTAAGCCTTCAAACAGAACTGTCATTGCATGGCACTAGAGGATCCATAAATGTTTTGCACCTGATTTACGAGGGATATAAGAGAAAACAGTACTGGGCAGCTCAGTATCAAGAAGTACTGGCTCTGAAATAATCCGTATGTTAGCACCATACCAGACTTTCACTGGAGAGGTCTAAAGGTCTTGCTATATTTGTAGAGATAGTGATAGAACATACTTGGGGTGGTTTCTCATTAATCTTATTTATCTACCAGGAAAAGGCAGCTCATCTTATCTGGGGATGCATGGGCATTGTGGCTTAAGGAGAAATCAGTTCTTCAAATCTTCTTCAGACACTGGTGTTGGCTCAGTAGTGCTCCTAAGGAAGTCACAGATTTAAGGATAATGAAAGGGAGCTTGCAAGGTCAGGGGCTTCTGCTGCAAATCTTTTGGAGTGGATTGGAAACCAGCTGAACGTGTTTTGAGAGAAGATAAAACCCTGGGATTGTTTGTGACAGGGCAGTGTGAGTGAGCAGAATATCAGTGAAGATAAGAGTGTTCGTGTGGACTCCTTGAGCTCCTCCTGTTTTGCCTGGAGAATTCTCCTGTTCCAGTCCCCTGTTCATTTTTCTTTTGAAATAAAATCAGCTCCAGGGTTTCTAAGATCAAAATGCACAACTGAGCTACCAACAGCTGAGCTGCAGAAAGTTACTCCGGCATATCCTCACACCTTGGCAGACACAAGGCAAGACACTTTCAGCTTTGCCTCCTTTCACTGGGGTTAAAGCTGTTGTGTGTTAGCTCATTTTTGCAACAGCCTGACAGCATGTACACAGGCCCTTATCGCAGCTCAAATGACATGCAGGGATTCACCACGTGGTGGGAACTTGGTCATGTCCTTGAGACATCAGAGCATACTGATGATAACAAGAAATTAGCTGGGGTCATCATTATAAAAATAAGCTACAAGAAATCCAGAGCTACATGTTCTGAATTGTTCCTAAATATGCAAGTAAAGAAAGCAGTCTCTGCTACAGTCAGGGAATGGAAAGGGGCAGATAAAATCAGTCCTTCTGGGTATGTGGGGCATATGTGTGTGTAGCTCCAGAAGATTAAAAGAAATCTGCTGGATTTTGGCCTGTGCATTGAAACATCCACATTAAGAATGGAAAGGGAAACTCAGACTGAGAAATTCTGAGGAGTGTGTTGAAACTGTCATGCAGCTGATTTACATGCTGAGGACAACCAGCCCACTGAGTTCTGACTCTGCACACTGAGAGGGTTGAGGAGAGAGCTGTCTGAAAACCCTCTCTGTGAAACCTGCGCTGCTTCTGAGGTTTCTGCTTTTGCAATACTTTGAGCATTTCATATCCCTGTTTAGGGGAAGAGAGAGAAAAGATTTCTCTAATTCACAAGAAAGAAGAAAAGTACCTTTCTCATATTAAAGCTAGACCACTCCTTGAGAATTTGCTGAACAAGGCAGAAGTTCTTTTTCAGTTGTGTTTGGTTGTGAGCTGGATTGCACATACATAACCCTACATTTTCTGTGGTGCACAATGGCATTTCCACTGATGTCATTGGTAACGTTACACAGAAATGGCTTATCTTGCAACCTGTTTAGGATTAAACATAATCATCAGCAGCACAAACATACTGAAGAAACAGGCTTCCCAGGGGAGACAAATCTAATTATTTCTATCTATATTTATAATTTGCCCTATACCATATTCAATGCATTCAGCCTTACCAAAGGACAAGTTCATAATTAGGTAAATGCTATTGAAGCTTTTAAGTTTTATTCCTGTCTTTTACTGACTTACCTTTTCCTTTCTTTCCCTGGGACCATTTTCCTCAACTGCAACGTTCAGCTCTCACCTGCTGATGCTCTCCCCCTTCCCTCCAGTGCTAATGTCATTGGCATTGGAGCAGTTATTTTGGGGGGTTTTATGTATTCTTTTTGTGTGCCATGGGAAGGTTTAGGTGAAAGACTGATGATTCAAGTTTAGAGTCTCCCTTTCAAATGCTCAAGGGCTTTAAAAAGTTGCAAACTCTGTCTGAAGGCAATACTGTGTTGGTTAAAGCACTTTAAAAAGTTTTGGGGGTTTCTTTTTCACCATAAGCAATAGCAAGCCTATATTTGCTCTTCCACCAAAAAGCTTGATTTCTGCAGAATACACTTGTAACATGATAATACATAGCAACAAGCAGGCATGGAAGGTATATAATGGAAGTATAACGTGTATGAAAGGTTTAGAAATGCCTGTAACACAAAATGTATAATTAGAATTTAGAAAGAGCCTTCATAAAGGTCTTGAGACACAGAAGCATAGTGATGTGTGAGCAGTGATCTAAAAGTCAGAAGCTTGCTGAGTCTGGCAGCATTCGCCTGATGTGGGCAGCTACAACTGAACGAATGTAGGGAGCATCCTGTGAGGTCCCAATACAAAGTCTGTCAAGACCGATCTCCACTGGGTTTAATTTACTTCTATAGAGATGTTGTAAACAACTGGACCAATCAGACATTTCGCATGGTGACCTCTTAGGAATCATTTCTGTCTTGCTTAGTCCTGTGCCAATGAAAATTTAAAAAAATGTGGGGAAAAAATACATATTTGCATTTATTTGCATACACAAAGCAGGTGTTCCACACTGCATCAATTTTCTACAGATTTCCTAGTTACAAATCAATCTCAAAAGGGTTGGAAGGTTATGATTTGCCTTCTAATAAGATTTTATGGCCTGAAGGGTTTGCTGTATACCTAAGGTTTGCCAGTTTTTTTCTTCTGTGCTCGAAGTTCCTGGCTACCAGTGGCAGTTAATAACATAGCCAAATTAGCTGACACAGAAAATCCCAGTAGGCAACACACTTAACTATTTTAAGCAAATAATTTAATTCTTAATCTACATCAGTAAGAATATAATTCCTGAAATTTAGCAAGGAAACCACTTTAAGAATCTGGAGGAACTCCCCATGGTGTGCTGCTGAACAGTTTTTGATTTATTCTTGGAAAGACTCAAGTCTTTTGAAACCTTAAGAGCAAGCAAAATCAATTATCAGGGTTTCAATTTTCTCCAGGCAATTTCCACGGCTTCAGCTTGCCTGAGAGATAGACTCTCCATAAATACATTACGCTATGTGCTATTTGAAGAATTTGGCAAAGTGGAGAATAGCTTCACTTGAAAATTCACACATAACGTAAAAGAATCCCTCAGGTGAGACATGCAGTCACATCTGAATGCATCTCTGTAGTTTGGAATCAACTCTTCAATATATACAGGTAATTTATTGGGAAAGAGTAGAGCAGTATTTGCTATTTCCAGTTATTTTGGTACTGCAGTGAAGATACTGCTGATTTACAACACTATAAGCTAACATGAAATCTAGTATGAAACTTCAAAAAGGTACTGAATCCTGAAACTATCTAATTTTAATATAATATAATTTAATTTTAAAATGATGCCCCTATAGCTAGAAATGACCTTCTAGCCACAGACTGTGGGAATAGAGTTGTGCCAAGTCAACCGTCAACCTTGGACATTTTGTGAACCTGCCAGGGGAAATCTCTGGGCCCAATCCAGATGTAATCACGCTGTAAATCACATATCAGGTGGAATTTGGAAGTCTTTTAAATGCCATTGATACATTTGTCAAGGGTGAGCTGTAGAGAAGAAATTACCTATTCCAGTAAGATAATGTAAACTGACTTGCTCTGCGTGAGGTAGCATTTTATTTTTCCCTCCCCTTTCTATCCCCTTCCATTTGCTAGTAATGTTTACTTGCATCAGTTTCATTACCAATATGCAACATCTTTTTTAGATTGCTGCTAGAGATGGCTTGTAAAAATTAGAAATGGCAAAGACTTATTAAAGGCTCGGTCCTGCAGCTGCTCCGTATGTGAGACTGCCATTGATTGCCCAAGCAGCACCTGCTGGGGAGCAGCACAGAGAATAAAGCAAATTAGAAATTGCAGGCTAGCTCTCTCAGTTGGACGGGCTGTACATGGGCGGTAAAGCATCTTGTAATTGGAGCCAAACATCTTTCTCTGGAAGGGACAAGGTCCAAAGTCTGCTGACAACCATAAGGGAGCTGGAGGGGGTGGGGGCCTGAGCAACACTGAGGTTGTGACTAACCTGTCCAAGGCTACAGGAGGGAAGAGCAGGGACTGACACAATGGAAACAACACAGATTGAGATAACACTTAAACAGTGTTTGGAAATGAGGGGGACATTTGTGCTGAAAGATAAAGATGTGTAGAAAGAAAGGGGAAAATAACAGAGACAGTAATAGTGAAATAAGTCCTAATGAGAACCTCACTTTTATAGGATAATGACAGGGTGGCTGATGAACTGTTGGTTCAGAAGGAACCAAGTGGTGATCTGCAGAGCTGGCAGCACTACTGGGTGATGTCTAAAACTGCTGCTGATGTAAACACCAATGACCTATTTAAGACATGCGTGGGAAGAGAATCACTACATGGAAAACACAAAAGGATGTGAAAGTCATATTGACATTACCAGATAAAAACTGTGAATTGGTGTGTTAATTGGATTTTTTTATAAGGGTTTTCTAGCTGTCTGGGTAGAATCACTTTATTAAACATAACAGCATTTGGGTAATCAAATGAGTAAGAAAAAAAATAAAACCCAAAACCCAAGAGATGAAAGGATGAATAAAGAAAAGATCAGGTGAGAGTGACTTTCATATTTTACTTAGCTGAAAGATAAATATGAGAGCTGGCACCAATGTCATCAATTTGATAGAATATAGTAAAACATCATTTTGTATACATAAAAAGCCTATGCAAGTCATAGTTATTGGGAAAGGCAAGTTGGTCTCTAATTTAGATCCTGGAATTTAATGGGATATATATACATAATATTTAGTCTTACATATCTTCAGGTGTGTTTCCAAAACTCGCTTCTACTACTATGAATTTAAAAAGTGTTTTTTCCTCTAATGGTACTCTAAAGTAAAGGATGGGTTAGATTACAAAGCTTCTCAATAGCCTAAGAGTGGTTATGCAATTTGGAGTCTCCCAAATCAGTTGGAGTATGGGCAATTACTGAAATAGGGAAAAATCAACTATTTAGCACCCCCCTTGGAATCAGAGGGAACAATTCCAGTTCACTTGGATACTCCAAATTCATAATCAGCCAATCTCTATTATTGTCTGTGTTCCTACAGCATTAAAAGGCACATCACTAGCTACTGTTTGTCTTTTTTTTTTTCCTTTGGCTATTAGTTATGATTTCTGAGCCCAAAATGTATTTTAATACAAATAATGATTATCTGGAGTTAAAATACTTAAATAAAACTTTTAGAATTCAAGATGTAGGAAGAAACTTCTGTGACAGTGATTTTCACTTGTGTAGTACTTTCATGCAAGATTCTAATATAACTTATTAAGTAAGTTCAATATCGAGTAGCAATGAACTACAGAAAGCTCATTGTACTCATTACCTGAAAGGGTAAACTGAGACATAAAGTGTTACATGTTAATACACAATAAATAACGACTTGCCCAAGGTCATGCAGATGGGAATGAGATGTGCTCAGATTGTTTTCTACTTTAATTGTGGTGTGCTTGCTTTATTCATGAGGACTAGAGTTGCATGCTTAGAGAGAAGGGGAGGTCGTCCTTACAAAAATGTGAAGTGTCTTTATGTACTATGTACTTTATGTGCTTTACCACCTTCTGCAAAGGTTTTGCACTGGTTATGAAATTCACAGGACGTGCCTAGTCAGCTTGAAAAAAGATGGTTTAAAAACAACACTGCTTTGCACAAAGGAGGGCTAAGCTAGGTAAATTATTGGACTGGAGGGCCTAAATGCTAGCCAATATAAAGTAATCTTCCCTACACAAAGGAACCCTAATTCACATGATGGCAGAAAATTGAAATTCTGATTTTCATTAAATTCATAAGAAATCTGTGAGATCTCTGGGCCATTTGAGGGATTGTGACTATGACATCCCACACAGGACAACATAAATAAAATCTTGGGATCTCATATTATCATTCTAATGGCTAGTAAATACTACTTGTTCTCTGGTTTTTTTTCTCATCATTTGGTCTTCCACCTGCCTTCCCTGTCTTATAAGACAGCCAGTGTGCATGTTTCCCAGGGCCACCTTTCTGTTGCGTGCTTGCACTCTCCCAGCACAGCAGGCTCCTGCTCTCTGACTGCACATCCAGGCTCTTCATTGTTAGTTTCTGTGCCTTAATCTTTTTGCACTAGGAGAAGGCAGGAAGGACAGTCACCATTTGTAAGATTGTGCACTGGTTCACCAACCAGAGATCAGGAAAAAGAAAATCTGTCTTTAGTCCTATTGCTCTTTCTTATTTATCTGCCAAAGGATCACAAAAAGTATAAAGCTATTGGAAGACACAGCGGGCAGTGAGTTCCCCAGAAACCTCCTATGTGCCAGCCAACAGTAAACAAGGAGAAGATACAGTTCCTTTAAACCTGGCTTGCTCTGTCTTCTCTTTCCTTTTGTGCCACCAACTAAGGTTTGACAAGCTGGGTCCTTCTGATACTTTATCAATTTCAAAGTCCTGTTCTGTCATCCTGTTCCATTCTAGACTGTCGGATGTCAAGGATACCCACAGGTCATCAATCTTCCAGGCAACCTTGATCAAAATGTGGAAGAACAGAAAAATACAGCATCTTGGCATGATCATCCATCTCAGGCAACAAATGCTGAGGAATCATGAACTCAGTAACTGCTGGCAACAAGCAGGTATAATCTGGCAACTTGCTTTCTAAAGGCAAGTATGAAAACCCCCTGACAACAATGGATGCTTTACTGGCAACTTGAATTAGTTGGGACATAAATGCTGTATACATCTATTTCTTCAGTGTTTTAGGAGAACAAACAGAAAGAGAAAAGTGTCTATACTGCTAAGATGTGACATACATGGAATTGGAGAACTCAGCATGCACGTACTCGTTTCCTTAAAAAGTAACATGCAATTTCCTCACAACGAAAGAGGCTGACAAAAGCCACTGACCAGAAGCAGTTTGGCGCTCTTCATTTTTGTGGGGGAGGGAAAAAAAAAAGGAAAACATTAGTCAATCAGATTTAGCAGGACACATCTAACTCAGCTGTCTACCTCCCTTTCCTTTTCAGTAGTTAAAGGCCACCTGCTACCAGGGTGATCCCTGAAAACTAAGAAAGAAGACATTTTCATGTTATTTCACCTTATGCAGAGGAAATAAAAGGTCATCAGAAAGTCCCACTAAATCACTATTAGAATGATTATAACAGTAACAATAAGTTAATGTTGGAGGAAAATATGGATCTAAAAATACCCTGATCCATTCCTGGCCTAAACGCCACATTAATAATATACGCAGGTATGTGATGTTATATTTGAATTAAGTTAATAGGGACCTCAGATAGGCTCCTGGTCACCATAGTGGTTGTGAATCCTGACTTAATCCAATCTAACATTATCATTGTAACATGAGGTGTTGGAGTTACAGAGGATGGTTCATGTCTGCACTGTCATTGCTGTGCTCATGCAACACTTTAACTTGCTCAAGCAGGGACTCTGGCAACACCACTCCAGAGTCTCAAGAAGGATTTACAAGACCTGAGACCTGACACCACTATGGTGTACCCTGGCCAAGCAATGTATAGACCTCCTAAAATTAACAAGATGGATGATTTAGGGGAAACTGAAATAACTGCATTAGACTTGGAGTATGCAATGCAACTTTGGCATAAAGTACTTAATCTTAATTCCTGTTAATCTTTGTAATTCATAAATCAAGATCTCTGCCTTTTGAAAGCTAACCATAAAATAACCGGACAAAATGGAGAATGGATGTCTTCAGCTTGGCTTATGCACCAGGTCTTTTCTTGTTCTGCTTTATCTTCAAAGTTATAAAGATACCATTCAGGGCTACCATTCATTCTGTTATGTACAAAAAGAACTAGAGAGATCTGAAGGAGAGGCAAGGAAACAAAGTATTCTTCTTTTCTTCCTTAGGCCACAATACTAACGAAGGGTTCAGCTTTGGAACTCAGAAGTGCTCCACTTCACTGGTTTCTGCAGAGCCAACATCCTCTTTCAAACACAGTCCTTGGTAATAGAGCCTGGAGGAAAAACACACAACCAAACCCAGATCCTCTAATATAGGACTTAATCGGTTGTGATATTTAGGTGTAAAATGAACCAACAAGACTCCTGGACTAGATGGTCTGTACTAGAGGAACCAGACTAAAGAGTCTCTGTGCATATTAACTTAATTTTTGTGATGGCATTGTGGAATTGTCAAGATTTAATTCCTGCATTACGTACAGGCTCTACTCCATAAGCATCCATTACTATTCACCACGACTACCTTTCATTTGGTTAAAAAGTATACGATAAATCACATTAGCAGGCTGCTCTTTTAAAGACTTCAAGCAGTAAGAAACGCAGGGCTCCAGCTACCCCTAGTGGGCAAGCTCCGGGTACTTCAGTCCTTCGGCAGCCACGGATACAGCTGTCCTGTTAAATTACTCCCTGCTCTGTTTCAACGTATAAGCTGTGAGCTGAAACTAAACCTCTTCAAGTAAGTATTAACAATTTAAACATTTCCTTTCAAAAAAAACCGTGTGATTAACTGTGCACTGCTGTCTTTCGTGTAATGCTCTTAGTTTAAAAAGGTTGGGCAAGAGGACCCGGCCTTGAAAGGAAAGAGCTAAGAAATAGAAAAAGAAGCCAGGGGATGGGACAGCAGGCTGCCTGCAGCAGGTCCCTATCTGCAAAGCCAGTGACAGGGTGAGACGCCCGTCAGAGGTTGCTCTTGTCCTTATAGGGCAAAGTCACACACAAGGTGACTTGTGACAGACCAGCTGTCGCTCTCCCCTGCCATCCTAGGGCATGGCTGCAATAACCCACCGCACCGGCTGATCGCGCATCCCAAAACAAACACACTACCGCCTCGAATGCTTTCAACAGCTCATTTCTGCCCTCATTAAACTGAAGTGAGGACATGAGAAAGCATGGGGCCTGTGGTGCCTCCTGGCCACCGACAGAGAATCCCACCAGATGAGGCTGAGATACTGGATTTCAGAGGATTTAAAAACAGAGAGAGTGATTTTTAGAAGCAGGACTGCGCACAGGCTTCAAGTCCATGTTTTGGTGACAGCAGTTTCCAGCGTGGTAGCTGGCTGGGAATGGGACTGCTTCCTACTCATTTTCCAGAATCGACACAGATCCTGTGTCTGTCCTCAAAAGCAGAGCAGCTGACACACAGGACTGCAGGCTTCATTGGCTTCATTGGCTTCAGCCGATGACAGCTTTGCTCACTTACATCCACCACAGCAAATTCAGGTTTATGTTCTAAATAATGGTCTGTGAAGAAGGCTAACACCTCATGTTTTCTCGAATTCTCCACTTCTCTGCTGTACAACGTTGTGCCCCATCGGACACGACAAGTAAAACCAAGCTGTCCCCATCAGACAGGGACCTGTCTGGACCCTGTGGGCTAGGGCTGACTCGTTGTCGGACCTATCCCCTACAACTTTCTTTGTGATGGTCTTAACTAATTTTTTTCTGCCTACTACTTAGAAAGGCTTGAAATTCATCTCTACAACTGTGTTTGAACCTTGCCCTTCATCTCCTTGTTGGATCACACGCTAGCCTTAGAGCAGCCTGCAGATAAGCAACCCAGAAGCAACCCAAAATGTAGCTATACAACCCCTATAATCCTACAAGCAACCTAAAATTAACTATTTTAACTCCAGTACAAAGCAGAGGTGTGCAGAGGCTTGGTGTCATTTCCTATCATTGGAAAATCCCAGGAATCCATTCCTGCCTTCAAATACATACTTCATACGAAGTTGATGGAGGACATATAACTGCACGAGTTTGAATAGCAGCAGATAAAGCATTTTACATACTTACAGAAACTTCATCCTCTCCCGTGCAGTGTACTAGTGTCAGCAAAGCAGGCTGTAGAGGAAAACTCACAGTGCAATTGGTAAGAAGCTCATGGTCAAAACTGCATATAAGTAGATGCACCTTCAGCATCTTATTGGGATGACCGTCTGCTAAATATTTAGCTTGTGAGCTTAAGAAATGCTGTGTACTCACACTGGTAATGTCAGTCACAGTTTCATGAGCTTGAGAATTCTGAAGGTTTATTTTATTTTATTTTATTGCTGATAAAATAGGGAATATATTGCCAAATGAACACATCAGTAGACAGAGGTAACAAAATGGCCTAGTGAAAGAAAAAACTGGGAAGAGTGATCAGCATTTTGCGAAGCCTGATAAGCTGGAAGACTTTTTGCTTATTTTTAATATGGTAAATATATGCCTTTCAAAATCTGTTTCAAATTGCACCTCTGTAAATTTTTAAGAGGGGGAAGGGCACAGCAGATGGAGAGGGACTGCAATACCTGATCCATCTATTAAAAACCTGGTGTTGCAAATTTCTTTCTAAAATGAGGCAAAGAGAATAACAGAGAACCTACCATAACAGTGGCTCATCTGTTCAGTCATTTGATGTACCTCATTGTTGTTGCAGTTACTGAGACTCAGCTTTATCTTGTGCATGAGCACAATAGTGGCGCTATATTGAAATGTGTAAATATATTTTTGGAAACTATGTAAAACACCTCCTCTGTACTGACAAAATGATGCACTTAGAATACATGAAACCCTGAGAAAATGCTGCTGTCTTCGGTTCCAAATTCCTTTGATTCCTTATCTTAGTTTTATTGCACATGTAGTGTTATCTGACAAATATTTTTGCCTGACTATTTAAAAATTACTTTGTCTTATCATTTGAACAGCTCCTGTCAATGTTACTTAGTCCTTGTTCATACTGCTATCCCTGTAAGTGAAGATACAGAAATAGATCAGGTTAAGGTCGGTGTGTGTAGCCCAGATCTGTAACACTGGCATTTCTTGTTCCTGTCTGCAGTAGCGAGTATTCTGGAGGAAATGAAGGCTTCAAAAAGGATAGCTGTAGGGTCAGGGTCAAGCACTGCTTTTTCTGACTTAGTTTCCCTCCCCTTCATGCCCGTGTCCATCCCAGTTTTGCTGATGTTTCTAAGAGGAGGGGGTATCGGTCCCTTGGGTACCAGCTCACACAGTAAGCCCCTCTGTGGCACAGAACCAGAAGGGAGTGGAGGCAGTGGGCAGAGGAACAGGATGGCTCCTATAGCAAGACGTTGGTGCAGAAGCTGCCCACGTCCTGAAGATGTATAATGATGTGGCTCCAAACACATGTCATAGCCTCCGGCCAAACACCAGCGAGCCACGAGGCTTCATATCCAACATCTCCAGCAGATCTGGAGCGTGGAAACAACTCCCGGGG
>VZRW01006202.1:0-223824 GCA_013398125.1 Aegotheles bennettii | reverse complement strand
CCCCGCCGGCGTGAGTCCCCCGCACCCGCGTGGGCGCCGCCGGGGCCGGCCCCTCGCCCCTCGCTGAGGGCCGAAGTTCGCCTTTTTCCACAGCCACGGTGTGTGTGGGGGTACCGGCACACTCCTCCCTCCCAGCTCCCACCTCCTTCCATCCCTCGTTTGCCCCACAGCCACCCGGGGCGCGCAGGGTGAGTGCCCAGCCACTCTCGCCCTGGGCTGGTTTGGTGGGGTTTATTAGCATTATTTATGATTGTTTTTCTTGGAATGGCAAAGAAGAACAGAACATGCGGAGCGCGGGTGGGTACACGCTTTGCAAAGGCAATGGCCCTGGCTGGGCAGGTCCCCTATCACTCACCGTGTCTGGCTGCACCCCGCCTCAGAGCACTGCCCCACGCGTGTGCAACCCCCCCGGAGACCAGCGCTTCTGCTCCAGATCCACCAGCTCCTCTCTGCAGGGCAGCCGTGCTGAAGTGGCAGGGGAGTGCTGGATGGTGGCCTATTTTCAATAGTGCCTTCGCCTGGATTTCTGTTCCCCCTCTCGGCTTTGCCCCTTTCAGCTGCCCATGGGCACGCCAAGGGGGCAGCAGTAGGCAGGACCCCCTGCCCAGACACAAGGAATTGTGCACTTCTCTTTTGAGGTCAAAGCGGCCATCATGTAGGCTGAGCTGGGGTTTCTGCTCCTCCATGCACTCCACAGGTGTGCAGGAAGTCCTCCCTGGGGAGTCACAGAGGAGGGCAAATGGGATGCTTCAAGATGCTGTCCGTGTGCCAGCCCTCTTGCCCCCGTTTGGGTGGGCTTGGTCCTTAGCTGGCTGTGATGAACTACGGAGGTGAAACCAAAAGGGGGGTTAGCTCCACCTCAGCTCCCACTGGGATGGTGGCAAAGCTGGATTCTCGGGTGCAGCGAGGTGTGATGGATGAGAGAAGGGTGATTCCCTGCGTGGCTGGTGCAATCCTTAGCAAAGCCATGTGAGCAAGCAGAAGTGGGTGGGCACATACAAGACACCAGGAAAATGCCCTGCTGACACCCAGCTGTGAGGGACAGCAGGGTTGGAATCAAAGTCCTGGGAGGACGGGAAGCTTTACAAGTGTCAGAGTTACCTCAAGGAAGTTTCCTCATCCTGCAGCTCCCTTTCCTGCAGCGATTAAGCAGAGTGCCCACCACAGTTTCACATTTCGGTCTTCAAATATGTGTGAGTAGGTGGATGTCTGGGAGTTGCCATTGAACCAGGACCTCCAGTCTGGCCAGTGATGGTCAGAAAATTGACAGTTCTTTTCTGGATATCTTTCCTTCTAATGGATGTGCAGGTTTTGCATGGCCAAACAATGAATAATAGGAAGATCCTGTTCCATTTGGCAAGTAGTCTGCTGTGTATCATGACAAGTGGTTTGTTTAATGTCACATATCCATGGTGATACTGGTATACCTTTTTGCTCTCCACTGTCTGAAGTTTGAGATCCTTTTTAAAGCCAAGCACACATCGTATCACAGCCCTGCAAATGCCCTTTCCTATTTTTGGCTTTCAGATGCTGGAAGCTGCCAGCTTGCCAAAGTGAGTTATGGAGAATTGGCATGAGACTGCCCAGAAGCAACAGTAGGAAAGTCACAGCCTCCATGACACCTCACTCATAAAAAACCCCCATATCTTCAGGTATTTACAGCCCACAGGCAAAGAATTAAGAAGGATGGAGCTTTCTTCATCTGGAATTGCAATGGGGTCCAGTTAAGGCTCAGCAGAGCAGTGCCAGATGAGCCAAGTTTTTCATTGTTTATGGCCACAGCAAAGTGGGAACACAATCAGTTGGTTGCTTTCCAGGAAATGGGTGGACGACTGGTGACAGGCAGCTAAGGGAATGCAGGACAAAGCATAAGACCATGACCACAGAGCTAGCAGGAAGCCCCGAATCTCATCTGTTTGCCTCTCTTGACCTAAACCACGGTTATTTAAAGAAACCTTTTCACTCATGTTCTTCAAAGTCTTCTGCATACCTGAGTTGGTTCTTTAGTCAAACAGCAAGAAAGCAGGGCACTGCATATCTGAAGAATGCTGGAGATGGCCAGGGGTGGGAGTGAAAGCAGCAGGGTTCACACAACCGCTCCTCAGTGAAGAATCTGAGTAGAGTTGAAAGCAGAATGTGACTGCTGTGCCCATCTAGGAAGAATCACAGAGAAATATGAAACACAACAGCAGAAAGGAAGGAAAAAGATGGATCCTCAGTTGGATGTTAACATTTTGCATTGGAAGGTCAGGCAGACACGGAGGCTGGGTTGCGGATGTGGTCATGCTTGCTCCTTCCAGACTGGAATGTCTGCAGAGTGTGGTGAAAGGAAGGAAAGGAAAATCAAAAAGGACAATCCCAGATGGTGTTTTTCCAGGTATTTACTGGAAATGCTCAAGCTGGCTGAATACGTGTAGTTCCAGGGATATATCACAGGAACAAGATATACAGGGCAATGGATTTCAGGAGGACTTGGATCTCTAAATCTTTTTTTGCAACTCTGAAAATGTAATCCCTAACTCTCTGTGACTTGTCTCTCCCAGGTCACCCTGGGGGTGAGTTTCCATGTGTTCCCTCCCATGCTGACACAAAGCAGTCAGGAAAACCCAGTTCATGACATCTGCTAGGGTTATCTGATAGGAAATTTTATATTAGAATGATATCCTGGAAGAAATGCCCTTTCTGTAGAAACGATTAAGCTCTCCTATTGAGAAGTCAAGCCATGATTTTCTGGCTGCTCTCGCTTCTGACCTCCTTACAGCTTCCTTCAATCCCACCCTTCCCCAGGGCACCTGGCACTTGGGAGGGAAGAGGGAACTGTGGCACAGGAGGTTTCCAGCGGTTTGCTTTACCAGCACCAAGCTGGACGGCTACTGCTGGTTTCACTGGCCACCCTGAGGTAAAACAGTGAACATGAGAAGTTTGTTCCAGATGGGCACCCAGAAAGAACAGAAATCTGTTTTAGTCTTTCAATCTGCACTTTTTCCCCCTGGAATTCCTTTTTGTGAGAAGAACAGTGGTGTTTTTTGCCTGTGGGGTGAAAACACAGGGTTTTCGTCTAGGAAGGAGTTCATTTTCTGACACGCTTTACTTGAAGACTGATTATTTTTACGTGATTTGGGGGGTGAAAGAATGGACACAAGATCAGCCGTGGGTCTGGCCATGAGATCCTCCAAGTATTCAGGTGGGATGGAATTAACTTGGCAAATTCGGCTGTTTGAACAGCAACAAATTTTGAACAGCACCAAACAGGCAGAAAACATAGGATTAAACTTGGTTCAACTGGTTTGATACCAGGCACAAGCTTTCTGAAGCCATCACAGCTCTCCTGTGGTGGTCCAGACACTGTCTGGATGTTCCCCAGAGCTGAGCATCTGCCCTCCCATTTAAACAGTCTTGTCTTCTGGGTAAGGCAGGAGTTCAGTGAGGCAGTGCACATAACATACATGTAGGCAGCCCAAGTGTGGAAGAGATGACCCACTGGGGAGTTCTTTCAGTGGTGGTATATGTTACAAGGAGTTACTGGAGTGATGTCAAAGCAAACCTGTACTCCCCACAGCTGGCTGGTGTGGGAGAGTGGGTGGAAATGCGGAGAGAGACAGAGCCTGCACTATCTCCAGTAGTTAGCACAGGACTCATTCTTTTCTTTGCCAGGTTTCACAGGTCATCCATTTCTGTGCTGATTAGAAGTGGTTACTCTGCTGACGATGGGGGTTACCCAGTGTATTTGTTTGCAACAAATCTTTATGAAAAGCGAAGAGTTACCCAGAGCAAGGAACTTCCTGAAGCATTTGGGGGTGTGTTAGAAGGTTTCATGTGCTTACATCCCTTGTTGGAGAGCAAGGAACCAACGATGTACGGCATCAAAGTGCTGTTTTAAATTAAGGAACACAAGTTATGCAAATTGTGGTACTCATTCCCCACCCACCTTTTCCTGTTTGTTTAGGTGGCTCAAGGTAGTAACATGCCAATATATTTTATTTCAACAATAATGAATGTGGCTTTGCACGCTTCATCTGCATTGTCTTATTTGTGTGTGAATGTCTTGGGAAGGGTGACATGCTCTATTGTTTTACCATTATGCCCTCTCAGTGCAGTGCTTCAAGCTTGTGTGATTGCAACCGAGTTTCTTCCTTAAGTGTAATTTCAATGCAAGGTATTTTCTTTGAAAAAGTGATTCTGTAAAAATGGGAATACTTATTAAGAACATTATTTTTTCAAGAGGTTCAAGAGGATGTAAATATATAAAATAAACACACACATAAGTAAATCATTAATCAAGTATCACTCTATTCGTATTATGTCACACAGAACCCTACCATGGACCCTTTTGCTACTCTTTACTTTTGGGTATCAGTGGGAACCAGAAATAAAAAAGGACAATGTTCGGGTGCATTTGAGGAAGTGGTAGTAGCTTCTGTAGTAAATCAAATGACACCAGCTCCAAATAGAGCACAGAGATGGAAAGCGGTCACCAGCTGGGCTGTATGAACAAAATTTTGTTCCGTTTGGGGACTGAGCCAAGTAATAATAATACTGTTTTGGGTCAATGAAGACTTTTAAAAAAAATTCAGGTAGAATGTAATGTTTTATTTAATTAAAAATGATTAGAAAGCAGAGTACATACTTCTAAGTATGTATTAGACCTGGATGATTACACCCAAAGTGTTCATTGCATATATTCTGTAATTAATTGTACTGGTAGTTGACAAGTAATTTATTTGAAGTCCACTGAATAATTGAAGCTTATTATTAGAATGAATTGGAAAGCTCCAAAAAAGAAAGATTTATGATTACAAATATAGGCCCCAATCCAGGATATGTTTATACACAAGATTAACAGTCACCTTTTTTAGGCAGATCATTTCACACGGTACCCTACTCTCTCATGTCTCAAATATTCTATTTAAAATCAGTGAGGCTGTGCAGGAAGTAAGATACTTCTCAGTATGAGCAAGTTTGACAAAATCTTAACTTCTCAAACCACCAACTGATCAATTTGACACAACTTAAATCCAGCCATGGGCTGTATTTGGGACTGGATTTCCAGGTGGTCACATCTTTACAGCACAACAGTCCACTTGAGACACTGATCTGTGTGAGTGTCTGGCCTGAAATTTAATAATACTCAATCTAAAATGTAATTATATTACTCCATTGATTAAGTCCACATTTTCCCTTTGCAGTTGCAATATTTCTGACATGAAGAAAATGTTAGTAAAATTAGCTTAATGATTATATAAGAGAAATGTTCTAATGCTATACTGAACCTCAATTTACATTTGGGCAAGCGCATACTTTGGACATGCTTATGATATCATATAGAAACATTTAGGTTGGAAAAGACCCTTAAGGTCATTGAGTCAAACTGTTAACCTAACACTGCGAAGCCCACCACTAAACTGTGTACCTAAGCACCACATCTACACCTTCTTTTAAATACCTCCAGGGATTGTGACTCAACGACTTCCCTGGGCAGCCTCTTCCAGTCTCTGACAACCCTTATTGGTGAAGAAATTTTTCCTAATATCTGATCTAAACCTCCCCTGGTGCAACTTGAGGCCACTTCCTCTCGTCCTATCACTTGTACCTGGGGAAAAGAGAGTGACTCTCACCTTGCTACAACCTCCTTTCAGGTATAGAGAGTGATAAGGTTTCCCCTCAGCCTTCTCAGCAGAGTCTTTCTAAATGACACAAGAAATACTGACTTCCATGGGACTCTACAAGGGCTCAGTGTATAGCAAAACAAATGTGTACCAAAACAGTGTTGTGCTATGTAGAAAAGTAGTTCTTCAGTATAATCACTATGATCTTTAAGGCTTCTCCAGCATCCTTGCCACTTTGAATTTTATTTAAACAAACTGGGAAGTAGTTTAATCCTCGTCATGATGATAAAGGGTTACAAGCAGCTGTGGTGTTGGTCACGTGTTACACATTATCAGCAGACAGTTGCAGTTTCAGTTACATTTTCTCCTTTGATTTGATTATATTTTTCTCCTAAATTAAATAATTATAATGTGTGTACTGTGTGGTAATGGCAGCAGCATTCATTCCAGGCCCTTACAAATATCTTGTGGATTCAGGAGAATTTGTAAGCAAAAAAACCTTCTCATCTTGTCCAGCATTTTAGGCAACTTATTTCGTGTACATCTTCTCCAGTGCGGTTTCCTTTTACAAGTATGAAGGATCTGGGAATCATTCCAGTCTGACCTGTCTTTTCAGAGGATTTTCACTGCATTTCTTTAGTTGAGAACCTGTAACCGTTTTTACTGCAAGCCTCTACTTTGAGGCTTCATATTTCAAGCTGGGTCTCATCTCAATCTAATACTTTGCATCGTCTTTCTCTGGAACACTGATATGTTATCTTTGTTCTCTGTGGCAAGGGTTAATCTCACTCAGACAGGCCATTTTCAGTGTAGAAGATGCCTATCTGTCTCTCTCCCTTCCTGAATGCTTGCTGCAGAGGAGGCTTGCTGCTATCCCTCTCAAGATTAGCTACACACTTTCTATGTGGATTACTTCCTGTTTTCCCTCAGCTTTTCATTTTGGTTGGCACCAGAAAGTGTTGTTTCCACTTGTGTAAGTAGCTGTTTCGTGGGCCATAGGATTCGGAAGCAACACTTGATTTCAGTAGGTTTCAAGTTTGCTTCTGAAATATGTACAGTAAATCAGTCGGACCCCTGAAAAATAATGAAATGTAAACAAAGTAAATGTAAATAGTTCAAAATAGTTTTCCTAAAACTAGTTAAAACTCAAGTTTTGTAGCCCCTTATTTGGAAATATAAACCCTGCTTTCTTATCAGACACACTTTGTGAGTGCTGCAAACATGATACACTGATTTTTTCAAATGATTAATTTCAGTTTAAGTTGTTTTTAGGAAGGCACAGCAGATGTATGTGATTTTTCACACTTTGCTGTTCTTATGCGTCAGCCTGATGATATCATACCCAAGCACTAATAATACTACTACTTGCCTTTAACATAAATTAGCACTTTACAGCTTCAGAGCATAATACCAACATTACCTAATTAGTCTAAAATTAAGCATGCACTCTTTTCCTTTTAAAGTAGAAGCTGATGGATTTAAATGGAGATATGTAATCAGAAAAGAAAACAAGTCCTTTAACAGCCTATGTAGCAGTCTCATCAACAGGTCAGGAGCCAGAGTACTTGTTCTCTCTCCTCTCCCAGTTCCAGCAATGTAATGAAAATCAGACTTAAGCACCCAAATTCCTTTCTCCTTGTGAAAGTCTCACACAGACCTCAGCTTCTCTTTTTATAAAATGGAAAAAACTGATACCCTTCTCCTAGAAAATGCCTAGCAGAGATCTTTTTGGGTAAACACCTAAGCTTCACTATTGTGGCCACAGATATTTCATGAGATTTTGAAAGCTATCCTAGTTTTCTGCTTTTATTTCAGATCAGGTGTGGGCCCTGGCCACCTTAGTGTCAGTAGAAATAGTCATTATCATCACTGACTTCAATGGAGGCAAGGTCCACTCTGGCACTTTTAATTTCACACAAAAGGTCACCCTTCTGACAACCTCTTGGCACTGGCTCCTTGCAGCTCTCCCTCCCACCCAAGCAACAGGACAAAATGCTTCCCTCTCTTCTTTGCCTTTCTTGTGTCCTAAATATTCCACTCCCGGTGCCTCTTACCAGTTACTTCTGCAAGGCTCTTTGGAGGCTCTTGCTCCCTTTCTGCTCCAGGATGAATCATCCCTGCAAACTTTCAATCCTCATTGCTCTTGTCCAGGAAGATCACTGCAATTTTCCTTCCAAATAGCCCATTTCTTGCAGCTATATGCAACACTCCCCACCAAATCTCTCACAAGGTGAATGGCAGCAGTCCAACAACATATTACCCATCACAGTGATGTTCTTCGACAACAACTTCTTTGCATAACTGTATCCACAGCCTCTTTCTTCCCTCCAGAATCTGACATCCCAATAAACAATTTCCATTCATGCAGAAAATGTTAAATCCAACAGCTTCCCTCACTATAATGCCCACGTACAATAAAACAAATATCCTCTAGTTTGCTCTGGTATGGAAGGTGTTCAGCTTAGGGCTCTTACATCATCTGAAGTTGTCTTCAAGATCTTTAGTGAAATATTTCCTCCAAATGTGAGGCTAGCCTATCCTTCTACCTCCTGAGGTTGCTTCCAACACCCACACATCCCCCCCCTCCCCAGTCTCATGCCAGGGTAGGAAAAGGATTATTACTACTAATAAACATGTACATATAGCTTTTACTCCTCTAAGAATTTCAGAAATATCCACTACTCTGTGTTTTCATTTACTAATTTTCTAAAAGTCTTCACATTTAAGGACAAAACTCCTGACAGTTTGCAATGTTTTATGAACATTTCATTAATTGTTTTTCATGTATAAATTCTCAAGGCTAGCTGATTGCTCAAGAACGTTTATGTTGCTTGTGGAATAAAACAAACAGGTCTGTGACTAATACTGGCTTAAATTCAGTATATAGCTCTGATTAATGCTATTTTTAACTGTAATATGAGGTTCATTGCTGCTCATGTATTATGCCTAGCTATCCCTGGCTCATTTTTTTTTAGCACAGCACAAGGGAACTTGATTTCAGAAGGAACAAATAGCTAAAAGGATATCTGAAATTCAATCACATGTATTTTGCCTGAAGATAGGTATTCATAGCACAGAAAAAGCTACTGGTATGCTAAGTTCAGTATCTGCCTACCAGCAGTGCCAATACTAACGTCTTTTAAAGAACTCATAATGCATCAGGCATTCAACAACACTATACCTGGGGAAAGATTCCCTTGTGACTGTATAACTGAAAAGACAAACCTCTAATATAAAGCAACACACCAGTTATATCATCACTGATGGAGACATAAATCTGAGGGATTTTGATCTTAACCCTGCCGAGTCTTGAACATTGGAAGTTGAAGGCTCTTGTCATTTTTATTTTCTGTACAACAACTGATGAAATGTTCTACCAGGAGGTACTCTGGCTTGTATAATCAGTTCTACTGATTACAGCAGTTAATGGACTGACTCAATTTACATGAGCTGAAAGACTAGGCTTCCTTTTTTTTTTAAGTCTCCTCCATTTTGGTGGTAGACGAAGCTATTTACCCCAGTAATAGTTTATGTCCAGTTTTCTACAGATTAGTTATACACTGCATTGATAAGCTATCTCCTTCTGTGTGTTTCCTTATTATTGAACAAGGTACATAGGCATGCCACATGCCTTGTCTGGTCTAGCCTTCATTGTACAAACTTTCTTGCACTCTTGCTTTGAAAGCCATCATTCTGCTCAGTTAAGGTGCTGAGTCTCTAGGGTGCACTATAGTCAGTAACAGGGGAGATAACTTGGCACTTGGCAGGATTGATGTCTACAAGGTGGTTCAGTTAATGCTGTGGGCAGGTTTCTCTTCTGCATCCCTCTAAGCTTGGCTAACTGAAACTTTCTATCAATGTTTTATCTAATCATATCACAATATTTTCTGTCATCCATTTTTTTATTACAGCTTATTTTCTGGGTTTGACCACTGCAGCACACTGAGCAGACATCTTCATTAAGCTGTCCACACTGATGCCTCAATCTTTTTGTTGAAAGGTTACAATTAATTCAGAACCCATCTGTGTATATGAGTAGTTTAAATCATGCCTTCCAAGGCGCATTACTCTGCACTTACCTACACCACATTCCTTCTGCTGACACATTACTCAGTTACTTAGTGTTGTCGAGGCTTACTGAGGTGCCTTATGATCTACCAGCCTGGTCTTGCCTGCCACTCATACGTATCCAGCCTTTCTAATAGGCCCTCAATAAGTACATTAAACAATGCCGCTGTTTGTATTGATCCTTGAGGCACCCCACTACTTAAATGCTGTGAAGAGAACCAAGCAATTATTCCTGCTCTGCCCCTGCCTGCTATCCCCTAACTGGATTTGCATCCAGGACTGGCAGGATGTTACCACCTCCTCTCCTCCTGGCAACTGACTGTCCTTAGTAGCCCTTTGTGAGCCATTTTTACTCAAATAACTTCCCCTGGTTCCCTGTTATGCAGCATTTTCCTATCTCTTTGCAAAATTGCTCTAAATCCAAAGATCTGAGCTCAGAGCTTTCTTTCTTCTCACCAACCCTTTTTTGTTGACCCAGAAGTTTTTTGTTGCTGTGAGTGCTGTTATTTCAGTGTCCTGTATAGACAGGTGTCTCAGGCCTGTTTTAATGCTCTGCTGCTGCAACCGGGACCTATTTTACAAACTGAATCCATCCAGTGGGCTGATGTTTCTTGTACAAGCAGCTATCTTAACAGGACAAAGGGAAATGGGTTTAAACTAAAGGAAGGTAGATTTAGGTTGGATATTAGGAAGAAATTGTTTCCCGTGAGGGTGGTGAGACACTGGCACAGGTTGCTCAGGGAAGTTGTGGCTGCCCCCTCCCTGGCAGTGTTCAAGGCCAGGTTGGATGGGGCTTTGAGCCCCCTGGTCTAGTGGGAGGTGTCCCTGCCCATGGCAGGGGGGTTAAAACTGAATGAACTTTAAAAGTTTCTTCCAACCCAAACCATTCTATGATTCCGTGATTCTATCAGTCTCTTCAGAAGCAATTCTTTCAGCCACTTGAGAGCATCAAAAATAAAATGGAGAAATCATACTTTCTCAGCAAGGACACATCCAAGTGCCCACATCCCAGTTTGGAGGTGACTTTTAATCCTGGGGTCCCCTGCTTGTGAGACTAAATGTGATACAGGCTGGCCAGCAGCTACCACCTTCTCCCTCATGAGTTTCTCATATTTTCATTTTGCCCGCAGGAGAGGCTCCTCTCGGACACCAGCCTTGCCAGCCAAGTGAGTCAGGGCTTCCCTTCACCTCGAGGGCTCCTCTCTCCTTGCCTCCCCACAGCTGCCTTGCCTCAGCCTCACTTATCTCTGGCATCTCTTCTCAGGTCTCACACTGAAGCCTCTGCCCCTCCTTGGCCCTCTAGCAGATCCCCCTCCTCTCCCTGGCCACTGCTTCTTGCCCCTCAGCGACCCAGTGCCTCTCACCACGTCGCCTTCCCCTCCCACTGCTGTGTAACCATGGGGGATGTTCCCATGTTGGGGGCCAGCAGGTGCCTGACCCATGTGGGGAGCTGGGAGGGGACTGAGTGGGCCACCCTCTGGCTTTGGGTTTGGGGCAGACTTGGCTTTTACAGGGATTTCTGGCTGTCTCTGTGAGCAGGGATCAACTGGCTTGAAGAAGGAAAGTTGTCGTCCTGTGTGGTCAGTCCCTGGCGGGGCCCAGGGAACCGCCCAGAACTGCCTACGGAAGTCACCAGGCTGGTGGTTTGGTGTTGTATGGGTCACATTCTTGGAACTCTTCTTCATATGTATAAGCAACGGAAAAATACTTTGTAAAAAGAAAGGAAGGGTTCAGATCACCTGGTACCAAAAAATAATGGCACAAAAGTGCTAGCGACTTGTGAGGGTGTGTGGGAAGTGGCACCACACCGAGAGCAAAGCTACTCCAAAACTGGGGCCTTTCACACTTTCAGCTGGGATTTTACTTTTTTTTTTCTTTTTTTTTTCTTTTTTTTTTTTTTTTTTAAAGGCTGTTAAACAGTGGTAATTGGTGAGGACACAGCTCTTGTTAAAACTTTGGGAGTGCTGATGGAGACAAACTAGTTGCTGGCAAATCCAGCCCCTCAGTGTCAGCCCATGAAGACTCAATGGCGGTGTTTGAAGTACGCAGGGCTGGGAAGATCCACGTGCAGCTGCGCACCAAGTGTCACCGGTGCTAATGGGGTTAGACTGGCCTTGTCAGTCCTGAGCGACTCCAGAAAAAACACGGGTACAGACAAGGCCACTGTGCCCCAAACGGCAGACACTGCAGTTTTTGAAGGTTGCCTTGTTTACTACTTGTTGGCTTTTGCTAGCAAAAAATAACAGGCTTAAACATGCAAGACCAGCTGTAATTCTGGTCAAGACATGACCATTGTGCCAGAACAGGGCAGGAGGCAAAGATAGGAGTTTGGTTGCATGAGGGGAATGTTGGGTCACCTGTTTTTCTTGCTTATACAATGCAGAGCCAACTGCATGGCAGGACTACAGATCCCATCAAGTAATGTGCAGCTGGATACCTTTGTCGTTACTCCAAGTAGCAGAAGGAGAAACAGCAACTTGTACCCTGAGCAACTCATACCCCGATTCTGTTGCCTCAACAGAATATACCTTAGGGCACTACACATACTCTGTGGCTGGTACTGTTAATACAACCTTGGTTTCGTAAAGCTTTCAGATCAAGGTATTCAGGTTTAGGGAATAAAAAGCTTAAAATATTTTTACATTGACTTTCACATTAACCTCTGAGTAGACCTGCCAAATCTGACACTCTGAAAATAAGTGGTACTCATTTTGGATTAATTTTAAGGCACTCTTAAAAAGCATTAGTCTTCCCCTCCTTCTGATAAAAGAATTTTGCAGTTCGTTTCAATGATCCATTTGAAATCTCACCCTGCTTTTGAGGTTTCTTTTGTAATCTAATTTAAATTTCTACTGTTTGGCAGACTTGCTAAGAATTCTTAATTGGTATGTTGAACAGTAAATATAAAAACAAATAACAAAGAATAGGGGAAGAGAAAAAAACACTTTGAATACAATAGAAACAAGGAGTGACTTTTGCCACTATTCCAGCAATGTAAACTCTTCCCTTTAACAGCATACTGAATGGCAGTTCTCTTCCATAACTTTCTACTCTCTTCTTACACATACAGGATTTTACTTTTCTGAATTATTTTTGGAATCACAGTTCTGCAAAATTTGAGTTCCTCTTTTCACTCCTCTATTCATCTCCCAACTTACTTGAAACCAAGGAATTTTTATTTATTTTTAATAATTACAGTGTGGAATGGAGATTATATCATAGAAATTAGAGATGCAAATGGGCAAGTTAGATCATTCAGCAGTGCATCTGCACTGCGTATGCATGATGACTCCCCACACTGTACCATGTTCTCTAGTGTTTTGTCCAATCCAATTTTGTAAATTGGGTTGACTTCTATTTAAATTGGGAGGCTGTTCCATAATACAGAGAGATGACCAAGAGGAATGTCCTACATATGGCCCAGCTTAGGGATTTATGTTTTTTTAATCAAGCTTTTGCCATATAAGTTTTAAAAACCTGTTGCCAACAGCATATGGGGAAATGTACAGAAACCATCTAAGAACACTGGAATGATGATGCAGTTTGTAATCACTTTGAGGGAAAAACGAGGATTAATCTTGTCAGTAGGTTCATTATGGGGACTGCTTCCACAGCAGTTCTTCCCACACAAGTGCCCATTGCCCCAAACAGGAGCTGCGTAAGTGCAATAGCTGCAAAATCAATCCCACTTTATGTAACATCCATTGAATAACAAACTAAAAGTGCAATGTTTTTTTAGTTTATCTACAGTCTGAAAGTCTCTCAGTTGTTTTTGCATTTGAAGAGATGAAGTACAAAGTTATTATATAACTGCCTAAGCAGAAATACATTAATCTAACCCCAGAAATTTTAAAACAATTTGCCCTAGTTTATTTGGTGGAGGAGACGGGAGGCACAATGTTGTTTAGGCACCTCACTGGGTTTGAGTGATTTCAGTTATGAGCTGGCCATCTACACAGCTGCTTGGTGCCTTAGACCTTTGTAGCTTTTGGCCTGAATATTTGGCCTCCAGTTCCCTGCTCTAAACACTTTTTAGGACTTCTAATCCAGTAATTTGTCATATGAGGCATTAGAAAGAATAGATGAAGCTTCAATATTTCTTTTGTGTTTGTGGGTTCGTTTAATTAATTTGCCATTGTTATGTTGCTTAATGTTACATTTTTGTTTCTGAAGATAAACAGTCAGTGAGTACTGTTGGCACTTGGCTGCTTCGGAAATCAAGATTCTTTTTTCAGGTGCCTGAGGCTGTGTGTGGTGTTCCAAGCTGGAGCAGCAATGCAGTTTTGAAGTTAATTCCCCAACTGTCTCCACCTACCTAGCTCTGGTATAGTTTGCAAAGTGCTTTTGGTATGTGCTAACTAAATGTTGTTTCCTTTCAGAGAAACTAAACCAGAAGCTTTGCTCTGCTTGTGCACTAAAAAAACAAGGAGGTGGTGATGGTCCAAGCCTGTAATGGGTCCCTTAAACAACTTTGAATTGACTGGGGGAACGCATGCTCCGTTCAGGGGACTGGGCTAAGCCTAGTCTGAAATAAGTTCCCCAAACTGCTCGAATTGCAGATACAGGGGCCTCAGTACCAACAACTTTGATTGACTTATCTGTGCCTATAATATCAAATTACTAGCTAATGATAAACTTTGCCTGAGCTTTTGGAATAGAATTTTTGTCTGACAGTTTGGACCCTTGTGTGCATTAGGAACTCCCTACATGACTTTTCCAATTCCACTGGAAGAATAAGTCATCTTTCTCTCTGGCTTAATCACTTGGAAACTACATCATCTTGAGTTAAAATTGCTTTTTCCTATTTACAAAACCAGAAATGGTTTCTAAGAGCTCTGCTCCTCCCACATCACTTTCTTTGCCTCTTTTCCAGCTGGGTCCAGCATGATTCCAGTGCTCAGATAACAAAGCACCATCCGCAGGGTGATGCGGGTGGAGGCATACTGAGAGGGTGTAATGGCCCACCACACATTTAGATCTCTTTTCACTGAATCAGGTGAAAAAGATAGTACTTAATGCCTTTAAGAAAGGGCTGCCTGCATGACAAGTACAAATTATACTTCATGTTCCTGTAATTTGACCAGTCAACACCTGGTCTAAAACAAGTGATATACTGTTAAAAGAGAATTCCAAAGCCACATCTAACACACAGACTATCATTTTCCCTGTGAAATAAACAGGCAGTTAAACCCCCATCTGCACCCAACGCTCCCCAGAAACAAGAAAACCTAAACATTCAAAACTTTTACAAATAAGATTTTTTAAAAAGAAGAAAATGTAGGTAATAGCATACTATTTTATATTTGCAGATACGTTCCTTTTGAATTATTTTTTATGGCTGTATAAATTCCTTTTCAGTTTTTAAATCATTATAAAAGCAGAAACATTTTAAGATGAAACCTGGAAAATAAATTTCACCAGATAAGGTATCTATCAAAATAAATATATTCTACCTTGGCTAGTAAATTTAAGTACTACTTTTGTTTTGTGTATATAAATAAGAAAACTGTAATCCTCAGATGACATTGGTTTAATAACTTCTGCTGAGAATTATTCTTTAAATTCTGTTCTCTGTCAGAAGTGAGTGTAGGTGCCCAGCAGATCAAACAAAACCAAAAACAAAACAGTAAATAATTGTTCAAGAAAGTACTTTTGAATTGTGGCACTTGGAGTAATCACATTTTGGCTCTCTATAATACAATATATAATTGAACCAGCTTGGAAAAAAACAAACCAACCAAGCAACAAACCCGAACTTGCTGTGGAAGAAGGTTGTCTCCATGCATCAGAAATGTGTGGATAGAAAAGAACTTAAAACCAGGGCAAGGAAGGAATGAGTCTGCAAGATTCTGTGGCTACCAAGTAAGAAAGGAGTTTGGGGGCTGGTAGTCAGGAAAGTGCTCCCCAGTCTGCTTCAGGCAAAGTCAGCTGAGTGAGATCAAATCCCCTTTCTTTGCTGCTTAACCAAAATCAGCAAAGCTTGGACAAGTTTGGGACTGAGTCCTACAAGCCCTCCATTTATGTGAAGGCAGGAATGTCTATCAGAAGAGAAAGTTAAGAGTAGAGAATGTTTGCACACTTGTTTCCATATTAAGCACCTGTCCTCAGCACTGGCTTTAAGAAAAGTACCTGGGAGTGTGCTTTATGTGTGGTTAGGTATATATTCTGAGGATGTCTTGTGGCTGGAGCTGTCAACTGAAGAGTGTCTTACACTGTGTTTCGTAAGAAGTATCTGTCTCAAGAGGTGCTGGGCATGGGCCATTCCTCCTGATCTTGTTAGCTCTCCTACTGTGAATAAGGGCTTATCTACACATAAAGCTATTTCTGGTTAATGCCACATGTGGATGCTCTGGACACACATGACATTAATCAAGAACAATTAATCAGGAGCAACTCCATGTGTAGACAAGCCCAAATTTAATGTGAGGGTGGTCACAGAATGGTGCTCTGCACAAAAGAAACCTCAGAGCAGATGAGTAATTGCCTGTCATTTTCATGTAGATAATAATGCTCTTGGCAGGGAACGAATAGACATTTGAGAATGATTTAATTTTTTATTGCCAGGTACACACACATTGTAGACACATTACTAGACACTTGCAAGCATAGCTGTGTTGGCCAAAAGTGTGAAGAAGTGCATTTATTCCTTTATCTTAGGAAAGGATAAGCTCACAGAACCTAACCCTTTGTCACGAAATGGCTTGTTTAGCTCAGGACAAGCTTGGGTTAAATTTTCTTGCTTACAACCAAGTTACTGCTAGTGCAAGGCTACTGACAAGTGCTTCTTGTGTGGGCAGCGTTTAAAGACTGGGATGATTCAATGCACCACAAGGTAACCTCTTCCTGTTACCATCATGGGAGTTTCCTGAGTTGAGGCTGACAGGAAGCAAGATTATTCTGGAGGTGAGTTAGTGTGCTCAGGGAATATTTATCCATACCTGAGCTGGCTCCCAAACTGTCTGTTGCATTACTTTTATGCAAGTTCTTTTCTGCATCGTTTTGTGAGGAGCCAATTGCCTGTGCTTAGCTTGCTCTGGGTGTTACCAATATTTCTTTGTCCTTTTCTTCTCCCTGCCTTTTGGTGCTCAGATCAAGAAGTCGCTGCCCTGGCTCAGTGCCTGGTTGGATTGGTAGGACAGTGGTTCCACACTGCTGGAAAGATTTGCTTTTTCTACTCGGAATATTTAGTGGAGTTCACTCCTGTATATCATTTCTCATGAAGTAATACGAAAGCCCTTGAAAGTCAGTGTGTCACAGGTTAGGATATAGAAACTTAATTTTATATTTTAATTTTATGTTTTAATTTTATGTTTTTATTTTATATTGGGAAGATGCAAAATAGCAGGCCAGTATTCAGACCATACTTGTATTTGGTCCCATTTGGAGCCACATATGAACACAGATTTCCAGTATCTGAGGCTATAGCATATTTTTGGTCAAGTATCTCCTATTGAAGCTTTTCTACTTCACTGGGAATTGGAGCCTGTGAGACTAACCTGCTAGTGAAAGTGGTCATATGGGAGACCCAGATTCACGTATGTGTTCCAAGAAATGTACAAATGTTTATACATTGGAGCAGCTATAGCAGGACAGATTGAGATAGATTTTTTCAAAACACCGAATGGCTTTGACATTTGGCCACTTCCCAGAGAAACAGGAGAATGGGCTCAAGTTCATTCAATGAAACAGGCAGAGAGGAGACTTCAGAACGTATTTCCCAGTACACATGCATGTGCCCTAATCCTGACAGATGTGTGCCCTGACCCTGCTGCTCCCTCTTACCTACCCCCCAAATATTGAATATGAGATTTCCAGCAAGGATTAGGCATGAGTTAGGACTGTGAGCAGCTTCACAACCTGGCACGTGCCTATGTGTTGCTCTCCTGCTCTGCCCTCAAATTTAGCAGCGATTGGAAAGGATCTGTGGGTTGCGGTGATGCTGAAATGTTGACCTGAGGTACCTAAAGGTGGAGTTAGGCACTCAAGTAATTTGTAGATTTAGTTCATAAAATCTAAAGTGTGGTATAGCTTAATAATTGGTTTCTATAATAAGCACTTAATTTTAGCAATAAAAATGTGTTTCATGTATGTATAAATTGGCATTTTTAATTACCCATTTTTCTAATACTCTTGTGAGGATATAATTTATATTGTAATGTCATGGCACTCAAATGTAATTCTAGGAATAGCATTTTTGGTATGAACAGTTTTTTTCTTGTACATTTTACTGAAGCATTTAAAATTATAGTCAGCTGAGAGACCGTGTGCAAGTTTTTTTACAGATCACTTCTCACGCAGATTCTAGATGTGAAAAAACTTGAAAAGTAGTGGCTTGGCATTTGTAACCTTTCCTTTCAATAGATTCATGCATTTAAAACCTCATTATTAGCTCATGGCAAAATGATCTTCATGGTGTCACACCTTGGAGGCCACCTAAGCCTCCAGCTGGAGCAGAATATACATGTTCTCTTGTGTCTCTACGCAAGGGTGCTATGCTTCTGTCCTCTGATCTGTGCCTCCTTTTGATACATTTAGGGTTGCAAGATAAAGAGTTACCTTTAAATCCTAAAGCCATCAATATGTTTTTCCTAATTAACAAAAGACCGTCCCCTCTGTGTCTGTGATAACACAGAATTGGAGAGATCTGTGAAGCTTGGGCTAACAGTCAGCTGAGGGGTTGGATACAGAGCACATCTGAGTCAGGAATCTGTTACCACGGAAGTTGCTTCCTCTGTTTATTGCCAAAGCATGAATCTGTTGACCTTTAGGTCATTCTGTGTCTTCTAATACATCTTCTCTGGGGAGGAGATATTAGATGATTGAAGACATGTTTCTTGGAAGAAATTTTTTTTTTTCATTTTTTTGAAGGCTGAAGTAGGAAGATCTAAGTGTTTGGACATGAGTGGTGTTCATTAGGACTTAGTTTTAAGGGGGTGGAATACAGGTATCTTGACTATGCTTAAATAAATAAACAATTTCATAAAGGGAAACAGGCTTTAAAAATGTCAGCTATCAAAAGTTACTGCAATTTTGGTTACTTTAACTCATGGAACTGGCATTCAGATTACAGATACCCAAGGTTTTGCTGACCTTGGGAATGTTACTGAGTAATCAGTCATTAAGTAAACATGAAGTGTTCTTGAACAATTTAGTCAATGTCTTCAGCACTTAACATACTTTCCCTTGAATGCATGCATCTTCTTGCTCCATCTTCTATTCTGGGACACAAATTTGTTCTAATTTAAAGGGAACACAATTCTTCATTTTCCTTGTTTGCTTTTTCCTGTCATATCTCTTCTTAATGGGAGTAACAGCCTTCTGTTCAAATTTTGCTTTTGCATATGTCTCTTAATAAAAGTATAATAAAACTTGAGGTTTACATCTTCAGAGAGCAACATAATCTTGACTATAGAAGGACTGAGTTCTGCCTTCAGATGAAAAAGCACACTTCCTATTGAAATAAATGAAACTCAAGCATGTATAGAGAGAGAACAAAATTTGGATGTTCTGTTTCTTGCAAAACCCTGTAAGGAAGGTGAGCAAAGCATTATTATATCAATTTTTGCAGATAATCTGAGACAAAGAGGATTAATGAATTGTCGGCATCCATTGAAAGAATCATTAGTTAAAGCTATTACTGGCACTCATGAGTTTCTGGGCTCCCAGTTGTATGTGCAATCCACTTGACCATATTGGTGAAACTAGGGCACCCTAGGGTGGTGAGTAACTCACTCTACCAAGAGGTTATGTGGAAAGTTGTTTACACTCTTCAACTTAGCATGCAGACAATGAAATTGATCCTTGGACCCACACGCTTCTTTGCAGTGTATAGAGGCAAACCAGGAGTGAACAAAAGGCTCTGATGGCCATGACTGAAGGATTGGATGAACTGTTTGGTGTATTGGGTGGCACTGCTGATGTTCAGCACACAGGAGGCAGGACAGGTGGAACATAGGGGGTCTGGGGGAGGGATCATCATGATGAGAGAGAAGAAGGTGGAAGTGAGAGGAAAAGGAAACAGGAGAGGTATGAGAGAAAAAGCAGAATGTGATGGAAAGGGATCATAGAGCTAAATTAAACAAAAGCGCGTTAATTGGTCATACCTCATCTTTCAAAAAGTGCTCATTATATATATCTATCTGCTTATTTTCTATGCATCATGACAATGCTACTTTTGTATATGTATTCCAGGAACTATCGATTGCTTCTGCAACACAAACAAATATGTGTTTTAGCCATTGTTAATTCGATGTTCTGGGTTTAACAAAGTTAGTGTTGTAGTTTGTGATAGATTGGTATCAGAATTGCTGGCTGAAGCACAATGAATTAAACTGATTTCTGAAAAAATAAACGTTTGCACTTACTCCCACTGACACTAATATCAGATTTCAAATTGACTTTAATTAAAGCAGGATTGTGCCCTTACATGAAAGCCATGATTTTCTAACCATTACATTTTCTATTAGCTGCAGTGGGCATCCCTTTCATGGCTGAGAATGGAATATGTATGCCTGCATTTTATCACTAAAACTCCAGTGTAAAAATCTACCAAGGGCCACCTAACATCATGCTTTTTTATTCTGAACTACTTAAAGGGAACCTCCTTAAAACTTCCTGGTTAGAAATACGCACTTTCTAGTGAAGTGCACTTAACTAATATACTCTGAATTATTAAAAAAATTATGGAAGTTTTTAATTCCCTGATGAAATGCATGAGATCATTGAGTAAGGGAGAAATGAGAGCTTGAACATGCAAAACATGCCTATGCCAGCTTATTTAGGATGGGTACCTAATCGAATGTCAGATATATATTTCTCTGTTGTTTCTTTCAGTTTCAGTAGCCTTAAGTGTTATTTTTGCTGTTGTGGATACCACATTTGATAGGCGTAACAAAAATGTGGTTTTCAAGCTGACCCTTTTAAGGCAGAATAGCCTGAAGGAAATGCATCCCTTCTGCTTCAAAGAAGATCTGTCAGTAGAAAGGAGGAATAATATGCATGCATAAGTAATTAATAATGATATGAAGCTTTGATATTTTGTAAGTCCCAGAAAATTACATTTTTACAGGATGTAATATATTGTTGGGGTAAACCAGATGGCTTAATTCCATATCCTGTAACAAAATTTCTGTTGTGATAAATAGTAACTGAGCTTGAATAAGGACAGGTTTGAGTGCAGTGTGCGTCCTTTTATGTCACCGGTGAATACAGTTGTGGGTATCACTGCAATCCTTAATAGGATAATATGGATGAGAAAGGTCTTCAATATAGAGTATAATGAGGTGCTCAAATAGCCTGACTTTTCACTTAATTTAAAGAATTCATTCCCCTGAAAAGCTGACTTTCTACATACTTAATAGTACAACATGAAATTCAGAGGCCAAATCTCATTGACTAGATTTTGTTGGAGTATGTTTTAAAACAGCTGCTTTGACTTCATTAGGTGTCTTTAATGTAGCCATTTGTAAAGTCCTTTTCTTGTATAATAGAGTAACTTGCAGAGAGGAACCATCTGATACAGCAATGCCTTTTGACAGTCCTATTTTTAGAAGCAGAGGGAGGTACAGTCAAGTAAAACATGCTGCAATTAATAAGCTAGATATCAAGCATGGATCATTATGGGGAAATTCGCTTTGTGCTTTAACAGTCTCTGGAGCTTCCTGCCCCTCTTATAACAACAGAGAATCTTATAGGCAATTTTTACCTAGTGAGAAAATACTTGTGCACTTATCCATTCATCTGTAATAGGTATATATATACTTTCTTTTCAGGGACAAAAGATGTGAACCTGACTATCAACTTCCAATATTCATTTATCTCTCCTCTCATGTGTTGTTTCAGCTGGACATAAGGACACTGAACTAACAGGTAACCACCCTATTATCTGCCATTGCTTCAGCAACACTGCTCTGGTACATTGCACAACAGTGACAGAGCACAGTTTGAAAGCCTGGGAAATATGTTGTTATGATGTGTTTTGGAGAGGATAAACTACTTGGGACCCAAATGATCGGGTATACAGAAACATGGGAAAATCCAGGAGATTTAATGCTAAATCCCAAAAGTTTTAATAAAAGGAAAATTGCAATTCTGGTATCAAAGATAATGGACTAATCACGGTTTAGCTTTTGCTGTACTATTAGCACAGGACTATTAATGCAGGGAAAATATTTTTCTGATGCCAGAGTCATCATTTAGTTTAATTCTGTGCCCAAAACATGACCAGCAGAGTTTAGCTGTTGCCTTAATTGAAACATTACACAAATTTGAGTAGCAAGCTGATGGAGTTCACAATTGAAAACTTCTATGTACTTTTGTATGGGTAAACTGCGTTTTGTATGCAAATAGAGCACTGGTTGATTTGCTATTGCCACAATATGGTTACTGCCATAGAACACCTTTTCACTGAACACCTCTGCTCATTAAAGCTATCAGGAAACAAAACATTCAAACCTTCCTTGACTGGAAGCTTGGATTGGCAAGGCAAGGTTAGTTAACCTAATTTAGGAATCCATCCCCTTTGGTACATTGACATGTGTCTAGTGAGAACCGCAGAAGACCAAATCTATAAATGCAACTTCCCTGCAGGTCAACTACACTGAAGTGCCTCTGTTCTTCCAGTGTCTTGTACATTCCCCCTACCTTTTCCCAAAGATGCTTAGATAAAATGGCTTCCACAGATGCTTTGGTAAATTGGCTGTGCCTTCTCACTGAGCACTGGAAAAGAATGTGCAAAGCATCTCAGATTAATACAGGCTAATGGTGCAGGGGATGCGCTCTCAGAAGTCCTTCTAACACAATGCACAGTGGCATTACCTTTGCAATGCAGGCGCTTGAATGTTATTCTGTAGTATGACATATTCCCTAAGTATATGAGGCATTTGTGATATTTCTAGTTACTACATATTTTTGGCCACATTCAGACAACACCTTTCAAGGTCGTTAATAAACAATAGAGAGCTAGACAGGCACCCCCAAGGAACCCAACTTGTTACCTCTGTGCTCTCCAATCCATTGTCAGCACATTGACTTTTTGCTTACGCCTGTTGGAACAGTTTGTTATCTAATTCTGTATATTTACATCCTACAAACAAGTTATCTATTCTAATGCTTTGTCTAGACAAAGACTTAAAGGTGTGATATTAGCAGTGCAAACAACTTTAACCCATGCTAACCTGGTAGATCTTAGGCTTCCCATGAGGCTTTACGACAGTCTATTTAGTGTGTGTTAAGGGTAATGTGTCTTGTCTAAAGCTTAAGAAAAACATAGTTTGGCAAAAGCTTTGGAAGACAATAGTGTATATCGCTGATGTCTTTGTGTAGAAGTTCAGTTCCATCCCCCCCTTCAAGTTGGCATCATACATTTTTGTAAAATAATGTGTCTTTTTTCATTATTTATAAACTTGCCTATCATTTTTGACTTTGTGGAAGACTCCACAGTTCTGTCTTGGACTGACTGAGTCTCTGTTCACAATAAGTTTTGAATGGGTGTAATTGCAGTTGCATTTAATCTGCAATGTGAACTTCTAGTTCTGCACTGGGCTAGACAGTTAACCTTCAGAATAAACTGTACTAATAATACTTGCTTTTTCACCAAGGTAGTATGTTTTCACAAAGGTATTATCTACATTACATGGTGTTGCCACAGTGGTCCTGTGTAATACAAGTTGTGTTGAATTATGTGATCGAACTCAAGCATTCTATGAAATGTATGTTGAATTCAGTTTTTCCCAGAGCAGCTGGCACAATAGGCGTCCAGAAAAGCAGATTTTCTGAATATGAAAGTTACTTGTATATAGATTGCCTGATTCCTCATTTATTAGAACAGTTGATTGATGTGCAGAAGACTTCATTCTGAACCAAATAAAACATGTGCATAACTTTTCTCTCTAGGACTATCTTGGATTTCCATATTTAAAAACTGACAGCTGAAACATAAGGGAATTTTATCAGTGTGTAACCACTGTATGACTACAGTGATGCAAAAAAAAAAAAAGATTAAAAAAAGATAAAAAAAATACTTTAATGTCTATTGACAACAGCCAGAGATTTATCTCCCTTGTGCTGCTTTGATGTTTCTCATTTTTAAAGTTTCATTGTTTTTTCACAGGTAAGGCAAAAATAGGAGACATTCTTTAATACTCTGATACACATTTTATGATAGCATGTGTTTCTTATTTGTGCTAGCTTGTTTTCTCAATCATTGAATATTGTCAGGTGTCAGCCATTTAGGATCAACAGTATTCCAAGCTCTTAATCATTTAGATTCACTTATGTCTTTATTGTTTGCGCCTGGTTATGGCAGATGCTGTACCACCATCTTTGTGTCTTATTCTTGAAAATGCTTAAACCATATTTTAGGATATATTCATTATCTACTTATTTTAATGCTGGCCTTCATAAAAACCTATTTCAGATCCTCAGACATTCTTATGTCCTCTGTCAAGGTCTCTCCTAGTTCAGTTTTCAGTATTCCTACATCATATTATTTTGCACTGTCATGCCCTTTACACATTTTGTCTCAGTGATTCTTCAAACACATGCCCTACATAACTCACTGAGACCAGTGTCCATTTCATCATCTTGCCTCTCTTTTGCTACCCTTCCACTTTTTATAGTGAATTCTTTTTTTTTTTTTGATATTGTAATTTTTATCTCTTTGGCAAAATGGTTTGTGTTCCTTCTCACATTCTTTAAAACTTGCTCTGAGTGATATGCAGAGCCAAATTCAATATATCCCTTCATATCTTTATTCCCTCACCATTAGAATACTGCACTGTAGTTCCAGTTAAGCGTTTTGAGTGTGTAGAGTAAGATCTTTGCTTTTACCTCACATCTGAGGAGTTCTATCTGGTCTGTCCAGCAGCCAGAAAGCCACATTGTCATGAGCAATGCTGGTGCTGCCAGCAGGTCCTCAAAATTCAGCATCCACAGCCGTTCTGTGGGATCAGTTAAGCAGCCCCAGGACAAATGCAGACCTATGAGACAGTTTTTTCCTCACAACTCAGCCAATTGGAAACACTGTCTTTTTATAATCCATACTCTGATAAATAGCACTGGATTTATTCACATATTTTATTTCATTAGACACCAGGACAATAAACACTCATTCTGCCTCACAAACATAATTGGATGCAGTGTCCTGTCATGTACTTCATGCTATACTTTGTCTATTAGCAAAGAGACACCATTTCATCCATAATGCACACAAGCTGTTTTGAATTATAAGGCAAAACAAGAAACTTGTTAAAGGATGGTCTGCTTTTGCCAAGGTGGGCATGAGACTCCTGCCTTAATATTGTTTGTCAATCCCCTGCCAACATATCAGCAATGAGGTAAGGAAAAGACTCCAGATCTTCATGTTATAAGATGGAGAAGTTCAAGGGGTACTTACTTGAACATTCAAGAACTGGGCATTTTCTTTTGTGGCAGAAGCTTTCTCTTAGGTGAGAGGTGAGTGTAAGCCCACGTACTGGTTTGTAGGTCTTGTCCCTTGCCCATAGGACCCTAGTATTCTTATGGAACCATGGGAATACAGAACGATCTGTGGAATAGGGCTTTATTTTCCTTTTAACTGCTCCTCTGAGCAATATAGCAGCAAGGAATCATTTTCTTTTAGAAAGAATAGATCCATAAAAAAAACCAAACCAAAACAAACCCTTTCTTCACAAAATGTGGTGGTGTGATCAGCCCAAGGTTATAGGTGCTGACAGTGTCTAATTACTCTTTCTTTCTGTAAAGTTCTAAGAACAGTTTTGCATTCTTTCATTATCTTGAGACAGGTGGAAACACTGTTCATTAAAAATTTAATACTCTTCTCATTTATTCAGAATAGATTAATATAGTGGTGCACTATGAGAGGTAGTTGCGTATGAAGCCAGTGATGCTGTTACCCTTGAGCCAGACACATGGCTCTGCCTTAAAAGGATGCCGTAAATACACACAGTTCTTTATCAATCATGGCAAAGGCACAGGATTTTTCAGAAGTGTCTATTTGTTTCAGGTGCATTACTTCTTTGGTGCTTATCTTCGTACAACTTAAGAGGATCCTGATTTTCAAAGAGCAGGTGTCCATCATTTAGTAAAAATCCAGTTATATTAAAGTGTCACTCAACTTGATGTATCCAGATGTACTAAGCCATTTTTTGAAGTTTTGTTCAAACTAGTGTCCTCTGCAAGACTTTGTAGTCTAATTCAGCCACATACAATATATAGAATAAAAACAAGATGAGGCTTGAGAAGAGAGAGAGACATCAAAGGGAACAGAGTGAAAACATGGAATTTGTCGTATCACAGCAGACCATTGATCTGAGAAGGACTGTGTTCTGTTTCCAGCTGTGGCCAGTACCCTGTGATGTATAAGAATGGCCAAAAAATGTGATTCATAATGTGCCATACAAAAATTCCCCCAAAGGTTCTTGCTTGTGTTGTTCACTGTAAATAGACTGGTTAAGTAAAAATAAGGTGGAACAAGAAGCCGTGTATGCCAGTTGATAGTTGATGAAGGAAGTGTATCTGTGTCTCACATACTAGTAAAAAGCTGCAAGACTAGTTCATCCTTAGGAAAATATTCCTGTAATGCTGCCAAATTCAGTGCTTACTTGGGTCATGTCTGCCTTGAACAGAATCTGCTAGGTTTGCAAGGTAAACTTATTTGGAATTATTTTTCTTATTTTTTTCTGATTGCTTAGAAAACTTTTATGATATTTCATTCATTTCTCCTTTGTGCAGGAACTGTTGCTTAAGTTGGAAAACACAGCTCACCATCTAAGGCATTACTTCCTCAAAAAGCGGATGTAGAATTGGGCACTGGAGGTCAGCCCGTGTGTCACATCCTTCTTCATCTTGCATCAGTTCAAACTAGTCTTCCTAATTGTCATGTTACAAGAAGGTCTGATCAGGATCATAAAATGGACCAGGTTAAAGGGGATCTTTGGAGGTCATCTGGTTACCCCTTCCTGCTCAAAGTAGTGCTAACATTTGGTCAAATTTCTCAGGTCCTTGTCCAGGAAAACTTTGAATATTACCAAGGATGGAAGTTTCATGATCTCTCTGTGAGCCTGTTCCCTTGCTTGACCACTCTTCTTAGGATTTTTTTTTCCCTTCATATGTAATTGGAATCTTCCAGGCTGTAAGTTTTGAAGATTGCCTCTTGTTCTTCTGCTGTGCACTGCTGAGAAGAAGCTGTCTCTGTCTTCTCTCTGGCTCTTCTATTCCCTTTAGGAACTTGAAAATAGAAACTAGACACTCCTTTAGCCTTTTCTCTGGGTTGTACAAATCCAGTTTCCTCAACTTCTTGTCATATGTCTTGTGCTCTGGCAACTTGATTGGACTTTTCAGTTTATAAATATCTGTTTTGTCCTGGGGAGCCTCAAACTACACACAATGCTTCAGTTGGGGTCCCTCAAGTCCTAAATTGATGGGAATAATTGCTTATTTATAAAATGGGTCATGATTGGTTTCCCCCTCATCCCTTTACATTAATACAAAATAAAAAACAAAGTAGGAAAATAAGATCCTGGGACTACAAGAAGGGAAAAAAGAGATGCTGTGATGCTGTGCTTAATTTTTCCCTCTGGTTCTTTCAGTTTTGCTTTTCTATCTGCATAGTGACACAACTTCAAAAGAAGGGGCAGATGGTGCTGCTACTGATCCCAACTATCAAAAGAAGCACCCTCTGGGGATGGAGGAGAGGGATAGGGGCTTCAGCCTGTTCCAGCTTGGTCCTGTCAGTGGTTTGGGAGGGATACACCATCCATTCAGGGATAATTGAATATCAAGTTGAATGTTCCAACAGATATCTTTTCGCATGCAAAAATGTTATTGCTTTGTTTTTTGAGGCTTTTCTATATTTTCCCATATTGTAGACACTCCGCTGCCCCTATAAGTAGAATGTGCGTGCAATACCTTGGGCTGGACTTTTGTACCTTTGAAAATGCTGCATGTATTATATTTGTTTGGGAAATGCTTAGGTCATTCAGAGATAGGAATTGCCTTTCTAGTTTCTAGGTTTCATTGCAGCTTAGACTGGGTGAAAGCTCTGTGCTGGAGAAGACATGACAGCTGAGTCTGACTGCTGCCAGGTGAGTTGTCTAGGCACATAAAGTCCCATTTAATTGTCAGAGTCCTCACCGGGGGGAGTCTAATCTTAAGAGTGAAATTTTAGAAGTATTTAGGCAACTAAGTGAACAGATAAGAATATAATATAATACGATTTAAGGAATTTTCAGCCCTGCCGTGCCTCGGTTTTCTGTTTGTGACATGGGCATATTCTCTTCTTGCAAGGGTGTTGTGGAGATGAAATTACATATTGAAATCTGAAGAGTTCTCAGACACTATGTTCTGTGTGGGCCATAAAGTTATTTCACTAGGCATTGGATAGAGGGGTTTAATGCTTCTCCTATCTCAGACCAGCCAAACCTCTGCTTTCCTTCTGCTTGTTTGCCTTTACCTCCTGTTTTATTGTGATATACTTCTGTTCTTAAGAGAGGCATACGCTGACAAATACTGGTGTCTGAGTGGGTGTTGTGGAAGAGGTACATATTTGTGGATTTCTTTTTTCCACAACACCTCTACAAAAAATAACTGCAAAGCCATTCATGAATAAAACCCAGGCACTCGATATCGTTGTGCAGAGTATAAATCAACAAAGAGGCAGCCTCATGTTTGACTTCATAATATGGAGCAGAAGTGCTTTCACATTGTCAGATGTTGATACTATGGCTGCCATTCCTAAGCTGTACCCCCCCCCCCCCCCCCCCAAGCTGCTGCTAATAAATTACAAACACATTTGCTCTCATTAATCATTCTTTGAAATGGCAGAATAGTCTTTGCTGATTGAAAATAATTATTAGCTTCTCAAAAGGATTAAACAGCCTGTTTAGATTTTCATTTATATCACCATTTTGATGGAGTGATGTGGGGGTATGTACACAGTCTTTGTCTTAAAAGTAATAATAATAATAATTAATGCTGTGTAACAAAGAGTTTCAGAAGGACTTCAGACAAAGAGGGAAAGAAAAGACAGGCAAGGTGAGCTGTGGAATAGATGTAGGACACAGAACTGAACATAAGCTTGTCTTGGGCAGGAAGCCTCCTACTGTAGCAGAGCAGTGATAAACACAAAGGAAAATCCAGCATTCTCAACATAACAGTGGAGAGACTTGAAATTTCTGGCTAACATTACAATCTGAGCAGTGTAATTAATCTGGAATTGAAAGAATACCACAGATGTTTAAAATTATTTTTTCTACTGAGTCAGTATCCTGCACATTTACAAATTGTAGGTTGTGGATTAATAGCCCCTGAGGTTCATTACCCAATGGGCCTTGCTCCAAGCTTTGAATATGCAGTCAGCAAAGTACATTTGAATTGAGACAACTTCCTAAAGATGGACCCTAAGATTTTAAAATAAAGTGTGTTTGCTCTTAAAGTGTTATTGGAGACTGGGATGGGAATGCTTGTTGGAGTGCCAGAGCTCTTAAATTAAACAAAATAAGGAAAAAAAAGTCAGATAAGAGTTAGCACATGTACATTTCAGAATGGGATGTGATGTGGAGATGCCCAGATAGTATAACCCTATTAATGTCTTATACCCAAAGTGTAACACTGCTAATATGATATTATATTTGCCTGCTGAAGGGCAGGACTTATTAACTAGATCCATGTTCTATACTAATTTGATTGCACTGTCTTGGGACCTGAGCTGATGTATCCATGTAGCGCAATACAGCTCTCTGTGGAGATGCTAGCTAAGATGGTGCAGAAAGACTATGGGTCATATACGGATAGTGTGAATTCCACCGAAGTCCACGTTTGCTATTTCCTGTTGGTTCTCTGTAGGCAGCTCTCTGCTTGAGTCATCCCTTAGAGTCTGTCAGCTGTCCAGTTCTCTAGACATGGCACTTAGATGTAAATGGGGCTGTTAAAATACATCCCGCTGCAACTGTCCTGTTTCATTAGTCCTCACTGGCATGCTTGAAATGAGAGCCTTAACACTGGGAGCCCAATAATGGATTTTCTTCACCTGCAGGGATGGGAGATGTGGCATGCCAGTTTCTACTCAGAGGTATTTACATGTTTTTTACAAAATGGAAAATCTCCAGCAAGAAAGGTAGAGATGTGATCTCTTTATTTGGAAATTATGATGGTCAGTTGAATTAAATCTGAAGCAGAGAGGAAATCCATAGCTGTTAAGCAGAGGAGCATCCAGAATTGTTCTTTATGTTCTGTTGTTTACTGAAGTGGGCTTCTGAGAGGAAGATGAAAGTACAGTACTTTTGAGAAGTTTTTTGGGACCAAGTAATGGTTGGTCACAATTTAGATGGCTGTGCACCTACAAAACAACACCTTGTTGACTTTAGCAGTGGAAGAAGTGGAAGTTTTAAGCACTGAATCTTCAAATGGTGCCTTAAATAGTGGGCTCAAAACTTAAAGAGGCATGTAGGTATCTTGTGAACCTAATTCTGATCACTCCTAGCCCTCATTTCCTGGTGATAAACTTCGAATATTACTTTCTTCAACTAAAAGAGCAATTGTACACAGGTGCACTGGAATAGTGTGGCTTTTGTTCCTCATCACAATTTGAACTGAGAATCACAATATCAAAACTTATCTGGATTTCTGGTTGGATAAATGAGTTTGTGGCATGTGTCGAGGAACCCTTGACTTAATTATTTAACTGGCCTCTGGAGCATTAGTACTCTGAGTGTACAATGGGAATCTTAATTTCTCTTGCACTTTGCTATGCTTAATTAGTGTGTGAGGTCTTCTCACAGTTCTAATTTCTTAAAATGTATGTAAGCATTTTAAGGACCTATGCACTGAGATCCCCTTTTCCACTGGGAGCTGTGATGAAACAGGTAAGATGGGTCATGTGACAGGGTGCATAGCACAGGGTGCTCTGTAACCATAAAGTTAAAGACAGTGTCTACTCCAGACAGCTTGCGATCTAAATACCAGAGATTTATTTTAGCAGCTGTTTACACAATTCTTATGTCAGTGTGAAAATTGTCTATGAAAGTATTTAAAAGTAAATGTAATTTATTCTTCCAAAGTTCAGTATATCCATTTCCTAAACCTGGAGCTCCAGGTGGAGGTTTATTTACTGAAAGTGTGTCTGTTACATTGTGTGTGGCAGTCTATGGTCTTCCTTCCCTTTTTACAGGGTGTTCCTATTCCTATGTGCAGTTTCCATTCTGAATGTAGTCAGTACCAAATATTTTATTTTTCAGTCACCTTGGAAGACATTTCTGAGAACTGCATATGCTGAAACAGAGTCGTGAATTTCCTGTTTTTCTTGCAGACCACCTTTATAAATATTTCATTGATTCTTTACTATAGTAGTTGTTACTTTGTTACTGTTGTCTTCTCAATTCAGACTTCTCCATGCGCAGCTGTTGTTTAAATGTACAGACATCAACAGCATAGAGTAGGTCAGACCTGCTTGTATTTTGCATGCATAGATTATTTGATTTTATGAGAGGAAGGAACTGATCTAACCTTATAACTAATCGGTACAGGTTGATTTGCATAATGACTTAATGGCAAAATTTTCCTTGTCAACAATGAAAAGCAATATTGGATTCAAATTAACAAAGTTGTAGAGAATGATAAATCAGAATATACCCACCCTGGGAATTAAGGCAACCAAATGTTTGTTTGTCTTCCACATGTCAGCCTAATTCCTACTTTCTCTGGATTCAGATCTCCTTTGCAGTCACTTTATGCAGCCAGATAGGGAAACATTTTCCTCACTTCCCAGCATGTGTGCAGGGAAGACCCTCACTCCAGTGAAAACCATGATCCCTTCATGGCACAGCCATCTGATGTGTAGGTGGGAGAACCCTTGACCGGTTCTCTTCTGACACCATCAGCATCATGTGAAATGGGAAGAACGGTGTAGGAGATACAGATTTGCTGCTACATACTTCCACTATGGGTCAAGAACTTTCTGAGCTTTATACCACAAAACTTTTTTATAAGTCAAATTTGTTTGCATGTTAGCTCGCCTTGGCATACTCCTGCATGTTAGCACCCAGTTACATATTTCTACACACAGATCTTAAAATTAGATAGTGCATGGTATATAATTTTAACCACTTAGATCTTTGATTATGAACAATTCTACAATTACAAAGCAGAAACACAAAGGATTAAGAAAATAATGGAATGAAACCCAGTAACTCAGAAGGGTAATTTTTAATAAAAACATTGTCATGGTTTATTAAAATATGGGATTTTATAAAGCAAAATACATTTGCGTCTGCTAGAGACATTGAGAAAGTGGGAATAGACAAGATAGCATTGAGCATCCATTCTCTTTTTATGCACTTTTTCTTTATTAACTTGCGTTATCTTATCTATTTTATTATCAGTTCTGTTTTTATTTTTATACAGTTCGGGCCTGATCCAGTATCTCAGCAAGAAGGAATATTCTTTGAATAGGGAGAATAGGATTTTGTCCGTTGTTTGTTGATTTTATCTGCTCATTAGAGTTCACTTTTTGAGATGTTAACAATTTGTCACTATATCTTGAGAGTCTCCCTGAATTATTCCTTGATATTTGGGAAACTGTATAATACAACAAATTATATATATAAAAAAATGCATAGGGTATAACAGAAGGTTGCTTTATAATTCGTTGTAATTGTTACTTTGACTAACTAGTCTATTCCAAACAAATTTTACTGTGTTACTGCAATTACCGTATGTCAAAAAATAGTAAAAAAAAATAATCATATTCGCTTCTGTTTCAAGAGAGATATTAATAGGAGAACCTGAACTTAACTACAGCATTAATAAACAATATCTGGTTCTGCCTTTCTTAATCCAACAAAAATCAAATAAATCATATGGATGAAACTGAATTGTATTTAGACTGTTTTATTTTGCTTGGTGCTAGGATAGAATGTGAAACTAAATATGCTCATCCAAAGATAACTGAAGTTCCTGCTCCTGTTTAGGTTTCATCCTCTGTTAGAAATCTCCTAGGTGATTAAACTAATGCACTGTAAAAGAATGAATCAGTCCTGCAGAGCTCTTCTCTGTACAGAGAATAACTTGCTCGGTTAAGTACTACTGGGGTTTTACTAAATTAAAATCCTAGGAATTTTTGTACGTAATATATTTTATCTGTGAAAACTGAGCAAAATTTTATATGTGACTCTCAAACTAAATTCCTATGGTAATTAACAAAGAAGGTTTGAATACATTTCTGGTAGAGTCATCTTTGACCAATTTAATAACTTGATTTTCTTAACAGAGGAAAACCCTTATCTCTCAAGGATAGTGGTAACATTGGGATACACCATGAAATTGCTAAGAGAATCAGAGAGTTCTTTATTGGAAGAAGATGAATTCAGACAGGAAACTTATCTTTTACTGATTCAGGCAGAACACATTCTTAGTAATTATTTAATATTTGTATTTCAGCTCCTGTGTAGGTTCCAGTAGATCCCTGAAACTCCCTATCAGAAGTATCAGGTCTCCATTGTGTCCAAGCACATGAAAATAAGACCCTCCCTCAAAGTTGAACTCACTGGGCCCTGATAAGGCTGCTTACATGTGTAAAGCTGGCTCATTTTAGCTATTCACTTGTTTATAGATAAACACGAATACTGTTTTTGAATGTCTTGCAAAGATAGGCAAAAAATGTAGTCAGATGTATATTTTTCTAACATCTATCTACATACACTTGCCTTTTTCTAGTAGATTTATTAAATGTTACTTATCCCCACCCCCTCTTGGCCTATTTTTTTTGACTGGTATGTCAAGGGGGAATGACAAGAGCTAAAAAAGAGATAAGGAAATGATCTTATCAGTCAGCTCAGAGATGGCATTTTATGAGTGGCATTTTGTGATTGTTGCATGGGATAAAAGTGAAGATATATAAAAATTTTATGTTTTTCAGTGTTTTTTTTTCCTGGAACTCCTGATCTCCAGCTGCAATTTACTCTTGTCCACTTCACTCAATGTAGTTGTGCATAAGGGCTATGGAAACCATTGTAATTCAACAAAAGCTTCCTTTTATTAAATGACATAGCATTTATGTGTGCATTCACTGTCTAATTCTAATACAGTATTTTATTTTTGGTTGTAGTGAACAGAAATAATTAGCTGAGCTTTTATTCATATGGTGTGTGCTTTTCCAGTTTTTAAAGGTTTCTTTTAAAATTACATGTAAACATCTTACTGTGCTGCACCCAGTAAGTACCTGCACAATATACACACTTCTGCAGATTGATGAATCAATGTAAAATCTGACTAGAGTTAACTTAATTGTGGAAAGAAAAAAAAATTTGCATGCGCTTATTTGAATTCAAGAGGAAATCTTAACTCAGTCATGTCTGCCCTTCTGTTATACATTCTTTTTGTGAACACCTAAGAACTTGACCTTGATGCTAAGAATATTCCAGGAATATTTAAGACTGATGATTTTACGAAAACAGATGTTTAATATAGTACTAACAGGGTGAGATTCCTTTGGTCCTTTTGTAATAAATCTTGTGATGTCATTGGGGGATAATGCTTATCTTTATAAATATTAGATTGATGTGGAACTTGATTTGGAAGAGGACCTTTCTTGATTAAATTCAGTAGTCTTACACTAGTTGGGGAAGGCTACCATACTTAGGAAGTAAAGCCAATAGTTTTCCATAGTAATGTTACAAAGTGACATAAATCTATTTGATCTACTTGAAATGACTTTCAGGAAAGGGTTTCTTGTGCAATAACACTTGGCAGAATGGAAAAGAGGACTGCACAGTCTGGAAGGAGTTGATAGCAGTTCAGCATCCAATGCTTTTCTTAGTTATTTTGGAACAGTACATTTAGTTGGCTTTTGACCTGCTATCCTCCTAAATCAACAGTAAATGTCAGACAGATAAATTAGAGAAATTTGATGCACTGGTAATTAAGATGGTATCCTGATTCAGGGCAGTAACTTAGGGGAAATGAAGAATGCAAACAGATAGATGCAAATAGAGGGGAAAGCCTTTCCTTGGCTACTCCAATAACCTTTGAGCTCTGCTTCTGCAGAGTACAGTACTTTGCCTGTTGTGGAGGGAAGGCTGGTTTAGTTCTTTATTCTGCTTTGTTTTCAGTCTAGAGTCACTGCAGTAGTCTCTGTTTAAAAAATGTTAGGGACATGGCAGCAGTTGCTGCAAGTGAGAAGGGTTACCCACACAATTTCTTTGTATGGTTTCTATTCCAAGATAAATGTTGCCACAAACAAGACAGCAGTGGTAACTGACAGACTAAGTCAAGGCAGATCCTGAAAGAAAGATTTCCTTTCAAGAGATGGCATTTTGACCACTGGCATATGAAGGAATTTCATCTTTAATGAAATGGAGACTTGGAAGTTCTTTCTACTCAGCCAGGAAGGTGACAGTCTAAATTGCTGAAGAGTCCAAAGGTAGCAAAGTAACGATCTAAGGAGAGCAACAAGATGGATGGAGCATAAATAGGTATGTTAATGAACATCAGAGTAAAATGGCTGCTAATTACAGTAGATATTCTCTTATTTGAGTCAGCAATTATATTGGAAGATACCAAATATTGTACTTATATTTCTAAAAAGCCCCAATAATAACCTGGAGAATTACAGATCAGTAAGGCTTGCTTCAGCTCTTGGCAACTTAGCTGATAACATGATTAAAAATACAGTTATAAAAAAACCCAGAAACACAGAGTTTGACGATGTGGTAGGGAAAAAAACTGCACAAATTTTGTAAAGGAATATAACGCCTCACTAATTCTTTAAATGTATAAATGATATAGTAGATGAATGAAAACAAGATGATAAGGTATATTTGTGTACATAATCACTGACACTTCCTAAAGCGACAGCTAAGGAAACAAAAGCACGTAGATTTCCCTAAAAAGGTGGTGAGAGGAGGCAGAAGTCTGAGATTCAAGTCTTCCTTCTGAATTAGTGCAGAAGACAGATTTGATCTTACATTCTCTGTATTCAAAATAGCTGTTTAAATTGGTGGATTTCCGAGATCCCAAGGAGTGAATTTTTCATTCCCTTTGTTCTGATAGGATTTACAGTCCCTGGCAGAATGCCTGTCTCAGCTGAATTGATGCCTAAACCCCACCCATTTCCTCTGTTTCACTGATGACTTGCATAGCAGTGTCACATTCAGCCAGCTTTGGGAATCTCTTTAGCTGCATATTAATTGCATGCAAGTATGCCATTAGGCATCAGGGCATATCTGAGTTAGGTATAGTAACACTTTAGTATCTTTGATGTTCTGAGCAAAGTAATACTCTGAGAAAGTAACATCCTGTGTGGATAAAAGAGTGCAAAGCAGAAAAGAAAATTTAGTTCATTTTCCTCAAGGGAAAAAAATAACCTTTGGAGTATCTCAGGTTGTCACATATGGGCGAAAGTTGGTCTATTTATTAATAATTTGGAAAATGAAAGACCAATGAGATATTGATTATAAATATGCTCCAGAATAATTTAATTAAGGTTGAAGAAATGTGGACAAACTTCAGGAGGAACTAACAAAGCTGGCAGCAAAGTTGCCAAAATGGTGGGCTAAAATCTGTGTTGCTTAAAGTAGTGATCCTTAAATAATTTTATGCTGAAAGGACTACAGTCACACCTTCAATTTTGTAATGGATAGCTTTTAAAACTGTGAGTGCAATAAAGAGAACATCTCAAATGAGTAATGAGGTGCAGGTGATATAATCAGAAGAATTCAGAATAAATTTAAGAATGAAATTACTACCAGTAAAAGCATGTTCTTTCTTCTCATCAGACTTTTAATGGATGAATTATAGTACTGTTTGATATGTTCTTGTGGACTGTCCACGATATACTTTTCATGGCTTAGCAGAACTCCATGGAAACCACAAGAATTTGGTTTGGGATCTCTTGGCCTAAGAAAAGCACTATGTATTGAAAGGTACAATTTTAACTATTTTTACATCTCAATGGTTTTAAAAATCTGAGTATCACCACTTGTTGCTCAGTGAAGTGCCTGAATTACCAGTGCAAGGAGCTGAACTCAGGCTGCCTGTCTGCCCACCCACAGGCTCAGGCTGTTCTCTGTACCAGAGGTCTGCTTGCCTAGTGGTTTTAAACGTTTTTTGATTTGTAGTACCTTGAGAAATTTCTTGTAGATGTGCAGGCTCCTGTGGAAGAAGTGCGAGTGTTCTGATACTATGCTTGCTTAAAAATGATCACTTGTAGATCACAGGAGTAGTCCATGGAGATTCAGGAATCCATAGATGATAGGTTAAAAAAACCCCTCCCGTTCAATAAGAGTTTTTAAAGGAGCCTTTAATTGAAAACTCTGATGATTAGGATTAGATAAACCCATGCTGAAGTGTATTTTTCATTTCAGGCCATAGCTATTTTTAGCATCCCTACTTTATGTTTTTCAATTTGAACACAGGCCCTTTGTTTTCACTGAAGTTGAAAAGGAAGACATTCTGGAGTAATTAGAACATTACTGCTCTTTTCAGCCTTAGTGCTCCCTTTATTCTTACAGTTAAAAAAAAATACCCAAAACCAACAACAAATCCACAAACTGATGGACTTCAGAGACTTGATGGGCTTGGAGAAGCAGCAGGGAAGCAATATACTTAATGTGGCAAAAGGTGAGATAGCAAACTTTTATGTACCCTGGGTACCATATATTAATCTCCCGATAACTGCTTTCACATTTGAACCTTCTGTCTCTTATGTGAGATCCAGCAATCTTTGCTTTTTTCTGTTCTGGGAGCAATTTTCCGAATCATTAATTTTCAGTGGCCAGGCTTCAATTAGCTTAATCAGGCATTGATTAGATTTCTCAAGTCCCTGGCATTTATTTCCCACCTTGCCTATATGGTTCCTTGACTCCATTACCTGATTGTTCACTTATTGCATATAAGGTTGATTCCTCTCCATTAACGTTCCCTGATGAGAGGTCTCGTTAGCCATCCAGCTAGCCACTTTCATTAGTGATGGTGGCAATTCATGGCGAAGGCCAGTTTCTACTGCCCTTGCAAAGCAGGGTATTTTCTTCTGAATAGTGTTACTGCATCAGCAACCTACTCCTAGGTGAAGGTGCTCCTTATGAACAATTCTGACCCAAAGGAAAAACATTTTATTTGGAATATGTTTCATACTTAGTTTAAAAAGTTGTGAAATTTTAGAAAATGGATGAAGGAATCCACTCATTTTTTCAAAGCATACTTTATGCAGCTTTAGAGTTTTTTCCTTCTCTTTTTCTTAGTGTTTAGCCTGATGTATTAAAATGCATTTTCATAGTCAGCACTCTTGATTTCTGAGAGAGTTTGACATAGTTTTATGATCAAGGATGTTGAAAGGCACATGTAGACTCCATGTCCCCAAAGACTGCAACCCCTGTACACCCATGCCCGATTCCTGGATGCCAGTTGCTTAGCAGTAGCAGCTCATGTACAGACTCATTCCTCATGATACGTTTCTTGTGGAGATGTGAGCATGCAGCAAGACAGGTGGATGAGGCTGGAAGTGAGGGATTGGACAGAGCTGGAAAATGGGACTTAAGATTCAGATGATTTTTTTCTAGGTTGAAAAGCATTTCCTTTACTCTAAATCCTGCTCACGATCTCACATTGTCTGTAGTCAGATCTGTTCATTATGCTTTGTTTTTTGCAAACAATGTCTTCTGAAGACACAGACCTCTTTTTTAATGTCTCTTTTTAATTTATATGTCTACACTAGCTTGAACTAGACAGACCTGAAAGTAAATGAACCTGTGCCAAAATCAATAGCAGGGATGTTCTGACAGCACGGAGTTTCAATTTTAAGAACTTTGTGTAATCTATGCTAATTAAAAACTCCAATAAAAAATTATTTTAACATTAAAATATGCTTTTCAAGTTAGAAATATGGAATCAGATCTTCACACAATTTTTTTCCATAGCTTATTTGAGTTGGGAGAGTTGCCAACTTTTCCCTTTCTTTGTAACCAAACCAAAGTTGCTTAACTTCAGTCAACATTTCTGAAAAAAAATACATTTTGCCAGGAAGCTCCTAACCTACTCTATTTTTCACACACTTGTATAATTAAATGTATAATGTCTTCTCCCACTCCTAGGACATACACATGACTTCTAATTTAAATAAAGGATAAAAAGGGGTCCTCTCAAGGTTTAACTTTTGTTTTTTTTAGAATGTTTTCAGAAATATTTTGAATATCAACTTCAGCTTTTGATCAAAAATGCTAGCACAAAAAATTTGTAAAAAGCACTTTTCATGATCCCTTTCTTCTTAACAGCTAGGTGAAACAGTGATTAGATTCAGTGTGGAACTGTTCTGAAGTTAATTTCCTTTTTGTACTCTTTGCTTTAAAGTTTCATTATGATTTGATGGATTTTTAGGCAGAGAGAGAAGATCTCTTATTTTTCTTATTTCTTAGACCTTATTATGCCCCCCCAAACTGTAGCCAGTCATGTGAAAAATATAAAACGTGGGGGTCTAATTGGTCTTCTGTCTTAAAATTATTCTAATATGATCTTTTAGGGGATTACAATTTCACATGTAAGAGAAACATTTTTTGACTTTCTTAAAATGTGCCCCGTCCCTGTTTTGAATCTTCCTCTCCCTTTTGAATCAGAGGTCTTCTTCAGCAAAGAAATTTTGATGTGTCTAAAGCTGTCTTTCTGTAGAAACCATGGTCTTCTGTGACGAAAAAACCCTTTGGAAATATCTGACAGTTCATCTCTGCAATTAGCAATTTTCAATTACTACATACAGAATGGCAAGGAGCATTAACATGTAACTATCTTAGAAGTCACATCCAGTGTCATTACTCCTTTGGTTTTGGTCATTAGCGGTCGCTAAGGTTTCAGTGCTTATTGGGACTATTTGGGACCATTGGGACCACTATGATTTGGGACCTTTGTCTTTTCTGACTACTGAAAGCCATTGCTGATTCACTGCATTACTTGGGCAGTTAATAACGCTCTATGAAGAACTACTATGAAGAGACATTTTGTTAACTGCAGACGCAATGAGAGATCAGAGCAGATTAGAGATAAGAAGGCATATATTCTTGCTAAAAGTGAAAACAAATACAGTACATTTTGTGCAGGATGTAAACGTGAAAAATAAGGGTTGGTTTTAGATGGTGAAGAATTGTATATCTATTATATACATACATAGAAAGAATACATTGTAGCATGTTAGGATGTATTTTCAGTGTGAATTTGGGACAGCCACACTATTGATGATTAAAGTACAGTGGATCATCTCATGCTGGTATGAATAGTACATTATACCATAGCACTATGTACGTGAAATATGATGCATTTATTATGACAACAGAAAAAAAAATTCAAAGTAGTTAGCTTAAAAAAATTGGAAAAAAAATTACTTTCTGTTTGTAAACTCTGGTAGTTTCCACCTGTGTATCTATCCAAGGTCTCAGAGACAGCCCTAAAAAATATCCCTGAAAATAACTTTAAAATATTGGGAGTTTGAAATTTGATATTTCAAGAAGTTTTAAGAGCTAGATGTAAGCACAAGGACCTCTTGGGAAAGGAGGGATTTCTTCTTTCAGTTACCTTTTCTCCTTTACAAGGCTGGAAAAATTTCAGGCTTTAAGTTATGATTTTTATTAGTATAAAATCTCTCTGGGTTAGATTTTGTCTCTCTTTGTCCTTAGGAGTAATTTGGAGAGGAAGAAAAACAAAGATTTCTGGAATTTCTTATGACCCTGAAATATTAAACTAAGTCCCAGAGAGCAGGATTAATATGCAGAGGTCAAAGATGCTTGATAAAGTTATTTTTTTACACAGTTAATTTCTCACATGGCTCTTACTGAATGTACTATTTTGCTATGTCACTCCACAATGACAGCTGGGTAAATTTATTGGATGGCAAGCATAGGAATTTCTGCAGATGGAGGAAACATTTTTCTTGGCCAGTTGATTTAAAAAGAAAATGGTTTGTCAGCGTGCATCTGGAGGAAAAAGGGTAAAAGAATGAATTAGAGGTCAGTCAGTATAATCATAAGTGAATCATATAAATGTGTACGTGTGCTCAGGCTGTGCAGACCTGACTGAATATTCATTGTTCTCATGAATATTATGCTGGACTGGGATTTTCTTGAAGAATATTGGAAAATGTTGATTCAGTGAAACCAAATCTTTTTATAGATACTTACTTAGTTCCACCTGCATTTGGCTGGCAATGGTTTCAGATATTATGAGAGAATTTGTCTTGCAGGAGAACACCAGCCTTTCCCCTAGAATAATGCACTGGCTAAGGCATCTGGCATGGACGTGGGTGAGATGGTGCAGAGCCACCTGCCTGTGTGCCCGCCTTGCCCCAAGAGGTAAACCTCCCATCTGTGCTTGGGGTAATTGCCTTCCCCCACCCTGCTGTCACTGCACAAGGAGGCTTTGCTCACTGAGTTTTATAAAAAAAGACATTTTTAACAGACTTTTGTGGGGGTTTTTTTTGGTAATATAAAAAAAAATTCTGGGACTCTGAAATTTCAGAGAGAGAAAATTCAATTTCTTCAGGTTATCCTTGAATCCCCGTATTTGCTTTTGGTCCCGTTGCATATTTAAGCTCCTTCACTTAAGAGAGGCCTATTTAATAGTTTCTACCTATATTCCTCTGTGTGCTGCTTCTTCCTTTTGATTCCTCCTTTTGTTTTCTTCTCGTACTTGTGACTTCTGCCAGAGCCCCTGGACCTGAGGTAACCTCCTTTTCCAATATTCCTGTTTTCCCTAAAGCTCCTGATTCAAACCACTCCGTAACACAGTCTTTACTTCTTCATTCTTTCACCTTCACTTGCAATTATCCCCTCATGCTGCTCTCCTGTGTTGTACAGATGAGAGTTCCAGTTTTGTAGCCAGATCTTATCCCTTGCATTATTCTTTCAGAGGTGTTCTTTTAAGAAATCCATAATATTTTAAAGGTTTAAAGGCTAACCTCTAAAGCAAGATCTGGTAAGGGTGCAAGGGACTTTGCTATTCTCTCCTTTACCCCACTTTTTTATTCTTAAAATATTTTTTCCTTTTGAAGCTTTGCTCCATGAATAGCAGTCAGAAACCCCTGAGGCCTGTTTATCCAGTTACCCCTGTTCTTACACATTTGGGGTGGAATAAAATGGACTCAAGATACCATCAGCTCCTGCTGTTGGGCAGAAGTCTGACTAATGTTATTTTGATAAAAAACAAAAAGCCACCTCCCAAGGGATTTTATGTTTATTTTATGTTTTTAAACTGGAAAAGGTGGGGTGTACTGCTGCATCACCCCTTTTTTCGCATTACCAATTCCCCATGCCTCTCTTCCTCCCCAAGCACACATATGCACACAGGCAAACAAGTTTATCTGCAACCCCGTTACAACCACGAGCAACTACAGCTTTTTGTTTAACTGTATAATTGCTCTCTCGGTGTTTCCCCCCCCTCGTCTCAATTTGTTTTCTTAATAACTAAGATCAGTACATTTAAATGGTCTTTTTCTTTCTTTCTTTTTTTTTTTTTATTTTTAACAAGCATGCTGCATGTAACAAGATATGCAGCTAAAAACATTAATCATATTAAAACTAATTAAAAACGGAAAAGTTTCTGTGCATTCCAAGCACTGGCGGTGGGAGGGGGCGGGGAGGGCTTTGGTCTGAGCACTGGCGTTTCCTGAGCGCAAGCAAATGCCTGACACATGGACTTCACCGAATTCCAAAATGTAGCAAAACAGTGCCTGCATATTTGGCAGGAATCACCACCAGTTCAGGTCAGTGTCTATTTCAGCAAAAGACGAAGCTCTGCATGTTAACAGAGGGAAATAAGTCAGAGGAAAGCGGGAGGAACAACATGTGACATTTTGTAATTGCAGCACTTGGGTTACCCAAGGAGCACCACTCTGCTGCCGCTCTGTAAACACTTCCTCCNGGGGGGGTGGTGGAGGCAGAGGGAGGGGTGAGGAGGAGGTCAGGGCTTTCAAGCTGTTAGGATATGAATGAGCTAGGGTTCCTACCCCCCCACCTTTTTTTTTTTAACTTCTTCTTTTTAAATGTTGAGTACAATAAATGTTTTAAGGAGACCCCACTGAATCTGTGGCCAGAAGGATGTGTCAGCAGTGCTACAGGACATCAAACCCCAAACCAGTGGGAGCCTGGAGAAGTAATGGCGCAAGGCTGTTGGGGAAGGGTGAGAGTGATGGGGGTCTGCAGCGCGGTCTCAAAATGTCTGGTGCAGGGGAGGCTGGCTGGGAAGGATGGGCGACCCCCTGAAGCCCCAGCACCTCACCTTGCTTCCACCTTGCTGATCCATCAGCCTCTTCTGTGATTCTTGGCCAATGGTCTCCAGAGTTGGGGTGGGACAACCCTCGTCTGCTTAGGGGCAGTCTGGACCCCAGTTAATTTAGGAGCAAATCGACTTTTTAAGCCTTTCCCAGTAAAAGCAAGAGTAGGTCATTATGATTTAGAATACTGTTTTGGGTATTGTCCTCTTCTTTCTTGAATTTCGGCACCTTAAGATGCCTTTGTTGTTGAGGAACTTGCTATTTCTTCAGAGATGGGGCTGGATCACTTGTTATTGTAACACTTATTGGTGATAAAGTTCAGTCTAAAAATTAAGCAGCTGCAATGTTGCAGCACAAATTAGTTTAATGTAAGCAGTCAGGAGCAGCTGTTTGGCTCTGGACTCCGGTTCAGCAGTGGGGGAAGGGCCCTGCGATGCTGACAGTGTTTTTTTCTCTACATAAACATTTTCGGCTGTTGCAGCTTTTGTGCTGATCATGTGACAGTGTCCCTAGGCAGATAATTTATTTCTGTAGCTTTCATGAGCAATCATTAACCTTCAGACACTGAGCTTGCTTTCTGCTTTGTGGCATTTGTTATTTTTTTGGTATCCCAACTAGTTTAATTCACGGAGTGTCAGGAGAAAATTACAACCAATTTATAATAGACTGTAATGCATAATACTTATGTTTCTATTAAAACAGACCTTGCTTACAAGACCATTCTTATGGCTTAGCTTGTGTTCATGGATCAGAATAATTATTTTCAGTGATGTAAGTGCAGCTGTCATCATGATACTCCCATAGTGTCTTATTCTGAATGCAAAGCCCTTCAGAGTCCTGATTTGGGACCACCCTTTTGAATTCCCCCTTTGCCAGAGACACTGCAGAGTTTATTGAGATGCAACAGGCTTGGGAGAAAGGGCATAGCATTTATTCTGGCGATTACTATTCTCCCATCATGACCGGCTGCTGAACAGGTATTGACCGCAGCAGAAAGTGTGTCTAGAAGAGAGGTGAGGCATTGCTGATAACAATTACTGCTCAAATCTGCGCTAACTTAGTCTAGGATTTCATAGCAGACTTACCAGACAGGGTTGGATCACAAAGCAGTTGTGAATGTTAGAAAAAGACTTCATTTTCATTCCTGTCCATTTTGTTCAGCAAGGGAAACAATAAATTAAGTGACTCTGTCAAGGTCATTGAAGAAATAAATGTCAGGATAGGAATTTCCCCTTCCCTGAAGCTTTTCCCCAAGTCCTGTGCTTTTGTCTAGGGAAGATGACAAAAGAGCGAAAAATACAGAGTATTGGGCAGAAGAGCTAAAAAGTAAGCAATAAAAAAGGGGGAAAAAAAATCATTAAAAAACCTGAAAGCCAGGGTGACTGCTGACTTACTGTGAATATTTTTTTCCTTCAGATCTAAATGTGATTTTTGCTTTTGTTCATTGCCTCCCTGTCCTATCTTAATTCCCTTTTCTAACTGGCCATTCACTAGCACTAGGAAGTTCAGGTTTTTTGTATCAGAGAGCAAGATATTACATTCGTATATGCTTGTGAGTAGGTGTAATCTAGACATATGTATTCCTTAGTTTATTTTTTACAGCTTGTGTCACAGTGGACCCAGACATTTATGATAGAAGTGCTACCAACATAATGTTGCAGAGACAATGGACATGACAGACACAGAGTGGAGGGGAACAGAGATGGAGAAATAAAATACTTTTCCAATGCTCCAAGGCAGAAAAGGGAGACGATCATAATCCAATCAGTGGAAGAGCGGTAACATCCAGATAGAGTCCTAAAGGGGGGTAGAGCAATAGTTGAGCTAAGGATACTTTAGCTATTCTGTGATTGCTCATTAATTTATGAAAAAGGCATGTAGCTGGAAGAAGACCGAAACATAGACTTAGTCTGAAATGTGGCAGTGGTACATGCTGTATCATCTTGTAAAATATAAAAATGGGTGGATAGATTTTGCTGTCAATGTCAGGAAAAACATTTCCTTTGTCATTAGTTAAAAGTAATAGTCTGAAATTGGTGTTTTTGTGATGCTATGTTTCTGTGTGGAAAGATGAATGAAGCAGTAGTTCACTGTTTGAAACCTCCATCTTTCAAAATGTTTAATGAAAATGAAAGCACAACATATGGCAAATGTGGACTGAAATCAGGGATGAATAAGCTGAAGCCTGGGATGTTCACTGAAGAGCAAATGGGACTACAGAGGGGCTTGGTGTTGTGTTACATATAGAAGTGGGTAACATTTTTGGATGCATTAGAGTGATTTAGCAGCTATCATCCCATTGACTTTTGACTAGAGTCAGGATGTAACTGCCTAAGTCAATTCTGAAAATGGGAATTAGATTTCTAAGTCATTTTAAGGTGCTTTTGAAATTTTTACCCCTAATCCCAGGGTGATTAATTTGTAACAAGGTGATTCATTCGTATCTTTCTTGTCTTCAGAAGCCTGAATGACACATTGGAGATGCACTCTAAAAGCACAGGTAATAGTCAGAGTGCTACCTCAGCTACTTTTAAAAGACAATTGATTAATTTGAATTCATGCTTTTCTTCACATGTTTAAAGTAGTAATAGCGCTTTGTAGCTGCTTGGTTTGAACTGTCACTTCCACACCCTTGCCTTCATTAGGCTTTTCCTTTTTTTTTTTATTTTTTTATTCTTCCTTTCTCTTTTTTATTTCTTCTTTTTTTTCTTTTCTTTTTTTTTTTTTAAATTTGTTTTCCCCCTGAAAATTGTCCCTATCCCTCCCCACCACTAACAGCAATACAGCCCCTCCAGTCACGGCAAAAACAGGAGGTCTAGGGTAGTAGGTGCTTTGCTGCACAGAATGGCTGAGTAGCTTTAGAAAAACAGTCCAGGAACCTGCTGTGAACTTGTCTCTACTAGTTTGCACTGGGAACTACAGGTACTTTTGCTGGGGTGGCCCCACAGTTAGCAATGCTGGGAGAAAGGGCTGCTCAGATCCAGTTAATAAGACAAGGCTTTCTTACAGGAAATTCAAGCCACCTAACCTGTTAGTTTGTCTGAAGAGGAAATAAGACTGATCGCTCTGGTATTTCACCAGATTTTGTTAGAAACTTGCTAAGAACATACTGTAGTCTTTTATGAACTTAATTTTTCTGTTATTACTGTCTGAAAGTTAATCTACTGCTGAGAAGCTGGAACTGTAGTCCTACTTGTATAGATTTGGTCAAGACATCATATAAGTTTATAATATACTATTGCCTTATATCAGCAACATTACTGCAAAGGTCAGTTTCCATTGCTCCTGTGAGCTCCTGTGTTTTAAGGTGTAATTGGTGATACAAAATCCTTTCTGGAGTAAAATGAAGACTGCCAAGCTATGAAACTATCTATAGAACTTCTCAAAAACATTAGCGCTTACCAGAAAGAGCAGACATCAGAAACCCATCTAAATATTTGACTTGACTGTACTTTCAGAATCGAAGGATCTGATGATCACAACTTCACCTTTGTCCCCTGGTACAACCACAACCAAACAGGCTTCTCAAATTAATTTAAAAGGCAGTGGCTGGTATTAACATTACTGTTTGGAGTAAGGAAGCCTGGTTTTGCTTGAATGTCTTTAAGGAGAGGAGTAGAGGGGCTGAATGCAATGCAGGCTTGATTTATGGACTAATCTCTCCAACTTTTGACTGTGGAAATTATTTTGTGGAATGATTTGTTTACTGCAGTTTCAAAACAGTCTCCCTGAGAGCTACAAAGTCACCTCAGTTTTCTGTGCTGTAGGCTGGAGAGAATCATGGTCCCAGGGAGCCCTCACGTACCTTCCAGTGTGTCAGCAGTCTCGATCACTACACATCTTTTGATGTAAGGATCCCTAAAAGCTCCTAAGGAGAACTGGGGACATCTGAGGGGAAACATGACTCTAACAACATCCTCTAAAGCTTTCTACTCTTATTCATGCAAGAGCAAGAGAGGGGTAAAGCTTTGTCTCAGCCTGGGCTGCAGCGTCTGGACTTTTCTGTCCTGGGTCCCTTGTCTGGAAAAAGTACTGCAAATCATTCAGCCCTTGAGGAACTGAATGCCTTGCATTGAGAGCAACCCTTTCAGGCACTTCTGGCTCATGACATTGTTTAGAACATTGAGCACTAAGTTAATGAGTGACAGAGCTTTCCTGCTCGGTAGCCCAGAACTGTAGAGGATATATCCAGAAGAACTAAAGGCTACCGTAAATTTTACCACCATTAGTTCTTTGAACTTGCCTTTTAAAATATAAACTGGTACAACATGAGTGTGTATGTAATACTTAAATATATTCTAAACCAGACCCCCAGACTGCCCGCAGTGCTCTCAGGAGAGAATGATAAAGTAGATATTGTGGAAATAGACAGAGCTCGGAAATGGTGACAAACACAAGGTAAGAATGTGTATGGAGGATAGTAAACTTGCTCTTTGAGGGACTTGAACTGGTGAATTTCTCTCCCTTGCATTTTTAATTGCTTAAAGGAGGGAAAAAACAACCAACACCCCCAAAAGGCAAGACCACAATACAAAACCCTAACCAAAAATCCTGCAGAGGAAATGAAACCACAAGAACATTTTTCACACTAGCTTATTTCAAGGGTCTGGCATATACACAGCAAGCCTAGGAAGTTCACAGGTGCGTTTTGCCATTCTCCAGAATGCAAACACTTTGGGCTTTCCTATGAAGTACACTACACTTGTGCTTTAATGTAGTTTTAAGCATTTCTGTATTTTCGCTTTGCTTTTTACCACCTGTAATTCACTCGTGCTGCCATGCAGCTGACTAGATTCAGAGGCTTCACATTGGAGTAATCTCTCATCCCAGAATGTGTATGGTGCAGGGAAAGTTGAGCAGACACAATTTATTTTCACAAGAACAAGGGACACTTGGGGGGAACAAGCTTGTAGTTTGCAAATCAGAAAGTATTTCACTTATCTGAACTACAAAGTATAAAAGAAGGGAGGAGATGGCCAGAAGCAGGAAGTGAGTGTTTAGAAATGTATTTTTGATAGTTACTTCCCCCTGAAATTAGCAACATAGAAAAAGCAGTGGCTTACTAACTGGAAGCATTGGGTCTTCTATAAAGTTTTAATTTCTCTTTAGGTCACCTGGCCACAGGTTTAGGAGTCTGGCTGCAGCCATAGATATTTTGTCCTATTTTCTTTTTCTCTCTTGAGAAAAGTTGTTGACTTGAAAGAAGGTGGTATGTCAAGACCAATGTCCTTTTATGGTGAATGTGTTTCAAATACAAGGATAAATATCTCTCTTGGAGAAACAGCAGGAAACATCTTTATAATTTCATTAGCTCAATTAAAGGTTAATGGGTTTCCCTCCCTGTTTTCTGAGGGAAAAAAAAAAGATTTCTCAATAAAAGCTTTCACTTTCTTTACAGGGGATTGAATGTTAAAATTAGTGAATAGGGAATAGGTCAAAAGAAAGAGGAACAATGTGCATAATAATAATTAATAATATTACTTAAGTGCCTTTCACTGTTTTCTCTTGCAGTACTCTAGGAGGTTTACCTCACACCATTACTGATAATGCTTAATTGACTCTTCTTATAACTGTCTTCTCCAAAAGACAGTGAAATACCCAAAATATGGCTAAATTGAGAAAAATTCCCAGAATCTCCCAATTAGAGAAAGTTTCAGAGGAAGGTATAAATAAAGCATAAATGAGACTTAAGTGGTACATACCCCGTTGTAATCTTCTGCATAGAGGACATACTCACCCTTAGCTAACTATTTTAGCAAAGATATGTCCAGTATTGGTCCTGTAGTAAATAAAAGTCATTCTTTCTCTTTAAATGTGAACTACTATGTGATCTGCAGGTTCAGAATGTCAGTTCAGTTTTCTTGGAGGGGAAGAATCTGGTCTGTATAAGCTACTTTCTAAGTGCTCAAGTGAATTTGAGAAGTTGGCAGCCACATACTTGGGGAAAAAAAAGTGCTTGAAGAAAAAAATTTATTTTCAGATTCCCCATTCAGAATTTAAATAGTAATTCTCTTTGTTTGTGTGCTCAGTACGTAGTAAAGATAGGACCTATCATAGCCAATTGTGACTCTGGGTTTACATTCTGTTTCTTCATTGAAGCTCAGATTTAGCCCAGTATGTGCCCTGGGAAAGAAATACATACATGAGATGAAATGATGGAATTTGTTGTAATATAGAAACGGTCCAACCAGGTATAACTAGAAGTAGCGGGATGAAAGTGAACAAAGAAAAATCTGTGCTGATAATGAGGAAAAATTTCCTAGCAGTGAGGTCTGTTAGTCTACTGAACAGTCTCCCAGAGGAATAAGTTGAACCCTCATTGCTTTAGTTATTTTTAAAGTGAACATAACAGTCAAGATCCTTGTGGGGAAACACTCTTAATTAACCAGAAGACAGAACAAAAAATGACCTAATGGGTCTTTTTTCCTATCTGCACTGTTCATGACTATTATTGTAGACAAAACCAGGTTTGGCAATAAAATTATGGATTTCCAATTTTCACAGCAATTTTGCAGCTCTTTCATTCCGTAATAATAGCAGTACTTTCCCAATCTTCATTTCCCTCTATAAACTTTTGTGTCTAACTTTTCCTTTGAAGAGGGCTATTTTGTAGTGCTCTGACTAAGAAGAGTTGTCAGGTAGCATAGTTTACTTTAAATAATACTACTTGTATAGTATAAGGTAAATATTTGGACCTTATGTCTTCTGATTTTCATCAGAAACTCTTCAGTCAAACCTAAAGGCCAGGGCAGCAGTACTGGACATAATGTCATTGCCTGTGTCTGTGGGTCATTCTGCGAAATAAAGAGCTGTGACATATACAGCAAAGTCAGTGGCTCGTCCTGCCTTCCACAAACATAAATTATGAAGACATGAGTTTGGGCACATCTTTGTGGTCAGTATTTAGAGCTCTTTATACAATTTCAATGCTTTTCTTCTTTCCATAGAATCCAATCTTTGACATGGAGTGTTTTCACATTGGCAAGAGGTCTGGTCAAACGTGGCTTCTCTGTCCAGCGGTCTCTGGGACCTGCCACTCATGTCTACCAGCACCCTCCCTTCTTCCCAGAAACCCCCCATCAACTTGGATGGTGAACCAGCTCAGGCAACTGATAACTCAGCAAAAATAACAGATATGAAATAATGCAAGAACAGCAGTGGCACATGGTCCTTTATGGGCCCAGTTCTCTGCAGCAGGTTTTTAAGATGATAGTGACATGAATTTTAATGGCTAATACTGACGTAAAACTGAAGTAATGCTGTGATGAGTCAGGTCCTGTTTCTTCGAAGTGCTGTGCAAATATTTACCAGTTACTCTTCCCAGTAGCCAGCAAGCTACACAACCTCATTGCTGCTTTATCAGAAGACAGATTGGTTGAGGTAAAATGCAGGAAGTTTGGATTGTTTTGTTACAGTTATTCAGCAAGGATAGGCAAAGGGTATTGAAGCTTGTACTACAAAAACAGCCCCAAATAAATTTGTGAGTAGTATGACTGAGATGACTAGATTATAAAATGGAGAGTGACATAGTGCTAATGTATATTTATTAGTGATTTACTGAGGTGAACAATCATCCCAAGAGTTAATCCAGGAATGTCCAAGCCACTGTAATTATCCTTGCACAAAGGCTCTCTATTATTTGCCTGTTAAATAACAAAGCCTTTTCATTCCCCAGCATTGACATAACTTTAGTTGTAGTGGTAGGTAGGCAGTGAAGAAGCTTCCCCTGTTTGTGGGGGATGGGATATCATGGGATGAAGCCCTCTACCCCAAAGTCCTAATGGAATACAAATGGGATAGCCAAAGTTTTCTTTGAATAAAAATGGCTATCATTGCTAACAGACCAAATATCCTGTACCACAAACAGCTGAAATCTTATGAGCAGTAGAAAAAGCACAAAGGAGCAACCTCCTATCAGGCACAGAAGTGAAAATGTAGAAGTACGATCCGCAGGAATGTAACTGCATTAAAACTGGGAAAGGATCCAAAATCTGTAGTGGATCTCTAATCTGCAACACAAGAGCAAGAATTTTCATTATGTTTTGCATTCCACATACGCCTTTGCTTTGGAGCTCTTATGCAATTGGTGATGCAGTAAACCCATTGTATTCATAATGATTTCAAAGATGTGGATGCTTCCAGGGTTTGACCTATTTTAGCACTCATGCATTATACATTGTTTAAAGCTACTCTCATAAGGCAGAGTCATTAGTACTTAAAATGTATCCGTCTACTGCTGTCCCTTTCCTCTGCAAGGCTGCTGGGTTTTTTTACAATTCTAAACAAATTATTCTTTATTCAATAATTTATTTTTACATGCATCAATAGAAACTGCCCATGCACATTTTAAGACAGAGTTTAGCCTATAAAGATGTAAGGGGTTACAACTGTTATTAACCCATAGCAAATACTTCTGCTAAGGGTTTCTTAACCAAAGTCTAAATGTTCCCTTTAATTTTCTGATACTTTTTACGCAGTTTTTTTGGAAGCCCAGATGCAACAAAATTCCTAATCCCATGCTTTGCTTTCAGTGGGATAAAGTCTTTCCTAGATAAGTATGTTTGAGACCTGTTAATGTCTACAGGACACAAACTTTGCTCTGCTACAGGAAGGTGCAACATAAGGTGCACATAAGCATTCAGCATCTTCTTGAACATCGTTGTAATGTTTCAGGATCTATCCATGAGCCAGACTGGAAATTTTGTATGCTGTAGTCATCATTGCAAGGACAAACCTTCCTGCTTTTTGAAATATGCTGAATTGTACTAAATCTTTTAAAGTATTAATATCTGATCCCCAAAAAGTCTAGTTCAGGGCTCATTTTCTTTAGATTCCCTGAGCCATCCTGCCTGGTAGTTCTGGAAAAATTGAACTGTGAAGACAGCACTGATTTCTCCAGGCTCTAGCATGGGTTGACATAGTAAGAACAGGCCCAGGACACATGTATTCTCCCACTGCTGAAGTGTTACCATGGGTAAGGCATATATAGAGATGCTGAGAGTAGGCTCAGACCAAGAGCTTGCTTGCAGTAGTGTGGGAAACTAGCGAATACCACCCTTCCCCTCTCCCTCTTCCACAGGGATCTTGTTTTCTGTGGGTCAGAGTTTTCCCCTTTCTCCACAAAAACTAGATTAATCTCTCTGAAGCAGCTGCAGAACAAAAGCTTAGATGTCTGCTCACAAAATTTTCCCTCTGTACCAGCTGCATCAGTAGCACTGGGGCACAGATCTTCCCTTTCCCTACTGGGGAGAGAGGGGTTCTTTACCATGTCACTCCTTTTGACTTGTCTGACTTTTTGAAACTGCTGGGAGGGAAATGTCACTGCACTGCTGGAGAAGATGATTCGATGGTCACTTCAGCGTTAGGTGACCCAGGGCAAAGACCAGCCCAGCTCCTGGGGGTGAATTCAGGGCAGAACCGAGGATTTCCCTGCTTCCTGGTTCTGGTCTTCCCCCTTGGCTCTGGGGTGAGGTGGATGGTGTTTCTCTGGCTGGCTCTGGACTCTGGAGGGCTTTGGGGCAAAAGTGTGGTCTCTAATGAGAAGTTAAATGAAACCTTTGCTATTTCTGTGACCTCCACAAATAGGAGGAAAGTGAAAACAGAGGCAAGAGTCAATCAGCCAGTGATTACATTAAAGAAAATGGTTCTCTGTGGAAAGCATGAAAGAAAAAACAGACTGGGTGCTGGGATTGAAGAAAGGAAAACAAGACTAGTGGGGTTTTGAGGTCTTTTACTTTATTTTGATCCTTTCATAGTGTATTTTAAATTCATAAATAATGGAATAAAAAAGACCCCAACAGAACTCAGCTAAATGATCTTGAGCCCTCAAGCCTCAATCAAAAAATAAACACTGTAATACTTTTACAAGGAATTAGTAATGCACAGTTATAGTATTCCATGTTTAAAAATAAAGCTGTTGAATAAATGAACAATACCTTGGCTGAAAAGTATTTCAGCTGAAGAGTGAAATCCCTGCAGAGAGTGATTTGTGAGATTCTGCAGGAAATCTGCATTACAATACACCATTTCCATTTCCAGGGAGGGACTCACAGAAGGACACATGGAGGAGAAAAAAGAAATAAAAAAGCTCCAGTCCTTTATGCCTAGGTTGTAGGGGGCCTTGGCCCACCATTCTCATGCTAAACAGTTACTTTTTCTACAGGTACCTGACTTAAATGGGAATATTTCTTGAAGAAAAAGTGAATGTGAAAAAGGCTAACAGAATAGGTTCTTTGGTTAAAGCGAACTGTCTCCACAGCTCACCTAAATACAGCACACATGGGTTTATCTCTCTGCCTTGCTGCAAATGAAGTAAGGAGTGTGTCTGAATGTGCTAAGCACTGGGCTACTGTGCTGCTCTTTGTCTTCTGTTCCTCCATTCCAACCACTCCACCTCTTGTTACTAATTAAATATCTTTGCAGTGAAGGAAAAGTTTATAGCTAGATCATTAGCCCTCGAGTCAACCAGCTCACGTGGGTTGTGAGAGGCCAGGGTCCTATGGCTGGTCCAGTGACAATCTGGTGTTGCTGTGCTCCAGTGCAGCAGACTACAGTTAGCTTCCTGTTGTCTTGAGTCTTCTGGCTGTAATTTAGTAGCTGGGGCAATGGCCATCCAGGGACTTGGATACACAAAGTATTATGTTCTGGCTGACTGCCCCTATCTGAAGGCTAGTATGCAAATGGCCAGCCTCGCTTATGTGTGGAAAAACTTACACAGGGCTGGTTTCCTTTTGCTACAGAGTGGGAAAATTTGTGAAATCTCAGTTACATTTGTAGGATAGGAAAAAGGGAAAGCCAGCAAGTGGAAGAAAAGGGAATAAAATTCCTGGCTTCTAGTCTCTAGGTTATTAAGCAAGCCACAGCTGAGTGTGACTAGGTCACTGGCCTTAGCATGTTCATGTGGTTACACTGGTGAAGAGTAACACTAAACATATAGTGCTGTCTGCACTATGTGCAGGTTGCATAGAAAATGTTTTGGCAGAGGGAAAGAATAGAACCATCAGCTGCATAAAACTGTTTGTTGCAGTCTCTATCATAACTAATACAATGGGCTGCTACCCTCTCGTAGCAGATGAAGACAGTCTTGAAGACAAGTAGATGCTATGTTTCTGCTTCCTTAGCATAACGTTACACAGAGAGTGTCTTCTGCTTGGGCACATATTTAAAGGAATAAAACCACAAAGCTATAAGCATCTGGTTATTTCTGCTTATCAGAAGTTTGTGGTGGTCCCAAATAGACTCAGAGTTTACCCGTAACCTCTACTTCTGGAAAGCAATGAATGTCAGTCATAAGTGTTTCCTATGTTTTCCCTTGGAGTGCCATCTCTTGCTTATAATTCATTGTGTCTCTCCATAATACCAAAATATAATCTAATTAGAGGTAGAATAATCTGAAATTTCTGCATTCAACAAACACAAATACCTGCCTTCATACATGGATTTATTCACATATACACATGTAACATGTTGCATGTTCTTACATATGCATGTATGTCTATGAATTTGTGTATTTATGTTTGTGTGAGTGTGTGTATGAAGGCAAACATTTCAAATATGTGTATATGTGAGGAGGCAGATTTAAAAGCATACCTTACATGGTATAAAATATACTGCTACATAAATCGCAGGAAGAATTCCATCTCTAAATTAAAGTACACTCCAGAAAGAGCAATTATTGCCTCTGAAATGTTTCTCTTAAATTCATGAGACACCATACAATTTTATTCATGTTATCATCTACGGTTGCCTGAAAGTGTAGAAAAAAATCTTAGCCACTAGCAGAGAAATGTGCAAAATACTATCAAAGGAGTGGCAAAGGTCACTTCTATTGCCTGCCTTTTTATGAGTTTCATTTTTGTCTTTTTTTTCTCATTGCAGTTTGTTTGTATACATTGCTAAACTTTAATGGAAGAAAATGTGAGGGGGCAAAATAAATATAAAGAAACAGACTGCTGTTCAACAGTGCTGAGCTAGTATTTCCATGAATGATGTTAGGCTCGTGTTTGGAATAAAAATTCGAAAAGTCCACAAACAGAAGGTTGCAGCAGTGATTTTCTCCTTTTCTCTCTCTTTTACACTTGATACATTCTAAAATTAACATCTATTTTTGTGTAGTTAGATAAATGTGTTATTAAGCACAGCAGCACTGATTCAGTGAGGCACAGAACGGAAAGGCCATGAAATATCTGACTATACATTTTCTTTAGTGCTGTAGATGGCTCATTGCATGGGACTTTGTTTGTGCAAGTTCACATTCCAAACTTGCTTGCTTAACCCCTGTGATAATAGTAACCAATTAGGGTTTAACACAACAAATAACATTTACGTATGCAGGTGCCTAAGATCAGGCATGGAAGGCCCAGTTAAGATCCCTAGGAAAAAAGCATCATTTTCCAGAGGTGGAAGCAAGGATTTGCAGTTCTTGTTGAATTCAGTTGTACTGTCATGTCTTTCTTATTTCTGAAAAGGAGAAGCCCTTAACTCTGGTTAATCAGTTGAAATATTATCTTGATCTTCTCAGTAAAGTGCCTTAAATTTAGATGAGCTTTTCTTGCTCAGTATCAGACTTAGCAAAGTGTATAAATAAATGCTTAGGTAAAAGGCAAGATTGAAGATAATCAGACACTTAAGTACTTTGCTGTATAAGGGCACATCTTAAGTATTTCCTTGAGTCAGTCCCTAATTGTCTGTTATGCCTGCCTTGAAATGAGATTTACAGCTGTTTTGGCAATGTTGAAAGGCTATGTAGTTTCATAACCATTTCTATAGCTGCTACTTCACTTTTTGCTGTAAGTTTGCTTTTTACTTTCTTCCTGAAACACTCCTTCAAGAAGTAAAGGAACTCCATGTGAAGTACAAGCACAGTCCCTGAAGGAACGGTTTATTGTTTGAGATAAGAAAAAACATAATAAGTAAAATCTGATGGGTAAGATGGCCTCTGTAGAAAAAGTGTTCCTGTTTCTACAGAAAATATCATTCAGTAGGTGATGGTACAGGTTTTTCAATCCTCACAAGAACCTGCATAGTTGCAAACCTGCAAAAGTGAAAAATGATGGAGAAACAGTGACATATTAGTGGCTGCACCTCCTGTGCAGATGCAAAAGTGACACCATGCAAAGTTAGTGCAAAAACTGGGCAAGCCTTTCCCATCTGCAAATGGGGCAAAACAAAAGTGTCCATGTTACTCAGCAGTGCTTGAGTACCAGACAGCCTCAGCTGTACTGCCAGGACCTTAGCAAAGGCAGATAGCAAGGTGTTGTATGCAAATATTCCCAATGAGAAGCTAGAAATTCCTGAAATCTCCTTATGTTGAACAGTCTTAGCAGAGTTCCAGCATAATTTTTCAGATAAAATAGTTTAAACTTCCTGAGTTTTTAGATGTTTAGAGTAACTGGACTGACACTCGGATCTCTAAGGTCATCATGTTATAGACAAGAACAAAATAATGAAAACTCAAAAAAAATACAGCAGTGTAAATTGCTTGTCCAATAGAAACAGTTTATTTTGAGATGTTTTCATATTTATTCCACCTATGGAAAAGCTTAGATCTAGTCAGGGAACATTTTCCCAGCCCTATGAAACTGTTTATTTGCAACTGTTTTTCCCTTTGGAACGAACCCAACACACTTTTAAAGTTTTTCACAGAGAGAAAGTGCACCACTGAATGGTTAAAAGGCTGCTCCTAGTGAGTTAAACAAGAGACCTTACACATCTCAGAGTATGGCTTATTTGGGCTGGAATCTATGTATTCAAATTCTGGACAATCCATGTATGAACCTGTGATATTGATGTTTTCTGTTGCCAGAGATTTTATGATTAAAAAGACAGGGGGGGAATTATACCTCAGTGAAAACTACTGCAAATAACATCCTAAAATGGGTTGAATCCCTATAGCAGAGACTACCACATATTGCTTCAACTGTTCTGCATCTACCTAGACTTCTAGCTTTATCGCCCACCTACCTAGCCAGTAAACACAACTGACACATTTCATCACTGGTGTAGAATTAAGGTATCAGAAAAATCTCATTTGCTTTCACCTGGTCCTGGACTGAGTTCAGTTCTGATTTCTGTCATGAACTAAGCCCCAGATTCCTTAAATTAACATTGGCTTCTGACTCAGACACTTGTACCTTCTCCCTGACCCACAAGCAGCCAGATCCCCTTCCTACCAATGTACCTATAAGCATGCATCTAAAAAATAAGTAGTAATTTTTCTGTTTGCCCCCCAGTAAAATAGTTTTGTCAGTCTACATTTCTTAGACCCTTTTGAAAGGGACTTTCCTTTAACTGTGACTTGTGCAAGAAACTACATGCATATTTCTGTTTGATAAACAGTAAAAATAATGCTAAAATTAAAACATTCTTTTTGTCAACATATGTAGCCGGAATGCTGAAGGCTGTTCTGCTAGTAGTGAATGATCTTGCACACATTTATTTATCTGGTTAAACTTTGTGTCTCATCTTTAAAGCCAGCAACTTCTCAACCCCAAGCAGCAGAGCACAAGTAAAGGCAGATGGTCGAATGAAGCAGAAAGACTCATTATAAAAAGCTCAGCCTTCTAATAATGCTGTAGCCTCCCAATTTTTTCATACAAGTCTCTCCATTTTGCCTTCCAGAGGCTCACAATTAAAATTCTATTCTGCCTGCCTAATCAAGACAGCAAATCTATTGAATTGCATAATGCTGGGAATAATCAAGGAAGAATGTGACATGAATCCATTTTTCTTTACAGGTAGAAAATGAAATATTTTCTCTCCTTCCCTGAAAACAGATGGGTAGCTGAGGATTTTTTATTTGGCCTGCTTTATCCTTCTTATTCCTTTCTACCTTTGGTACCAGCCATTCACTGTTGAGTAGATCTGTTCATCAGGGACACGCAGCATCAGGGCAAACAGGTCATGCTGTTTCAGTGGTGACAGTGTCTTACTGGTGTGGGAGGGGCACTACATGTAGCTTTGGATGCAAGTGGATTTAATTGGCGTTGTTAATCTCTCTGCCCACCTCTTTACCAAAGGTTATTTTTCCAGTAGATGAGAGAACTGAATAAAATGTGTATGTGCTCCCTAGTTGCTGTAGCTAAGCCCTGTTTATTAATATACTCTGAAATCCCTTCTGCATCTCCTCTAATTCATGTTTACATCCTTCAGGGCTGGTGTGAGCTACTGAGAAGAAAACAGAGGCTGGAAAGATTTGATCCTGCAGTCTGTGGGTTCTCACACTTAACTAAGGGACCAAGTGCAACCCTGAAACAAGGGTATGTTGCTCCCATTCAGCTGTTTTAAGAGGAGCTGTGTGGACTTACACAGTGATTGAAATTAGTGTGTAGCTTCCTATCCACCAGTAAATCCCTGTGCATGAAGGGGAACAGGCTGACTACTTCTGCATAAAGTCAGATAGAGAATCAACCCAACTGGGCTGAATTGGTTTGTAACCCAATCACGCATAATTCAGTTATAGGAAAACAAGGCCCGTGGAGTTTCAACCTTGTTCCTGTGCAACATTGGGAATCTGATTTGTGCCGATCTCATAATCAGGTGCAGACAACAAGGAAAACAAGTCCTTGCAGTGGTTTCTTTACTGGGCCTAACAAACCACATCTGATAAACTATATAATTTGCTACAGCAATTTGTGCCAAAAATAAAAGGCACAGTCCTACAGTGCAGCACGTTTCTGAGAAAAACAGAACCCCACCCCTTCCCTTTGTAGCATCTTTCTCTTGCTTTAGCTTTCTCAGTGAGACTGAGCTGATGCCTTCCATCCTGGCTGACTGGCTTCATGCTGCTGTTGGGGTACATGGCCCACCCTGCTCCCCAAACCGATTTTGTGTCCCCTGCAGCTCCAGAAGATGATGCAAGATGATGGTACTGGCAGGGATAGGAAATGATGAGAGTATCATGATGACTTAAACAGTGAAGGCTCTTTCTTGGCTCAGTGGCCCTGACTGGAAGGGAGGAAGCTGAAGATCTGAATCATCAAGTAATAAGCTACACAAGTTTTTCTAAAAAACCAGGGGTTTTACTGTTGTTGATTTGACAGTTATTCTAAACTTGTAAGAAATGTGTCTCTTTTTAGCTCAGTGACCAGAAAAGGAACTAGTTCTTCATGTGTTTTTACATATCAGGCCCCCAGTGGAGAAAAAATTCCTATGCTTTTTTGGGTTTGTTTTTCCTTTTTTGTCCTGCTGCTTACAGAGAGAGAGAGGGGAAGAAAAAAGCAAACAACACAAAGTTCTGAAGAATGCAGGCTGTCAGCTATGCTGTGAAACAACTTGGAGGTTAAATGTGATTCACTGCAGTATGTTTTCTAGTTTTGATTTTGCCAAGGTTACCTTAAAAACCTTAATGCTTTTTGCAGTGTTTACGGCAAAAACTGCAGATGTGCTTCTTGGTTATTAAAGGGAAAGTGTATGAGAGGGAGGTGGGCTAAGAGGAAAGGAGAATGAAAGGTCAATGATTTTAATTCTACCTCACTGGATTCCAACGTTTGAAGGGATATATTTGTTTGAAAGGTCATGCTATGGAAAGTAAGAACCCTGAAAGTAGCGTGTTCAGGGTTTTACAGTGGAATAAACAAAAAGGTAACTTGCCGGGATGTTTGTGTGCCAAAGGTGACCAAAAACCTGCCTTTCTTTTCAGAGCCTCTCAGCCCTCTGCAAACTCATTGGGATCAGGGCTGGAGTTTAAAGGCAACAGACTGGCATTTGCTTTAACTCCTTAGATAAAAGCCTGATCCAGAAGTTAACGAGTTTTTACTTCTTACTGAAAGCAAGTAAAGGAGAGAGCAGTACTTAAAAATTTCAGTGCTTGTGCTTGAGTTCACCTCATGTTCCCTTGAATATAAAAACCCTAGGAAAACAAGTACTGGGCATGAAAATCTGCAACACTGGCTTTGATATATCCAGCATTATGAAAATCCTGCTGATGATACTTTTGAGGCCAAAGATATCTATCATACTTTGGTCATTTGCTTTGCACAGCACCTAGCACAACAGGTTCCTAATTTATGACTAATGTCTCTGAGTCCCACCACAATATAACAGTGATTACCGGTAATGTTAGTTGCTCTTTAGTTAAAATTACCTGGAAGGAAGTGAGACCCTTCACGGTACCAAGAAAGTCTTCATTTAACACCCACCCCACCCCTTTGCCCCCCTGACCAATTCTTGCTCGGTGCATTAATGCATTTTAACTATAAAGCACTACTGGAAGGAAGGAAAATTCTTAAAGGAGAGAATGACTGAGATGCACGACAGAATAAGTGACTTATACAAGGTCACGCAGGAAATCTGATGCTGCGCCAAGAACAGAGCGTAAGTTCCTTGAGTTCTAGTCAAGCACTTTGCCCATTTACCCGTCCTTCTGCCTGCTTGCCTAAGCCAAATAAACATCAGCAGCCACACATACACGTGCGTACAAACATGTGCACACTCTACAAGACAGTATGCCTACAAACGCAGATGTTTGGAAGCAGCAGGCAAAGTGTGCTCATGCACCTTCAGTTTTAGCAGCTGCATCTATAATGCATTTTGATGCATGGTGCCCAACCAAATTCAATAGTTTAAAACTGCAGCCCACTGAGCGCATCAAGAGGGCAATCTTTGAAAGGATCTTCATCTCATAACATTTTGGTGGAATACAGTTCTACCCAGAAATAAAGCACACTGGATTTTAAGTTCCTTCCCCCACATGCATGGGCACAAGGGCTTTCAAAGGAATCATGACTGGATTGTTTTAACATTAGAAACAGCTGATTCGGTCCTCACCTCATGGTCAGAAATCTTGACTGAAAAGTAGCACGAGCATTGTTAGCTTGAACCATTACAGTCTGGCAGATGCAAGCAATGTGGTAAACAGGATTGTATAATGGTGACAGCAGCTTTAGGAGTAGCTGGTGCTACCCAGCCTGGATTTAATCCTACAGTCAGTTTGACTCTGTGATTAGGCTCTGCTCCTGTACCCCTGCAAACTGTTGAAATTTTGTCTCTGCCTTAAATGAGAGCAGGATCAGGCCTTAAAGAAAGAGGCTCTTATTTTTCCAAAGCTGTACTCAATGAGCATGTTTTGGAAATACATCAGCATGACCTTTCAGCAATGTGCCAAAATATGGGAAAAAAGGAAAGAGTTTGGGAACTGCCAACCAGGAAACATTGTTTTGTTTGTTTAAAAAAGAGAACCAGAAACCAGTCCAAGAATTTTTGTGTAAGTTAGAGGCTAAGTCACTCTCCTTTATAATCACTCTTCTTTTTCTGGATACTATATTTTCAGTGAGGGTACATAAAATCTGGCAACATGCTCATTGGCTCTGTGTTTGGATCCAGTCCCCTTGACACTCATCTGCCTCCATAAACTTTTATCTCCTAAACACAAAGCAAGTTCACCCAGGAAAGGAAAAGGAAAAAGGGAAGGGGGATGGGGAGAAGGCTGGCAAACTGCACAATAAGAATCCAAATTGCAGCTTCTGCCATTTCTCAATGAAGAAAACTTTAGCAATGGCCAAGAAGTGCAATAAAATGCCATAAATCACCCAGCTTGTATTTCCTGTATGGGAACCTTACATACAGATGAAGTTCTGGCAATTTCTAGATACACACAGGTTTTGCAAGCGTGAGTATTTCATCAGGTTGTGTTGCGCTGAGTGCTTTCATAACACTCACAGAAAGTAAATTGAATAGAGACTGAAAGGTGAAAAGCTGTATATGCTGTTCCTTCACCCTCTGCCTCTCCCCCTCGGCCCCCTGCTCCCTTCCCCCCGCAGCGGCTGTTTCCCAGCGTCAGCCCTCCATGCATCATCAGCTCCCCACAAGCTGTTGAAACCCTCTCCCCAGAAGTGAGAGGCCTTGCGCAAAGCTATCCCAAACCTGCTCCTGGTGCATTTCTTGTTCTCTTGCTTCCCCCTGTTTACATTCCAGCTCGTGTCTCATTTTCCTTGGGAAAGTAAGAGATACTAGCAGGTAACAAGGGGCCCTTTAAATATTTCCCGATTCCCGCATGCTAATGTGACCCTGAAACATACTGCGTTTCACAGGGATTCTCAACACAATGTGCTTTTAATAGCAGCATAACTCTTTTATTGAAATTTTAGGTTAAAGTGGGGAAAAAAAGTTCAATTGATAATGTAACTGCCATTTTGTTAAACACAAGTGAGTCTGACAAATCCAGTCTTCCAATTTTACTTAGAGCTTGGTGATTTTTCTTATGCAACTGTTCAAAGGGATACTGTCATTAGGTTTAGACCCCAATTTAATTCACTTTAAAGCTTATTCTAATTTCATAGGGAATTATAGATACCTTATTTTATTTTAAATATACCTGACCTCACAGAGTAATAAAAAAATCCCCAACAGCCAATGTTTACATAAGATGTATTAAAACACTCCCCAACATTTTATGCCCCCTCTAGCTTTACAGCTGCAGTCGGCTAAAAAGCACCGAGCCAAATTCTGCCTCAGTGACACATGTGCCGTCAGCCTCCTCCTGATTTTAATGAGAGCTCCGTGCCTACGTTGAAGGGCAAAATTTGACCCATTTTTTTTCCCCAGGATGGTAAGGGGCTCAGATGCATCTTCTTTCTCCTATTTTGCTTTGCTGATGGATGAGTGGAATGCATCAGCACAAACAATCGTGGTACAGATTCTAAACATAAATGCAATGTTAATTTCAAGGTCTATTAGCAACACCACGAAAAAAAGAATAAATGTTTGACAGGACAAAATCTACACGGGAAAAGAAAGCATTATTCTCAAGCTTCAGGGAGGTTATTATTACAAACAATGGAGAATCGATAAATTATATTTAACACTATTAGTTGACAGTGTTCCTTCGAGTGAGCACACCAAGGTCCTGAACACCCTGTGACTGCAGCCCGTGCGCCCGGCGCTTGCTGACTCGCCATCGGGTCACGTTGAGAACAACCCGCGCAGCATTCGTGGAAGAACTGTTGGCAAGCGCGCTGTGCCGAACACACACACACACACATAACTGAAACACAGCCTTTTCTTCCCCCCCCGCCCCGAGCTTGTTATGCCTCATTTCTGAGTTGGTGAAGTGGGCTGGTGCGCACTCTCAGGGTGTTTTGTTTTTTTTTTTCATTTGAAAGTGAGTGGAAAGACAAAAGCAAACATGGTTTTGGCTACAAAAGGATGACCTTCCTTGTAAAGAATTTAAGTCTTTTAACTTCAGAGGGGAATAAGCTAGGAATGCTGTTTGTATCAGAAAACTAACATGGGGAAGGGAGGGGCGGAGGGAAGCGGCATCTTCCTATCACTTCAGTGCTTTCAAAGATCTCAGTTTCTCAGAACTACCTCTGTAGCAGGATAATATAATTATTAGCAGCTGTTAAAACAAACAACAAACAAAAACAAAAAGCACACACCAGGACTGGCATGTCTGCACATGCCCGAATGCTCTGACCCTTCCACTGAAAAGTTAAAAAGAGGCCCCCTTTCCCCACACCCCCACTCAGATTCAGGCCTGGCAGAGCTAGAGCGTGGTGTGGCAGGACGAAAGCTGCAGCCAGAGGCATTTATTTTCATGCATTCATGTTATGAATGCCAAACACTCCTCCATTTGATGAGCTGAGCATTGATTCTTTTGCTTCTCAAACACGCCTTCCCATAAACAAAGGGCAAAAGAGATGACTTATTTCAGATTTAGAGAAACACAGGGGCAACAAATGAGACAACAGAAGGAACAAATGCAAAAACTTCCATGCTGTGGGGGCAGAAAGAGGTTAAACCATCGCCTGTTCCTGTGGCTCTAAAAATCTGATAAGTAGTACAATTTCTGATACACATCTTTTGTTGTCATATGGCTCCATTCCTGGGGTAGCAGAAGGGGGTGCAGATCTTTCTCTCTTTCCCTTACTTTTTAATGGGAGCCTTCAGGGCCTTATATTCCGGCTAAAAGTTTATAAATATAATCCTGGGAATCTATAAAATCCAAAGGCAAATCAAAGGAATCCCGTGTGAATTGTTTATTAAAATCACATGATTTTTAAGTACCTCTCATGATTCCTTGGGCCAGTTTCACAATTTTGGATGCTCAAGGCTGGCAGTATAATTTCTACCTGCTCCTTGGGACTACTTTTTCTGATTAGCTGGTTCTAGCCAGCTCCTTGCTCTGCAAATTCCTCTTCAGACACCTCCTTTCATTTATTAACAAGGCAAAGGGGCACAGGTAGAGTGTCAGCCCCATGAATATGAATGCCCTGACTGACTGATCCGAGTGGCAGGCACCAAAGCAGACACTTACAGCAATTTAAAACCTGACTGCCTCCAGCAGTGAGCACCTTCCCTCCCTGCTCAGAGGTTTCCATGCCTGGAACAGCAATCCGGTGTGTCAGTGCAGAGCTCCCTTTATCAACCCTTTAAGCTGTGACTGTGAATTGCAGAGGCTGAAGCGTGGGCATATGTTTGCTTTTTGTTGCCGGTGCTCTCGGAGGAGGCAGGGCGGGCAGGGGGGGTTTAAACCGCTGTAGCAAAATGCACCAGCTCTCATCTCTCTGAGCCCGCTCACTCTCTGTCTGAAGCTAAAATGAAATGCAAAATGGCACATATCTCGCATACATGTCCCCTTTGTCTGGAAGGGAGAGACTTCACTCTTTAAAGGGGCAGTACGCAAAAGGAGCGAGGTTTCTGGTGCTTCTAAGCTTGCTGGTATCTTTCCCGGCTGGAAAATAAGTGGTGAATGTCAAAGTATTAAACAATATTTAGCGGTAATTAAAAATGTGACAAGACCATGAAGGCTGGCGTTAAATCCAGGCAAATCCCTGTAATATACTGGGTCAAACCCACTCTATTAATATACTGGGTCAAACCCAAACTATTTCTGAAACTTTGCAGCTTGGAGCCCCCGCCACTGATAACGATGGTCAGTCTTGTTATCATGGACCTCTTCCTTTGTCCTTTCCCTGCCTGTCAGGCAAAGAAGCTATTCTGCATACATTTTCTTCTTGACCCTCCTTGTCCTTTTCTCAAGTGCCTCTTATGTTGGTTAGATAAAAGGTAGCAGTGTTCTAAAACGCTGCCTCTGTAGTTTTGCTATGTAAAATGACATTCATTCTGAAGAGTGGTGAGAAAATAATGATCTCATTAGAAGAGAGTTTAGCTGTGTAGTGGTTCCTCTCTGTAGTGGAGATTAAATAGCAGCTAACTAGAAACAATAGTAATTTAAACAAAGAGCTGGCATCAAAGTTATTATCTCTTTCTCTGCCCTTCAAGAACATCATCAGAAATTGATCCTCTTACCACTGCACATTTTCATCAAAGGTTCTGAATTTTAAGCTTGAAACGCTAATTGTTTTGTGTGTGTGTTTGTATGTCTATATGTGTGTTCCTAAACTGGTTCCTTGCATTGGTGTTTTAAACTAATTATTGGTGACATTTCACTTTTCTTCATAATGAACTTCCTCAATTGTGGTTTTTTTTTTTCTTCCTCAGAAAGAAAGAAAATAAATCCTGACTCAAAATTAGAGGTGAAATGGCAGAAATAATTAAAGGAAATAATAGTGTAAACAGCTTTCTCTCTTCTATGTCTGAGGAATGCAAGGAGTGCATAGGCACTGCACATTTGGGAAACTGAATAGAAATGATGGTTCAAATAGAGTTGCAGATGCTACCCAGGCTGTACTCCAAATAAGAGAAGAAGGATGAGAATGGTGAAACCAAGATCTTTAGTTTCATGCCCCATCTAGGAGAATGTTAAATTGGGGTTGCAGGACAGCAGCAAAAATCACAGCCACCTCTCTTCTCTGACCTCACACACCCCACCTCCTTGAGTGATGGTACATCATTTGTTTCCTTTCTGAAACAAGAGCCTACTTTCCTTGGCAGATGTCTGGTTGCAGCAGATCTTTCTCTTTTTTACCCTCATCCAATTTATGAGCTGTGGATGGGGAGAGGCATGGAAAGCAAGCTTAAAACTGGAGGTGTCTTGTTGCTGCTTATACCATTGTAATTGCTGCCGTGCAACAGCAAGGGGGGGGGGAACTGTGTTTCAGGGATGGCAACAGGCAATAGGGTGGGGTATGATGATGATTGTGATGCTGATGCATATCTGCATGCATACAGCAAATCCTAAATCATCTGTTTTGTGGTTCACTCAAGGTCAAGCATATATTCTACGTCATTCTGGAAGGAACAGCTTGTGAGAACCTTACACTCACTGCAGTCCATGAAAATGCTTCATTATTTTAAACATCTTTGTTCAATGTGAAGACCCAGATTGGTGAGGACCCAAAATACTGAGCTATGACAGTTTTTTTAAAGGCAAATATATTTATACAGTCACCTATGTTCTTTATGACCCTCAAATGCCAATTATATCCCTAGGAAATGTGAAAGTGTCAGACTTTTTGTTAGAGATTTCCTGTGAAAAGTGAAAACTGAATCAATAGCTTGGTTAAAGCCTCAGTCTAGTTTGGGGTGTTCTGATCTGAATCAATTTCTTGCTAGAACAATCCCCTTTGCCATGAAAAACATTGTAAAAACTTTTTTATTTTCTTAAAAGAACTTTTTTATTGAAGGGGATTTTTTTTGTCTTTTAAATGAAAAACTTTTTTACCAACTCATCTATGGATATAAAAATGCCCAAGTACTAGCGGGGCTAAATTCCTGACCTGTGATCTGGAGAAGTTACTGAATGCATAATGTTGAAGAATATTGAAGAGGGAACAAAGTGTAATGAAAGATAATAACATTGACTTCTACTACCCACATACAGTCAAGAAAGAAGTCATCTAAGGACACTGTAACACTCACAGAAGCAGATGCAAAGAAAGCAGGAGGAAAGAGAAACAAATGGTGTTTAAATGGCAAGGTTCAAGATGCTGTTTGAGGTAAGCAAGATCCTCTGGAAAATGGAGAGACAGCAGGAATGCAGCTAACAGAAAAGAGTGCAAACTATGATAAGGAAAAAGAAAATGGAAATTCTGTAGAATAGCAATTACTTGATAATAAGGGTTTATTTAAGTATGTGAGATACCAGAAGCCTGTCCTGCAGTGGATTTCAAGGATGCAAAGAAAGCAATTAAAGGGAACAGGGTTCTTCCAAAGATTTTTGACAACTACTTTGATTGCCAGCAGGGCATATGGTACAGAGGAATCCAGTAAATTCGAGGAAGGGTCAACTTAGTTTCACATTGGTCCCATGCAACAGTGCAAAAAACCATTGCCTTGTACAGCAATATCAGGCCCTCTGTGCAAGTTATTTGGAATTGTGGCTGGAAGCACCTCTGCCAGAGCTAACAACAACCTGCAAGACAGGGACTCGCATGGACAGGCTGAGTCCGTGGGAGCTGCCTCCTTTATTTCCAAAGATTTTTTTTCATGCTGTTACGAGCCTCTGGGAGTTCAGCTCTGCTGACTCTCTGGAGAGCAAGGCAGTCAGGACAGCACCAGCTAACAAAAGGTACACAACAGCAGGAGATCTTCCACCCTGGTTTATTCATTGTGGCCCCAGGTTTTACTTAACAAAACTCCTTTACTCACAATACAAGTTTAATGCTGTCTCTGATACAGTGTATGGCTACTGTACCTTGACTTTCAATTACATTAAATCCTATTATAATCACTTTCTTTATAACAAATCCTCTTTAACACCTGAAAAGCTTAGTTCCCATGGGTACAGTGCTGTGTTCCTGAAATCAAAAACAGAGGAATTCTAATGGAAATGCATTAACTGGGAGAATACTTTGAAAATGTGCCTGGCACGAAAGGCCTTCAACATGCAGCTTACATTCAAATAGCAGTGGAGGAAAAAAATTCCCAGAGCCAAGCACTTGTATACCAGCTGCCGTAAGATAGAGTGTCTGAATCACTGTGTTATCACAGTAAAACATCTTGTATGGAAAATCATCACTATCCAAAGACAGGTCAAGTACAGGTTATCTAAGTACTATTATTATAGAACCGAATGTTTTCCATCAAAACAGGAGCAAGAATCTGAAGAGATTTATGGTGATGGCCAAAAGGCTCAGTCATGTAGTGAATAAACCATGAAGCTTCTTTGCAACTTTTTTTGTTGTTGTTGCTTTTTTTTCTTTTTGGCAAGAAGGCACTAAAAGTAGTATGCCACATTTTGTTACAATTCTTTTCATGATTCTACCCTTTCTGGAAAAGTAAGAGATTTTATACATGATTCACATGATGTTTGGGTTTTTTTGTATAAAAAGTTACCCTGCTGTTGTCTGATTGAAATGAGAAATAATGACTCTATCGCACTTCGTTGCGTGAGAGAGGGAGAATATTTCTAATGCAGACTCAAATCTGCTACCTCTATCCAAACAACTGGGACTTTCTCAATGCATATTACATATAGCTGGAATACGAAATGCTCATTCAGGAGTCCTAGGAGATAGCAAGTAAAATGAATGACATAGTTCACACCTTTAGCATACTATCCTCATCTTGGTTCTGTTTCCCATGCTACTGAAGTTTGCTAAGGGAACCTGGAAGCCTGAGTTATACCTACTTGGTTATAAGTAATTTGTGGGGTCCTCTCACACACTGGTCAAACACTGAAGAGTAGACAACACCTTTACATACAGTTCTTAGCTGTAGAAAAATCCTCAAAACTGTTCTTATTGTACCTGAGTACTGATTCATCTCTGCTTTCAGTACAACACCTAAGTGGAAAAAACATTGCAGAGACACTGTTTTTAGTAAATGTTTTATTGCATAGATCTTACTTGTGAAATAATGAAACACCTCCACTGTAACTTATACAATCCTTCTAGTACATACTTATGAGGATACCTTCTTGAAACACCACCAAATCTGGTCGCATTTCAATAAATATCTCCCTTCTGATTTCTAGCAGTGGTGCTGGTAAATGCTTTGCCAAACGTGGAGGACTTCCCCTATTGTCCTCCTATATCACAGCAACAACATCGAAATAAAATAATGATCATGATCTTCCAGTGTAGACAACTGCCTTCTGGTCTACATCTCTAGGTATGAGTAACACATCAATGAAATTTCTGGAGCTGTTCTATCTTGTGTGACCAAGGACTTCTACATTTTCTTCAAGTTTTGAACCTTCTGAGATGCTTTGTTGCAGTGTGTACTTGTATAGACTTGTGCAGACCATGGGTTGTAAATAGGGTAGAAGGATCACTGGATCCTCAGGGCATGATTATACTTATTTTCTTGGTGCCTTAAGTAACTCTCCACCACCCTGCTAGCTTTCCATGGTAGTTTTCATCCTCTTTGCTCATGTTCCTGCTCGGGCCATCTTCTCAGGTGAAAATGGGTCTTGCAGAAGCTCCTTGGGCTTTCAACTGATCCACATCCCTGATCTGTCTGTCCATGGGGCCACACAGATATGCTGGCAAAAAGAGGTTGTGGGAATGCAGGACAAAGACCCAGAGGAAGGGTGGTAGTGCCTGTTTTGGTGACAATGCATTTCTAGATCAGCTTATGATTACTGTGAACATGCACCCTAAGGGGTTGAAGTCTGTCATTAAGTATGTATACATATTTCTTCTTGATTTTCAAAGCAGGAAGACAGGACTACATGCTAGCAGGTTCTGACGTGTATTGTCAGAAACAGAGCAAAACATGATGGCTTTGCTGAATAGTGAATGTGCACTGTGACATAAGGCTAATACTCTCTTCCAAAGGAAAGAGAAAAAAAAACCTTATTTTTTTCTGTATAGAAATCTTATTAAAGATTATTGTATGTATAATTCTGTTGAAGTGGAGCTAAAAAATTGTCTGAATTTTGTGGAAAGGTTATATAACTGTACTATTTCTTTAAATAGTACATTTATTCAAAGTGCTTACTTTCTCGTCAGTAGGGGTAAAAAAAGCAAAAAAAAGCATATTTTCCTAGCACAAAAGGTAATTTCCAAAGGACTGTAATTAGTTCATGAAAACTCTGCCTTTTGTCATATCTCCTCAGTTAAAATGGAAAAAAGGATGGACCTTTTTCATTGTTAAAACAAAACCACGACATATGAAGTAAGGGAGACTAAAGGAATTGTATGACAAGTTGTGTCTACAGAAAATGATAGTGCAGCAATACTGTGGATTCATGATTTTTCACTTTGATTGCCAACTTTTGGAAAACCTAGAAGGGGCAACTGTCATCTGTTTCTTTGTTAATTTCATCTCTTGCCAGAGAAAACTCGGAGCCTTATAAGAAAGAGGTATAGTTCAAGCCTTAATGGAGAGAGAAGAAAGTTATAAAAGCTCTAATCCTGCAAGGTGACTCTAGCAAAGTAATTTATGCTTTTGCTATCTGAAAATCAACTGAATTCACCATTGCTTTTTGGCCTTAGACAGAAGGAAGGGATACTAACATAAGGAAAAACACTGGTAGAGGTCTGGGTAAAGGGAAAGGAATGAGATGAGTAAGGTATTAAAAAGAAAAGAGAGAAATTGAAGGCAGTGGGTAATAAAGAATGTGGTCTGCTGCAAAAGAATGGTGTAACAGAAAAACATATTTACAAAAATAATTGTGATAATTTAATTTTGGGTGATGGTTTTGAACACTGTATGAAAAGATCTTATTTTGCAGCAATAGTTTCAAGACTTTTATCCAGTTTGGGAAACATACAGTGAGGATATGGACTACTTTGTTGTTAAACTTAATTCAAAACCACTTATAGTAAATTTATTTCAAATAAAGAAAAGGAAGAAAAAAAGAAATTACGGAAATAGGAGAGTAACTGAAATCTTTTCATCCTCTCAAGCTCATATTTCTTGTATGTTCTTACAATGAAACATTGCAAATGAGCAATTTATTTATAATAATAAACACATGATGCAGCCATTTCTGTTGCACCCCTTTGATTATGATCATGGATGAAGAAGGGAGAAATATTTGCTGAAAAAGGTTCCTCTTTATGTAAAGATTTGGCTAATCCTAAAATCCTAAAAAATGATACTGTAAATAAATTTGAGGGCTATAAATAGAACTTAATTCTAAAAGGCTTACTTAAATCGGCCCAAGCCACAAAATAGAAGTTTATTGAAAAAGGGTTTTAAATAGACGTTTATTTGAGTAGTCACAAGCCACAAATTTCAAATCCAGATTTAGAAACCCCCAAATTTTAGGAGTGTGTGGAGCTATGGTTTTTGTTTCATCCCATTATAATACTAGAGGTTACTTGCCATTTAGATTAGGGTTCATGTTTCATATACACCCAAAATCTGGAGTTTGATGATGTGCTCTGGTTAAAAGCTATAACTAGTGGATGAACAAAAATGTCTTTATTTTTTTGCCAGTTACATTTTAATCAAATACTATGTTTTTCATTAGTAGTTCTGTTGTTGTTCTATACTTACCAACCATTTTTAACCTGAGGTTTTTCAATAACTGTAAAGACATTGACCATTAACATAATGTAATTATTGAAGGTAAGGAAACTATAAAAAAACATTGCAAGGTATTGCTAAACATGCATCTAAGGAGATTGAGAATATTGTAGGGTTTATTACTTGAGAAGCAACATGGAATACTGTAACTAAAATCTGTTTCATAATTCATATACACCAGAGGGTAGACTTATGGTTGTAAATGGTGTAACTCAGCATAAATTTAATGAAACTATGCCAATTTATAACAGGAGGCTCTCTGCGTCTCAAAGGGGTTGACTTTGACTTCTGAAAAAAATTATCAATGCAGTGACAGTCTTTCTCACTGCCATTGGCACTGAGGAGCTTGGTGGGGAAAAACTGGTCCTGGCCTTGATGGGACAAGGCTCTGAGAGGAAGAAATGTCCATGCTTTGCCCAAACGATGGTGTTGGTGAAGGTAGTGAAGATGAGATATACTTTGATATTGTCTGAGATAAGAAAGACACTGCTAGATAAGCATGTTGCCAAAGTTGCAGCAGCCCCTGCATTGATCTGCCTAGTTTCTCTGCCAAGGAGATGGACACAGGTAAAAGGGAAGAAACATTGATGTAAGGAGGGAAAGGTAAATATAACAGTTAATGATGAAACTATGTGTGATTGGAGCTTTTCTGTAGAGCTCCTGGTTAAATCTGGTGAATCCCTATGCTTTGGGAAAGCAGAAGAACTTGTCATGTGAAACGCAGGATCGTGTTCATAGGGAACTGCAAGAGTCTTTCCTGCTGCACCACAGGCTGCTACAAAGGCAGGTAAAAAAGATGACTATTAAGAAACAACGTCAGCTTGCGTGACATATCTGATCTTTGGGCTCAGTTCTGTTTTGCAACAGCAAAGTGTGCTATAGGCTTGTTGAGTGAAAGCCTGACCCTAGTGAAACCCATGAGTTTTTTGTACAGCCTGCAGTGGAGAAGAGATTTTAGCCTTAGGTCACATCTGCTCTGAAAAAATAATGTAGAAAAACCCAGCCTAGGTCCTCTGAGACCGGAAGTGCCTAAAATTCCCTTACTAAGACTGTGCTCTTCTGCCCTTTGAATACTTATTTTACACCTTTCTAGGTGGCCTGACTACACGAGAGCTGGAAATTTGAGTGGAGGGACAGGACAGTATTAGCAGGTATTTCTGATTCTTAAAAAAAATAGACTAAGGGAAATACAGAGAAGATTCTTAATTTTCTGAAATTACATGGTCATCCTTACTGGACTTCTCATATACTCCTTGTAATTTTACTCATGTGATTCAGTATTTAGACATGTCTGGCTTCAAATCAAGAGGAATAAAAGAACTTTTCTCACCAATCCATGAATTCCTCTTTTACACATGCTCAAAAGCCCAGCTCTCCAGGCTGTAATATGCTCAGAGTTGAGACCCTGCAGGATAAATACTAGCTAATACACTAGAAATAATGCGGTATCCTTGTGGAAGCAGAATTAAGCACTTGATTTTGACTGGGTGTATAATGAGGCTGTTAGAAAAAAAAAAAGGAAAAAAAAAAGGTGGTGATACAGTGTTTTAGAAATTTTATGTATCTTCTTGTGTAGCTTCAGTAGGCTGCTGGAGACCTAAAAGAGGGCTCAGCTCAATTAATACAAGGCAGCTGACTCTCTTCAAATAGCAGATAGCCTTCGAGTTTCAGGAGCATATTTTATGCTTTTGGCAAAGGTTGATGAGTCATATATATGCCTTGTGTGTTCAACATGAGGATCAGGCTAAAATTAACCCCATTCTGAGGGAGAAGGTAGCCAACTTGACACTGTGATCCATTATGCTAAAGAGAAATGTTTCTGTCTAAACCCAGAGGTAAACTGCACAGACAAGAAGTCATTGAAATGAATTATGTGGCCAATCTTGTTAGGCCTAGGTCAGAAGCAGAGATATCTCTCTATTTCTGTCCCTCCACCTCCTAAGTACATTTAGCCTTTACACTATTAGACTTCCCTGGGCCCTTTTTTAAAATGTCACCTGCTCTACAAATTCCAGCATTTTGTATTTTTAGATGCTGGGGTCAAGATGAGTGCAAAAATAATGACATTTCTGCCCTTACAAGTAATTCCTTCATTTTATTGCTTGTAGGAATGAGCCATAATATGGAGTGAAGGAAAACTCCTTAACCATTTTAACCTCTCGCAGTCTGAGAAAGAAATTACAAAGAAAACGAGACTCTTCCTAAGCTGATAACCCAGCTTGTACCTACCACCTTCATGAAAAAACCCTTCCTGGTGTGCTTTTGAAGCTACTTGCATGGTGGACAATGGGGGAGTGTATTCTCAGGTATTATGTTCCTGTAGCCTTTCTGGAAAGCAGCTTCACCAGAAACCCAGCTATTCTGATACTCTTAGTTCATCAATAGCAATATTTTTTATTTCATTTAGCACCTACTATTTTTTTTCCTTCAGAAGAAGATCAAACGCTTGTTCTAGGCCTCTTTCTGTCTTTGAATTAAGAACTTTTTCTCCCCCTCTGCCCCCCCCCCCATTTATGTGCAAGGCTATGTCACCACTCCTGAACAAGGAAGAGAAGTGGTTTTATGTGGAATTGATTATTACTGTCAGACCCCAACATGCAGTTTGCGAATGGGAAGATCTGGCTTAAAATTTTATTCTTTTAAGAGATGCTTCTGATCCACAGTAATTTCCATTTTAAGTGTGGTGATATTTTCTCAAATTAGCATGAACTTTTAAAACATAAATAAAAAAACCTTAAAAACATATTTTGCATTTTTAACTAGAAGGTGCATTATATTCTGAACCTGGCTGTATGTGCGGATAATAGCTTCTCAGTGTCATTGCCATATTACAAGGTTTGGATCAGTGAACCACTGCCTCTTACATCATTCAAGGAAAATAATCTATTTTCCCATCTGTTAAGTGGGAAGAATAATTTTACATGTCCAGAGGTAGAAAAAAAGATACCGAATGTAACATATACATGCACCTTGTCTTTAATTTCTAAGTAATTCTGGCCTTCTGTTCTTTATTGTCTTAAAATGGTGTTTTCTGTTCCTGTCTTTCACCAGCCAGGATTGCTTCCAAATATGAAGAGCAAGACTATCGAAGAGAAAAGACACTGTCACAGAGGTATTCTCAGAAACAGTGTATTAAACTGAATTATCTGGGAATGAATTTTTAAAAATGGATCTCATTTACTGTTGGGCTGCCTTGCAGTGGTTAACCTGGTGTAGTTTTCCACAGGGGAATACATCCAAGTGTGGTGGTGGAGTAAAGAAAAGCATGTGTTTTTTATTAAGGACTTTTAGCCCTTTACCATTCTGTAAGGAAACACCATCACAGATGATAACTGAGCAAAGGAAAGATCATATTTTAAGTGAATTCCTATGCAATCAGTGATGATTTTTCATGCCTTTTCATCACTCTTATTAGTATTTTAAAGGAGCAATAAAAAATACAGAGCTATTAAAACCATGAAACCCTCCACAAACACTTCAATGCAAAAAAAGAAAAAAAACCCAATCTAAACTGCTCATTATCATTTCAACATTTGTCAAAAACACAATTTAAAAATAGAACGGAAGGAGAAATTACATGTTGATCTATATTTAGCGTAATCAGGCTTTTGAATGAAGTTTTGAGGCCCATATTTTCATAATTGTGTGTGTGAAACTGATTGGAATTTTATGGCAGGCTAGTTTTCCTTTAGGGAGAGAGATAGATTACTGAGTCAATATTTGAGGGCTCTTTTGTTTTGCTTTGTTTCAATGTTATTGAAAAGTCTAGGTTTCAGCCTTGATAGGTGCTTTCTCACTCACAGATCAGAAAAAAAAGAAATAATTAGGCGTAGTCGACAATCAATTGATTGCACATGGTCAGTACTGGGGATCAGCAGTTTAAAATATTTGTCTTGTGTGCTTTACATCCATGGAAATACCATATGAAGCTGAACTACTGATCACTCAATTTACTTGAGAAGAAACTTCTGGATCAAGTTAGTTTGTATTTCTTAGAATTTCAGATTTCCTTTGAATGCTACCTGTGAGGCAATCAGTGAAAAGAAGACGCAGGGGAAGAAGGGTGTTGTGCTTTCTGCTCAATATTAAACAAAAAAGCAGAAAGCTTTGCTTGACACTTCATGATTTTGAAGTATACACTTCTTGTGCTCTAAAACATCCTTAATGTCTCAACAGTTTTGTGTTATTTTCAAAATCTACTGAAAAAAAGAAAGACAATAAAAGCGTACATCTATATACAGGGCTACTTGCTTCTATCCATGTATAGATGTTATTCCAGCAGGATGCAGGTGACACTACTGCCTACATACAGTATTTTAAGAATTCTGGGAAACACATTAAGAAGCTACACTTCTGGAAACAATACTCCTCTGTCAGGTCTTGTAAAACAATACAAACCAGAGAGATTCCATAAACTTTGCAAGTTTTGTACAGCCATGTTTCTCAAGAAAGGCAACTCCCCTGTTGCCCTTGGCTCCGAGTAAAATTTTTGACTTCTATTTTGCCATGCACTTGGAATAAAATTAATCCCTCATTTTAATGAGATATTGTCAATTAAAGCAGTCTAAAGGCCAGATTTTCTTCATTATTATTTCTTCTAAATGCTTTACAGAACCAAACATTAATTAAAGTATATAGACACACATGCGTGCCTGCACATACACACACACAGATGTAGTTCTAAATGGGGCAGCATATGACCTCCTAAAATGTCAACTAAATTATTTTTTTTTAATATAAAATGAAACCACCTATTATTTGAAAAACTTGACTTAGAACATGTTTGGTTTCATTTTTCAGTGTTTCCAAACCTCTGCGTTTCCCAAAGTGTAGTCGTGTATTCTCACTGAAGAAAACATGAAAAAAAAAAGACTCCTAAACTGAACTTCATAAATCTGAGGTAGCCTAAATCAATGGCTGTTTCAAGAAAATTGCCTTAACACTGTGCTATTTCTCTGTCCTGTTAAACATAACAACTTTGTGCCAGACTGAACACTGGAGAATTTGTATTAAAAAAAATGTAGGCTCATCATTTCTGTTTTATTCCCACATTAGCCTAGGCTATTCATAATACACACTCCAGCTCTCTTCTGGATCCTTAATTGAAGGGTCTTAGATAAGCGTATATTTTCCTAAGTAAAGTTATTTTCTCAATGTCGCTCATGGGGCCAGTGACAGAAAACGGGACAAAATCCAGATTGCTTAGAACCAATACAATATGCTTTCCAGAGACTAAAAAGCATGATTTCCTATCTTGGGATGATATCACAAGCATTCTTCCTCAGGGTACTTGTCTACCAAGAACAAGAATAATTTTTCTCTTGTTTATTATCACTCTATCTATTTTTTACCCTGGAACTAAGCACAAGAGACCCATGGAAAATTTCAAATCTCAGAATCAGACATTTTTGCAGGAGCTGTGTTACTACCTTTTTTTATTGCTTTTACAACGAGACTGGATCCTTTGCTCTTCCATTCCTCCTAAAACTGATGTAAACATTTCTATCAGAATTTCCTTTAAAAATCACCTCAGGCACTGTCTAATAATGAAAAATTGGAAATAGTCCTAAGGTTGAATGGTTGGAGAAATCATATGTGTGAAACTGTGGGGTCTTAAAAGCAACATGACTGGACTTGCTCAGTTTTGGAGGCCACTTAGGAAGTCAGTCATACGCGTGGCCACAAGCAGAGGCTGTGACACCTTGCAGTATTCACAACAGACTACACCCCTGGTGCATCTGGCTGAGCATTTTTCCACAATAACAAAATGTTTCTTCTGGACTTATTTCTTGCTTGCTGCCCTGCATGTCATAGTTAAGGAATTAAGAAACCATAATATATATAGGTGGACACTAATTTCAGTGAGACAGGTGGCAAATCACTTGAGAATTAGGCTGAGGCAGTAACTACTACCATTAAACCAGACTTTCAGAGATAATGATGATCCACCATTATAATGCTGACCAGAATTTAAAAAAAGAAAGGTAAAAAAACCCTGGGACTGTTATATCTTCCAAAGGCCTGTCTGGTTTGCTTTGCCAGACATCTGCTGAATAGAGCAGATATGACCTGACCTCTTAGTGGCCAGCTTTGGTTTGGTCTGGGCAGGTGGAACTGGAATTTTGGCATCAGAGAAGCTTCTTGCCTCGCACTGGAAGAGCTTGCTTTCCACTCTTCAACTCTTGGAGCTGCAGGTGGGAGAAGATGACTGGAAAAGTTTAAGGTTACAAATGCTGTGTCTAAGTTTCTCTGGCTGTGGAGTAACAGCAGTGGGATCTGAACTTGGTGCCTTATATCTTCATGTTTTTCTTATTTTTTTCAAAGGAAATTTAACTTCAGTGATGTCATCAACTGGCTTAGTGGTGACTTGGCAGTCAGCTGACTTTGTTACCTTAGGATAAAATTCACTTCTCTTAGAGCCATATCCTGCCATAGAGTTTCATGCAACGGTGCCATTGACATCAATGGGACTTCTCTATATGAAACAATGACTGGAAATGCCTGTAGTATTGTATATAGTGACACTATATCCCAGGAAAGAAGCACAGAACAATAGCCAANGCTTCCATGGCACAAGGTGTAAATTTTTGGGCTGTTAATTTCTGACAACCCTTTTCACTGAATGAGATCCTAAAAATATACCATGACTTAACCATTCTACTGACAAAGTATCCAGTGAAGAAGCTTTTAATACAAAAATGGACACAATTGACATTAGGTCTTGTAAAATTTCTTCTTCTAAAAAAGGAATTTAAGAATTTGTCTTTTACTAAAATTAAACAATGAGCCCTAACAACAGGAATGATGCTGGCCTTGATCCAAAACCCTCTGAAGTTAATAAAGAGATTTGCATTGACTCCAGTGGGCTTCGGGTCAGACCAACTGTGAATTAAATACAAAGCATGAGCTTTGTTACTGAACTGTACTTGTCCTCATTTTCTTGGTATCACACACCTGCTGTTCATATAGTGCAGATATTTTTACCTGTCTAATCTTTTTCAGGTGTGACACAATTAGAATGAAAAAACCCCCAAACCTCCAAATCTATACATGTAGCCTTAAGTATGTCACTATGTGTTTGCTATGGGTGTCTACAGATAAGTGCATGCATATACAAAAAAATTGACATGAGGACTAACTGCCTTTCCAGAACACTAATAGGTGGAATATTACCCTAGAGAACAAAGAATAGCAAATCTGATGTTTTCTTAGAGCTTTCTTAGCTGTATCTTGCTTGCTCTAAGTAGGGGATTTTTCCCTCCACAATAATCTGGGCAAGGATTTCCCTCTCAAAGATCTCATTGGATAAAGAAGTGTTCCCCTACAGCTTCCACCTTTTTCTTCCACATATTCTCAAGCTCAAGACCCTATTTGAATAACCAGGGTTTGCTTAGTCTTTTAAGCTGCCCATCACAGGATTCATGAGAGCAATTTATTGCTCACAAATGTGTTAGCAAAATACTCATTTACAGATACCGAAATTTGCTCATTAATAAGACCACTTATTTAGGAGGCATTTTCAAAATATTTGTTCCCTTTACAACGAGTATCGTACCCTGAGGTGACAGTTTCCTCCACATAATTTGAGGTCAAATTACCCCACCCAGATAAACCAATAGCAAATACGACTTAAACAGCCAAAAAAGGTTTTCCTCTATACAGGAGTAAAGCATCCATATTTTAAGTTTGCTTTGCATCCTATCAAATGATGTTAGACCTTATCATCTAGTGCAGTACTTACAGTACCCATAAATCACTCAATCTGACATAAATGCAAAGAATATTCATTCTTTTCTTTGAGCAGAATGCAATCATGCCTTAATATTGCCTTAAAACCAGTGAGGAGTCATATCCAATAACTATCCCAATTATCTCTCAGCACAATGTTTTCTACCTGCAAGGAATGATTATGTGTCAGTAACGATGATAAAGTCCTTAAAGAGATGTTGATGCCTCATGGAAAAATTTGAAAGACATATTGTTTAGAGAGAGTTCTGCTTATAGACTGCATCATATATATCTGAGGTATTTCTTTTCCCTATTTTTTTATTACTAAGGACTTATGCATAAAGAGATATTGTGTCTTGGGGAAAATAAGCATTATATAGCCAAAGTAAAAACTGGCAATCATGTGTGCTCTATTCTTGTTTTGGCAGAGACTTTACAGATGACCTTGGGGAAAGTTCTGTAACTGTCCTACTCCAGTGTAAAGTGGAGACAATTCTTCCATGAGACTAAGTATTAATTTGTGGCAAAGTGTTCCATACCATTGGATGGAATGTGCCATGAAAGGGGTTAGACTATGTTCTTACCATTTATAATGGAAGTCATATTTCTCTTCCTGTTGAGCCTAAAGGCAGGAACGAACATCAGTCCGTTACAGTGTTAGGTGCTGTAATAAAAGATGTACTGAAAAAATTACAATCTAAATGGTAAATATCAAGGAAGAAAGGGACAGACAAGACAGTGATACTGAAGTGACAATCTTTTATCAAAGTTACAGAATATTTTGGTATCAAAATACAGACAAGAATCTGTATTTCATGTTTCGGTTGTTACCTCTACATGGGCAGATAGAATCAGAGCTGCCCTAACCCTGCTTGGACTCTAACCTGCGAGAGCTGTTTGATTAGTGCATTAGTTCGAGCCTGGTGCTATGTGAGCATGGCTGGGTGGCTTCTAGACAAAGATCTATCGGAGGAGCTTTGGTCTGTCTGTGCCCTCTGGGTGAACAACTCTGGGTCTCACAGCATAAAATGTTTGCTAGACCACATCCCATCTGACTGCTGGAGCTGGTGAATGTGCTTGCGTTGCAGAATTCAACTCTGATTTACAGACCTCAACAACATTCACTCAAAATCTGCTTTCCCTGCATCATAATTTTAAGTGTGTTTTAATGAGCTGTTCCTCCTGCAAAACAAGGAAAATACAAGAAACATATAGCTTACAGTTCCATCCCTCCCTCCTTTCCTTCTTCCCCTTTTCCCCTCATTCTTCTGGAAATCTTTTAAGAGATTCTTATCTTGTTATTGAAGAGGTTTCCAACCCATAGGCTCCAAAACCATAGGCTCCTTAAAGCATCATGAGCATCTTCATACCAAATATCCATTGTTTTCACCAAGGCCAAATGCTAATATTCACAAACAAAATTTTCAGAAGTCGGACTCTTACTAACTAGATGCTTTCATGAAAGTTTTAACCTCCTGCAGCTCCCAGTGACTTTAACAGAATTAGCAGTGACTGCTATTTTTGCACAGAAAACCACCTCTTTGCAGAGGTCTGTGTTTGCATTTGGAGGAATCACTGTAGGCAGCCAGGTGGGAGAATTATGGTCCTTTGCAGGGTCCCTTCAGCTTGTTGCCATGAGACTGACAGTCCAACAAGAGAACCACAAAGGTTTACATAATCACTTGAACTTTTAATTATATCCCTGTACTGAATTAGCTCCCATCATTTTTGAATTTATCTATCCCTTCTTTTAACTGACTGTGCTCCCTGATCTGGCTGTCATCATGCAAAGTGTATTGTTAAATGGTTTTAATAACTTCCTGCATGCACAGCAAGTAGTATCTAGCATATGTTAAGGGACACATGTCAATCATAATTGACTTACTCCTACATTTCAATGCTTTTGCAGGTTTAAATCAGATCCTTAATGCTACTTGAAATCTTTTGTGCTTACATTTTAATGCTTTTTTGCTAAACCTTCCAGAACAATGTCCTTTCCTGGTGGGTGATACATTGAAACCATGAGTGCCAGAGGGGAAAAAACCCTGCCACTGAAATGCGCAAAGATATGAATGACAGACTGTTCACTTAGCTTGTACATTCAAAAATATCTACTTTATCCTTCTCAGAGTGAAATGGCTGCTTTGACATAATTGTGGTCTCTTGTATGATGTTAATCCATGGTGTCGGAGCCATTATGATTCTGGTTCAGATATGCATATTTTTGAAAAGAATTCTAAGAAAAAGTCATTTTACATACTCAGCCATTAACATTTTTATGTTAATAATGTTGGGTTTAATTTCTAAGAAAATTTGGTAATACGACACTACAGGGAACTATTTGATTTAATAAATCTTCTGGCTACAAAATTCCTTTTTAAAGAAGTAGACTTCTTTGTAATCCAACTCTAGCAAACTATTTATTTTCCAGAGGATGTTAACATTCATGAAATGTATTGGATTTACAATTTTAGAACATCTGTTTGTTCCAAGCAAGCGTTAGTGTAAGCAATAAAAAGGTTTTCATATTGCACTGTTAATATCTTGGCCTTAGTTTGCATTAACTGTCTAGTTTCAATTTGCTTTTCATGTCCACTATCTGCTTAAACTCTCAGATGAAATTAATTGTTCTTTTCATTATTGGTGATCTTTATACCTGCTCATTAGGAATTGTAGGGAGTCACAATCAAATTCATGTTGTTCAGTCATTCTTTTAGAGCAACAAAGAACAGCAATCCGGTTTCATCTGCAGCCAAGACGTTTTCTGCCTATTAACCCATATTTCATTATCAATCTCTTTTCACAGTGTCATGTGTTCATTCTCAAGCCTTACTTAGCAATATGATGAAACACAAATACCTAACATCAATTTTCAAGTAATATAGAAATGTTAGGAGGACTATTTAAAATCTTAGGAGGAATATTTGAAGAAATTGATTCTCTGTCTTTTCTATTGTCCATCTCCCTGATACCATAGTGCCTAATTATAGTTTTAAAATATTGGAAATGTGTAGCTCACTACAAAAGTTACCACCAAGAAAAACACTTTAATGGGGAATTGCAAATCAACATTTTATCTTTGGTGGAGGCATCATGGTAACAATAAAATTCCACAAAGGTTTTGCTTTGAGAAGACTGTTAAGATTGCTCCAGCTTCAATAGGCAGAGAAACTGAAAGTATATTTCCAATATATGTTGAGCAAATGCCAGAGGAAGGAGGTCACACACCAAGCTGGGAAAGCATTCGAATGTTTAGTTTCAGGACATCAAAACTCTTGGCCTAAGTATTTTCCATGAGAAATTCTATGATAAAGTTTACATTGCTAAAAAAAATATTATTGAAGGAAAGCAGACAAGCTATTAAACCTTAAAAATGGGAAAGCTGTGAGGGGAGGATGGTTTAATTTTATATTATCTTGGTCAGACTCTGAAAGATGTGATAATTAACATCTGATTGTGGAAACAAGCAAAAGAAAAGAGAAGTATACTTTGTCATACATTTTAATGAGCCTCAGAGATTGGGTGGAAAAGTTGCCAGCACAGTTTTGTGTTATATGTATTGATGTATGCCATAGAAGTTGCAGATCAGAGCCAGATGCACTAGGCAGTGCACAACCTAAATAAAAACAAGGACAACAGGCTTATACAGAAAGATGAGGTAAAAGAAGAGAAGAAAGGAATGGTACTATATTTCTGTGCATTACAATTTCAGCATACCAGAAAACTAACTCCTCAAAATCTTTTTGTAGGATGAAGATATTTTTTAGGATGAGGTGGCATGAGAACAAGCTTTATGGGTGTTTATGAAGACTCCTTCCAAACATGACAGGAACCTTGGTTGAAGGATTCAGAGCCAAGGATGGCAGTGAAGAGCCTTGAGAAAAGAAATACCTTCTATTTGCAGCAACAGAGAAGAAGCTTCTGAAAGGATATAAAAAAGAATACAGTATTTGGCTGAATCAGTAGACTGGGACTATGGTCCATGTGTATAGACAAGAGATGATGTGTACAGACAGGAGATCTTAGAAACGCTACACAGGAGCTATAGAATGTAATATTGGGATATCTAGGGGAAGGTGCATGACATGAATCTTTCTTATTTCTAGTACATTAGCATAAAAATGAGAATATATGAAATTAAAAAGAATATATATTGAAGCTGATAAAGCTAAATAAAGAACTAATTAAAAGAAAAGGGAGGCTGTTCTGACTTAAGTCAAGCAGACTGCTGTGCTGGATGGCTTTGGTCTCTGTTTTCACACTTAGGAGTGATACACTCCTCTTTTCTTCCATGTAAGATATGAACCTGGCTACATTTCAGGCCAGTCTTCCCTTTTAAGTCAGTTCTTAGCTTGCTTTTTAGTTAAATGCTTTACTATTGATGAACAAGCTGGATCTGAGAATTAGATCCAGTGCATTTAGTATGTAAGATTAATATCGGTTTTGAGATTTCTACTGTAACAAAAAGTAAAAAAATCAAAAACTCCACCAAACTGACTAGTATGATCACCTTAACTCTAAAATACCTTTATATTGTGCTTTAGGCAAAATGCTGAAATTTAGATTCTTCTCTTTTTTTGTATGTCAAACATGAATTCAGTTAAAATACACTTTGTACATATCTAAGATATTAGAATCATAAAAACACCATGAAATGGTGAACAGGTTTCACTACTACCTTAGAAATATTCTGCCTGACAAGATATAATCTAAATACACATTTGACACTGTGTGTTATAATTGTTATTGTATACTCATGGCATTAATGGATTAAGAACACTGTGTACTGCATTTCGCATGCTACATATACAATCATATAATTTAGGTATGAGGTTGTCACATGTCCTCTGAAATCGAAGAAATTGTAAACTAGTCATAGATTTTGGCATGAACTGAAGCAGCACCCTTCAATATGTTGGGGAAACTGTTTAATGACTTACAACTGACTTTTTATTTTGTTACAATAAAGCAATAACACCAATTCATCAAGGAAGCTTGCTGTTAACTGTGTTGTGGAAAGCATGTCCTGAAGACTAAAATGTTTCTGTCTGCTACCTGTACTTCCTTTATGCTACTGCACAAAAACTTGGATTTATGATAGGTTGAAATGAAAACAAGTTTCTAGTGTCTGAAACTGAAGCTGTGACTGGGATCTCAGATTAAATGCATCTCATTGCAAGTCTCAACTTCAAAATGTGGGACATAGTTTAAATTTAGATTCAGTAAGAATTTCTGAAAATTCGGATCTTAGAGCATGGTTCCACCTATTCTGTTTACTAGTTGTATTGGCTTGGTCAACCTTCTTGATAATACAGCATTGGTTGTCATAGAGGAAAGGATTTAGGGCCACTTGTTTACTCAGATTTTAAGTAGTCTGTCCTTAAAAGATATAGATATATTTCTTCTCTCAATGGTTCTCTTACCTGCAACATTTATAGTTCAGAAGATGGCAGAATGTGGGTTTTTTTTAGGTAATTAAATAATTCAGTCAGTGCATTTGTATGAGCAGCATGTTTTTCAATCAAGTAATTAGCAGTTAATCAGATGTAGGAAAAGATACAAAGGAAAGAGAAATGATCAAAAGGAGGAGGGAGGCTAGTATGGCCAAAGGGAGTCAGTATAGAAGAATTTCAAGCTGTAAGCTAACATCACTGGGACCACTGGTCCCTGGTTTTATTTATTCATTGACCACTTCCTTCATCAGATTATCCAATGGCTTCATCAGATTGAAGAGATACTGACCATGGTTGTGCCTGTCATGCCTGCCTCAGGACTAGTGCACATCAGTGAGCTCTTCCTGGTTTATGAAGACTGAGTTAAATTACTTTTTAAATTGTATTTCAATGCGAAGTTTTTTCTTTCAAGTCAGTGCTCAACAGTGATTGATGGAAGGATTTAGGGAAACATTGGCTTTTCTCAGGATATACTGTAGATGACCTTATGTCCTATGTTCTTGTTTCATTTGAAAAGAATAATTACTAATCAATAGTGAAGGGCTAGGTGACACAGTAGGTTAATTTACTAGCCTTTTGCCTCTAGAGAGCAGGATTCTGTCTCAGGTCACATGTAAAATGGGTTTGGTGGTTTCAGCCTTGTCCCTTGTGGATGTCTGGCTACATCACAGAAAACAAGCTTGAATTTGATACGTATTAGATGGCTGGCAGTTTCTACTTAGGGAAATCTCAGGGCTCGAACTATAGGGATCCAAGTGTGGGCAGGATCAGCACATGCTGACATCTGCAAGGGGAAATGCAGTGCAGCATTGCAGTCTGCCAGGCCATAGGGGACCAGACCCTCAAGCAGAGTTAGGGGCATGACTCCCACTTAAGCTAGGTGCTTACATATCTTTAAAGACCTGAACTTCCCTTCCTCCCTGTATCTGTTGGAGTCATACAGGGACTGCCTTTCAAGACTTGCCTTTATAAGATCATACTTTCAGTTTCTTTTTGTCAAAATTAACCATCCAGGCAGCCACCTTCAGTGTGTGCTTCAGAGAGGTTTATTATGAGAGCCTTATGAGTAAAAACATTTTATCTGTTTATAACTGGGAAAACAATATAGTTCCAGCCATTCTGAAAAAATTCTAACATCTCTATGCTCAGCAACTCCTGACCCTCTGAGCTTTGGATGACGGTCTTGACATTTTGCAGGAGGCTACCCTGGTGCTGAGGTCATATACAACCCTTATACGGTTATGAGTATCAAGATTAATCTACCCATGATAGCCTGATGAAACCTGATTTTGTTTTTAAAGTGTAACTTTGATCCCAGTCTCTAGCATAGTTTGGATTTTAATATTCATACTTGATCTGTCTGTAAAGTGTCTGACCTCACCACTGTGGGTGCAGAAGGGAACTGAGAGTAAGATTTCTTACTGTGCTCAGAATGCTCCCCTTATTTTAGTAATCTGTTCATTGACTGCAGAAGTTGGAAGAGGAGAAGTGAATGAGGTTGGGAACTGCAGGCAAAAAAGAGGCTTCTTGCTCAGTGCTCACTCTACTGAGCATCTAGTGCAACTCTAGTTGTATCTAGAGTTGAGTGGAACTCAATTTGAGTATATAAAGTACTGTAAAATACATGATGTATTGATGTTTCATGTTGGGCACAGAAAACTAATGGACAATTTTGACAATTTTGGCCTTACTTTCTCTTTTCCTCTGCTGTAAGATGGACTCTTAATACTCATTCTGCCCTTCAGGATATGGTAAAGATAGGTGCTTGAGAAGCATTTAGAGGTGATGATGTGACTAATCTAATGAGTTGGAAGGAATGAATAATTTTATAGTCACTGCAGGTTTTGATAGGCATTAAATAAGTTCAAATAACCAATGAGAAAGATAAAATGAAACTTTGACTAATCACACATTTAGAGACTGTGCGAGGGGAAGTCTCATGGGGGGGAAAGTATATAAACACGTGAGTAAAGACAATCATACTACATATGCAGAAAAGAATTAAGGTTGCATAGGTTATCTTAATTCTGGCATTTCCTAATCCCTGAAAGAATAAATGTAGGGCCTTAATATCCTTTTACATATTTTTTTTGTGTGTGTAAAAATGTAGGCATGATGCATATTAGTTTTGACATGGCTGGTGAACTCCTGTTTTGCCTTTGTGTTTAGGTTGAATTGCCAGTTGCCATCCTAATTTTCTTGTTGCCTCCTCACATAAACCAGCTGGCTGTGGGACATAGTAATGCTATCCCTGCCTATATCTGCCCTGATGGGCTCTGCTAGTCAGAGTTGCTTGTGTAGTCACAATGCCCTGCTGGAACCTGTACACTGAATTAGTGTTTCTGTGGGAATGAGGACACAACATGGGAAATAATTTTTTAAAGAGCTAAATGCCTCAGGCTTCACAGAGATGTTTCAAAGGGAATTCCTCACTGACACCATTTTGATTTGTCCACATGGTTCATTTTTTAAGCTATCAAGAGCTTTTTAAAAATGAATTTCTAACACATATTTCTAATTTGTAATATATACTTATTAGGCTTTCCATGTCATGCATTTTAATTGTGAGTTCTAACTGACTGGTTTAATGATACTGTGCAAAGTAAACTCAACATGTAGGTCATAAGTTCAGAATGAATGAATCCCTGGATGTTTACCAAACACCAAAATTAAATTACATTCTTAATTGTTTTGCAAATACTTTGGCCTAACTAATTAAATAGGAATGACTTTCTGTGTTGCTATAGTGCAAGGAATATTAAAGTCTTTAGGACTCATTTCAAATTAGCAAACTCTACTGCTTTCATTGTATACTATGTGGTCAGCTAACATTTCAAAAAAAGCAGCTCCTGTACTCTCCAAAACAGACAAACCAAATAACTAATAACATGATACAACTTCAGTGGTAAGAAATATCTCTTAAGGACAATTATTAGACTGAGCATGTGCAGTGTTACTAAATTTCCACCCACATGCTCTGAGGCACTTAGAAAGTGTTCTAGAGTGTCCTAATGGCTTCCTAGAATGGGAAAAATATGTATGAATAAATATTTTCTCTGATTCTTTAGAAAACAGTGAGATGTGGACCCCGGTGTACACAGTCAGAAAAGTAATTAAAAAAATGAGTTTTGCTCTTTGCACTGAAACAGCTGAGGATTTATTGTATCTTGATCTCTTCCAGGCATGAACCTCCACTTCACGTACTAGTTCCCCATCTTCAAGAAGTGTGTTTCTCTCTTGAGGTTAACAGTTTCTTTGCTCTGGGGTAATAAGGGCAGGGCTGCGAACAGAGAGAGTCATGTAGGGTGAACCAGATAATTCTGCGAAGGTTTCTAAAACCTTGGATTTGACTGTGTTCAGCAGAGAGCAAGAGAAGCAAGAGTTGTGTATTCTCTGTGGTCTGTGATGTTGAGCAAGCAGACTGCTTCCTCTGAACTGCATATAGCTTTTTGGTAGAAGACAACTCTTTCATATTAATGTGTCATGCTACTAAGGATTACAATAATAAGCCATGGAATCAGGAAAGTTTGGGTTACACAGACAGCTGTGGATAAAAGACAAAGTAAGTTCTGGATCTCTTAGCTTTACGTATATTCTTGTACTTAACATAAACCTTTGTCGATCCAATATATTCTTCTTGAAAAGGGATGATACAGAGACATCAAGAATTCTAAAGGTCCTCCTGTTTCCTCAGAAGAATCATTTGCCTTTTCAGGAGGTACCTTCATCCATTTGTTGTTTTCATCCAAGTCCTTTCAGTCAGTGCTGTTAGTGCCTAACAGGACAGTTGAGAGCCATGCAAATTTAACCTCTTCTTGAAAATGGGGGAGAAAACTGTAGGTAAGATTTTTTGCATATACTCTGCTACTGGGATAAACACAGCCTCTGTAGGACAGGATAACATCCTTGGGTCCTGCCTGGGTCATTTTCAGACTTGTTCTGCAAGGCAAATTAGAAATGTTGAAGATGAATTGAAGAAAAGAAAAATTTAGTGTTTTGCATTGTTCTCAGAGATAACAATTATTAAAATGTTCATCCTGAACTTTTGACCTATGCTGGGAAAAAAGGTGTAACCTTTTTCACCTCGCTACTCGATTTCATGTGTAAAGCAGCTGATGACATTGACCATTAAAGTAGAAAATGGTCCTTCTACAGCTCTCTGAACCAGAAAAAAACCCCGTCTGCTAAATCTTCTCAGAAGTTTGAAGGGATTCTACACTAGTTAGCTAGCTGATATACCAGTGAGTAGCTGGGATGTTGATCCAGGAAGCTGGACCAAGGTATAGTGTTTTCTAGCTAATTTATATGTTTTTGTCTGTTTATAAGGCCCAGTTGAATACTCACAGGAAACTATATGAAATTCTTAGGTATTAAATGATCACAAATGCCTAGCTAGTTATACAAACAAGAAAACAAGCAACAAATATATATATTCTAAATGCCTGAATAAGAGGATTTTATGGAACATGTTCAGTATCTGAAATTCCACCATAAATTTGGATTTAGGAAGTTGTTTCTGGTAGTATGATTTTTCCTTTACCTTAGAATAAAACTGAAGAACCTTCAAAATATTATTGTTTTTCCTGAAAGGCAAAAAATTCCCCCAAAAAAACAAGTGAAGGAAACAAGTGTCTTTCCAAATAATTTTTCAAATTCTGTAAGAACAGCAGTTTTGCTAAGGAATGGAGTATTTGTGCAGTCATACATAGACCAGAGGTAACTGTTTATAAGAATCTTGTGCATGCTGAAATACTCCAAGTGCATACTCAACATGCTAAGTTGGGATGGGCTGCAGAAAATTTAAACTCAAAACTACCATTTTTAAAATCGTGTATTTTTTTTGTCTGTAATGAAATTACTTAAAGGTCAGTGAAACTAATCTCTCAGAAGAGGCCCATGACACAGAGAACCAAACAAAACAAAAGTGCACAAAACAATACAGTGTTGAACTGGAAGTACACCATTAAGCATTTTTTAGATTTTGCAGAAAGTAAAACAGAGCCCTTTTCAGAGAACTGCTGCCTCCCAACTGATTTTACTTAGAAAATGAAGAAGGGTTTGTTTGCTCAATAGATTGCTTTTCATTGAAGAGAATGTATTTTCAGGTTTTTATTAGTGATTTTGAATATTCACTTCCTGTTTCTACCAGCAGCTCTTAAACAAACAGATTTCTCAAGTGATAGCTATAAATATATCCCATATTCAGTCTTGCTGAGAATCTTCACTGTAAACAAAAATTTGTGGTTTATTGGTGTCAGTTGGGAAAGGGGCTCATTGCTCATTGTATTTCTTTCTTTTACCACAGCTCTTGCTTTTATTGTGCAACTGTAAATGAAAGCCAATTACTCGATGCAGTGCTGAGAGGTTACATTTTATTTATGTGAAACAATATTTTCAGTACTTTATATCATATTTTTATTTGGTGGCAGAGCCCCACCTGGTTTTTCACTCACCACATTATGGCATGAACTTTTCTGTACAAAGGAGCTTTGTAGAGAGGTTGGGATCAAACATCTTAAAAAAATATCTGTTCCTTTAAGTAAATGCACTATTTACATCATATACCTTTTGGAACAGTTTTTGCCAGCATTTTCAGGCAGTGCTTAATCTGATTCTGTCCAAAATGAAACCTGATATGAACCTGAAGAGAGTTTATATTTAAAAGGTTATAACAGAAAGATTTAACTTTATTAATAAGGGCTACAAAAATGATATACTTTGTCAAATAGATACAAGAGGACAAATGATTTCAAAGTCTGGTCATATTAAATGTAAGAAGAACTGAAAGTGAGTCTTGTTTTAGATGTGTCTGCCCTGTAATGTGCAACACCATAAAAGACTGACAATGCTGAGAACTGGAATCACATTTGCAAATTACAACCTTTTCCCCCTAGGTACTGTTTATCTCTAAATCTCCCTTTATTGACAAGGTAAACATAAACAGTACTTACGAGGGATCAATATACAGTACTTAGAAATAAAAATTCAGTTTCTTTATTTGAGTAACCTCAGAGTTCCAAGGCTCATAGCAGAAGAAACTCAGAGGATTAATATTTTTAGTGATTTTTTTTCTTTCAAGGACAGAATATTCCGTGAGGCATACAATGACAGGACTTACTATGCACAGCTTTTTGAGAAGGGTAGCGATTTAAAATACTAAAATGGCTAACCATTTTTAATAGCGTATTCTAATTGCAATAGCCTCTTTCTCTGTAGCAGGCTCTACTAAGAGATAATTGACCTCTGTGTCTGTTAAGCACTTTCACATTTGGCTTGGGAAGCATAATTCACATCACAGACAATTACCTTGTGATATAGCCTGCAAAAAAACCTCAACTATTGGCATAGCTCTGTCATTCTTTCTCTTTCTGTCTTCCTCCCTTCTTTCCTTCCTGGCTATAATATTTGGGCTGTTGTATTTGTCAGATGGCCTCTTTGTTCTCTTCCATCTATTCCTTATTGCAGAAATCCAAACAAAAGAAATAACCAACTCAAAACTACTCCACTGTTTCAGTGCGTAAAGCTAACCAGTGATTTACAGTGACATAGAAAATAACTCTCTGTTAAATATTATTTTTAGTTAGTCTTGTATATAAAGCGTTTCAAACTAGATGCTGAACTCTGTGTGATAAACAAGTCTGATAAAAGAGAGTCTGTGTTGCTTACTGCTATAGAATTGTCTGTTATTATGACAGGTGCTTTTTTATCATGACTTAAGCAAAGCCATTCAATTACTTGTGGTTCCTTAATTGGTTCTTTCAGATCTGCTATACTGCCCATCATGTTGGCACCTGGGCAGCTTACATAAATTAAAACAGTGTTTTAAGAAAATATGACTCTTTTGGGAAAAGAAGTATCAATAACTAGACCTCTGCCTCTGTTATTAAAAATGGCCTAGAGGTCAACTGAAAATCAGGGTGATTAATAGATCTGGTAGAATCTCGCTGAGCCTGGTTCCCTACTGAGAACCCTTAACTATTGGAACAGGGTGACCGTAAGCCAAGGAATGACAGCAAATGTCATCCTTGGTTGGGATAAGCCAAGAGAAGATCTGACTGGTAAATGGGTCTTGTTCTTACCCCAGTAACTCATAATTAAAATCTTCAGGTGCCTTCACAGGCAGAAAGGTTGTACATTTGTGGCCATTAGGAGACGTGTTTGCAATATACCATTTGGACTCTTGCTGATAATATCTTATCTAGGCTGACTTTAGTTGCTCCTGCCTTCACCACTGTGCTTGTCAGAATTTGGGAAACCACAAAAATGTTAACATGGGGTAATTCTGGGCACTGAATTTTCTGGATGCTGAAGACTTGTGACTCATGACTTCATTAAAACACAGATAATCTGATTTGCAAAGAAGGATTTGACACTGAAGAACCAGTACTGTGTACCAGGGACATGTCAACAACCTCAGTGAAAATCTCCAAAAGTAAAAATCCTGTCCTATTTCTGGGAAATAGTATCCTTCTGTGAGCCAGATTTTTCTGTGATTTAACACCTTCTTGAAACGAGGAACTTAATGAATATCTTGGAGAAGATGATAGGTTTATGAAGCAATCTTCTGTACTCTGGTGTGTCGGGTTAAAAGTATAAGATACAGTGCTATTTTGTAGAGTAGAATTTCAGTGCTTGTGCTTCTGAAGTTCTTTCTAGGAATACATTGATAATATTCTGTGACTGAATAAATTTGCTAAGTCTTTAATTTGCTTAATATCTGTGACAAGATAGTTAATAGAGGCTTGAATTTAAAAGGTGGTGTAATATATATTGTATATACTGTATTTATATTATACTAATCCCATGTTTCAAGGCTTCCAATGATTTTGGGGGGCTAGAAGAAAGTTTTCCTTCTTTGATCCATAATGTGAGTTGTTTTTCCACCTTCCTCTCGGCAATGAAGAGAACTAGGCAGAGATACGTGCAGTATTTTTTGTGGTGTTAAATTCACACATCTGATTGGTATGTACTGCTTACACACTCAGGATTAAACCAGCAATCAAATCTGGGGTCAGGAAGCAATTTTCCTATGACTGAGGTTGACCACCTAAGTGACATTTTTTAACCCTATCCTGTTTCACATAACATCACTTACTTCTCAGCATCTTCTAAAAATTTTACTTGGATAATATCTTGCTTCCAGATATTGACAAGAGCCTTGATGTCTCTTCTTTATGGTGCTTTATATTTATGTACCTTACTTTTTTATGAACAGACACAAGTTTGTTGAAGGGCGTAGGAAAGTTTTGGTAGCTGGCTATACGTACAGTAGGCATGACCTAGGGTATAGATATTCTATAGAGCAGTCTAGATGACAGACCAAAATTAATTTGTAGCCCATGACTGCAGCTCTGGGCACACTGGTGCATGTAACCCCTTTAGTTCCTATTTTCTTGTATTTCAAATAATCACATCAGAGATGGGCTGGAACTGAACTTGATATCTGACACCAGGTTTCTAGCTCCAATATTTCCTTTAGTTCGGTGGAGAGAAAACCAGGCAAAGACTGGAAAGACAAGGATAATGGGGATGGAAATCCAGTGGCTGTCTATCTGTGTGAAGCAGTGTTTGGAATGGATAGTGAATGCAACCTGTTGTACGGAAAGCAAATTGGCTGGAGAGGTATGGAAGGTTTTGTTTGTTTCCATTTCTATTTCGCATTGAAAAAAATGTCCATGGTTGCTTCTAGGTTACACACAGCGCTTGCACTCCCAAGCCTGAAGCCTCATCTGTTTTTCCTTTCTTTGCCTAAAGCTAATAGTAGTGTAAGTGTGGGAAATTGTAGATATGTTTCTGATTTAAATAGAGAGTACAATGTGAACCTATTAGATTAATAGTTATAATGAAACCTGCATGCATTTTTCTTGGCAGTCATTTCAATCACTTCATTGTAAGCAATCCAACTTTCCTGTGTTTCCTCAGTGAAGCATATTTCCAGAGAATTCAGTCTTTCCAAGTACATTGTCAAGTGCTGATAAATTTTTATGAGCTTCAGCTAGTGGGTGACAGCCACCATGGATATCAGAAATTACAGGAGAGCACTTAATGTGTGCTAGTCCTCCTTTGGAGTACATCTGATTCAAGTGTCAAATCATGACTGGTATAACCTTTACCTTTTTCCCTCTGCTGTTGGAGTAATAACTACAACTCTCCTCAGAAAACCCAAACAAAGTTTCATTAGAATAGCAGATATTTCATCAAAGTTCATGGAAATATCATAAAATTCAGCAAAAGCTGGGATGGTCTGGGATTCTGGAACAATGTATCTTTGCATACCTGTTCTTTGCTCAGGGCATAAGGCAGTGAAACTAGTAGTAGTAGGATTTAGCTGACTTAAACCATTCAGAAATGACTGTCTTTTGTGCTGAGCTGGGACATGTTACAAAGATTACACCAGTCACTATAGGATTGGCCTATTCACTGAGGCCAAAATTAATTTTACCTCCCTTTAGACAACTGAGTTTCTAATCTGGAAACATAGAGTCCTTGCTATACATAGTTAAGGAAAAAAAAGGATTTAAACACCTAAGGTATCAATATTTACTCTAAGAGGATTTTAAACAAGGAGAAAAAATCTGTACTTTTCTAAGTTAATATATATATGGAAAAAAAAAGGACAGGAGAAAAACAGAATATAATGACAGCCTCTGTTTTAAATATTCTGTTGCTTACTTAGCAATAAACTGGTAAGTGCCCCAAAGGAAATTAGCTATTTTAAATATTTTTCATTCTGAGAACTCTAAGTCTTTTGTCAAAATGGCGAAATTAAAGCAGAGAAATGACAAAATAGTTTGCCTAAATATCATACAATAGAGAGACAAGTGTCCTGACTTCCAGTCTAGTGGACCATCTAATAGATCTGTTCATGTTAGAAGTCTCCAAAACGCACTAGTAATAACTTTTGGAGCAGTAGCTTGAAATTATTGATATGATTATGCTTTAAACACTCTGTATGTTTAAAGTAGCAGTTAAACACAGCAGTAATGAGCTGATACATTTAATGGGAGGAGAAGGAGAGTGACAGTAATGCCTAAATTCAATAGGATGGAGCTTGAACTATGGCTGCCATGGGGCTCAGTTGATGGACATCCTTGTGCTTACAAAACAGAAAAGAAGGAAGCTCTTTCAATAAAGTCTAAACAAGGGCTACTGAGCTCTAAAGAAGGAAGAGATTATAGTGGAGCATGGCAAGAAGATGGAGAACAGGAGTGACAAACAGAGATGGTATCTGGACTATATAACCAAGAATTAGGGACCGGGGAGGAAGATGGTAATTATTTAATAGTGGTAGAAGCAGTTTCTGCATATAAATATATTGCTTCTTTCTATGGTATACTTCATAGTACAGTTAAAATATCCCCTAACACTGAAGTATTTTGACTTCCATGAAGTGAATTCTGCACCAGCTAGAGGTTTTATCACATCCCTTGGTATAATCCTTGCAGATCTGAACACTGTTGACAGATTTTTTTACATATTTAGTTAGAGTATAATGAGCATGTAAAGAAAATAAAACATCATTATATGTAAGACGGATGTACCAGATTTTATTTTTACATTCCTGCGAGTTATAACACTTATACTACAGTACCATCTGCAATCCCTGGCAGAGCTGAGGCATTCTACAGATATATAAGAAATGACAGGTACCCTATGACAAACAGGTTACTGCCTAGCGCACTGAGCAAGCTGATGAAAAAAAGAAGATAAAGTATATGAGTGAGTGAGTGCTGAGTGAGTTAGTGAGGGAGGAAAAAAAAATAGAAAATTAAATTTGCATAGGTATGTAAGTCATCTAGGAACCTAATACAGAAGTAGACTTTTTCAAAAGTGGATTGTGCATCATTGTTTCCCAGCAGATCTTAGTGTATTGAACACCACACTATCTTTAAAATGAGATGCTGGCTGTCGTACAGATCCCCATTTTCTGGTCTGTGGGGCACACCAGAGGAGATGCAAGAGGTTCTGGGAAAGCAGGGGAAGACATGAGAAAGAAGTTCAGCTTTATGTCCATACATTACTTACACCACTGTCTATCAAAACCCACTACCTGCTGAGACAGTGGATTGACTTGTACCATCAGTGTCTCAAAGCATTTTTAATATAGCATTAATAAAGTAAAATATTAAGTTGCTTAAGTAACATAGGCTACTAGTTTGAATTAATTGAAATGGACAATCTCAGGTTCTTACTAGGTTAGGCTACTTACATCTTCTGAACTTTCATTTACATTGCAAGAAAAGTCCAGGACATGGCTTGCCTGAAAAAAGGCTTATAGTGCTTCTTCATAAGATTGATAATAGACCCCACAATAGTACGGAAACAATTAATTGGATGCAAAACACTACAGTGAAGACACTGCAAGATCATTGTATCTAGTGATTTTTATAGCAGAGAGAAGTGCTTGCTTCTGCAAGAGTAACACAGTGCAGGAGGCTACATTGAATATTTTCTTTTTCAGGACACTACAGTGAATATTTTTTGTTCACTTTAAGAAGACTTCCACTTTGCTTTGATTATGATATTTCATTATTGCCCATTTACTGAAATAAGTTTATTGATGATATAAGCTTGGTGCATGTCACATGCAATCAAAAACCATCAATGAGTAACCATGAGATAAAAGAAATAAAGATTGTGAACATAGAAAATATACCAGCCAAATGAGGCTATCTGTACCATTAAGTAATCTGTTTTTAACAGTATCTAGCCCTCCCTGAGGGGATTATTGAGTCTACCTTAATTTTTTTTTCTTCAAGATATCTAAAAGCAAGGAATTGTTTGACCAGGTTTGTGTACATGCAAATAGAATCACCAGTTCTAGAAGTGTAGGCATTTACTACTGATGGAAAACCTAGAGGACTGGTGTATTTTTTGGCATTTTTCCCACAGTGACAAATTGTCCTTTGTTTAGTGATTCGTTATTCCAGGTGATGAACTCTTGCCAAAATTTTCAAGCTCAAATAACTAATCTAGATACACAGATAAAAGGTTCCTAAATGGTTCGCTTATAGTTAATATTCCTGACAACAAATGAGGTAAATTAAGTAGTATTGCACATGTGCAGCAACTTTGAAAAAAACTTTATTAGGTCATTTAGATGACAGAATGTGGTTGCTTAAGTTTGAAAATAATGCCTGCAGATTTCACCTGAAGAAGTAAAATTCATAGATGATACATGTAGGAAGGACAAGTGAATGTTGATATGTTAGGCTGGATATGATAAGCTGGAGAGTGATATGGCAAGGAAAAAATGTGAGTGGTAAATGATTTATCATTTTCTAGGTAGCACATTTTTTTATAGTTCATTTCCTCCCCAATGTGAAATCTATAAAAAGAATCTTCAAGGAATTTGTACAGGAGTGTGGGGTTTCATTAACATATTACAATAACCCTGCAGCTGTTCCTTGCTATTAATCACAACACCACAACAACTTCTAAAAATACGAAAACACAAAAGGGTAACTGTTATGAACAGATCATCTTTTCCCCTCTCCACACAAAACCCAGAAGTTTAAGAAAACAACCCAGACTGTTCATCATAAGTAGGCTTTAATTTGTATCTACACTGTGTTCTTCTCACTTCATTAGCCTCAGAATTTGTGACTGAACAGCACAGTTTGGGCAGCCCATTGCCTGGTTGGAGATGTCAGAAGCAATTACTTTCACAGATTTAAGATTTCATCATACAAACTCTCTTTTTAGCTTTCTCAGTGGACAGCACAAGTGAGGCCATTTGTTAAACATTTCATCATATCTTATCAATTGCCCAGAGTTTGCATCTCACCACAGATTATATCTCACTTTGCATGTGAATAACAAGCGAAGGAGAACCTTAACTAAATGAAGTTGCCTCTGCTTGGTATTTGAATGGTTTTCTTGAAACCTGACTGCTTGCCTGAGGCAGGGAATGCAAGGAGACAGGAGGTAGGACCTGTGGTGATTAATGCCTTCATAGTTCAGTCACAAGTCCTTCAATGCAAAGGACTTCAGACTTATATTTGAAGTAACTTATGGCTAGCTTTTCATTCAGGGAACAGCAATCAGGTTTGTTTTGTGTGTAGATGATGGTGAGCATTGCTTTCTGGTGTTTAGGTAATAGATTTAGAAGAACAGCTGGCAAAGGAGAACTGGTCTCACCCATGTCTTCAACAGAACCCATGTTATTAAGATTATAATTTATATGTGAAGATTGCCAAAAGGATTACTAAAAAGTTGGGAAAACTTTACTCATGCCATCTCATCCAATGTCACTTTTTCATTCCGTACCTCTCTAGAAAAGTGTCTGTGAGTATTTTGGTTATACTCGTGGCACTGGTACTAGTCCAGTAGCAGCTTCTCTTCCACCTTTAACCCTCCACATTCATTTCAAAGGGAATACCTAATAATCTCTATAAGGGCTAACAAGGTCATCATCTGTTAACTAATAGGTTAAAGTCAATGTTTTCCCTATAAACTGAAGCCATGTTTTGTAAGATAGGTTTCAGTAATAATTCTTAACAGCACATCATGATATTATTATAAAATATTTTTTTTCCATGAAATGATTTTGTATTACAGGAATTGTACATATTTTAATATCTTTCAACAGCAGGATGGACAATGAGGACTATTAAGATTTGTTCTGGCTTCTGTATTCAAAAATTCTATTTCTAGAAATAACAATATTGTTTTTCTTATTTGCCTATAGGTCTGGAATATTATAATTCATTAAAATATTAAATAATTTTATTAGCACTCCATTTTTAGCATATATATTTTCCTTAATTTATAGTACTATTTGTGCGTTTTTGTCTGACAGTAGTACCACACATTTAGATGTATTCATAAGGCCTCTTGTTCATACATTGTCCATGAGCAGAGATATTTTATAGGATATTTTTCTTTGCTAACCTGTTTTATGTGAACAGATTTCAGTCTTGGACTGAAAGGAAGGATTTGCAACTTTGGTATTCTTTGAATAGTATTTAGCAACAGCAGATATCTAAGCTTTAGTTTTTTCTTGTTCTTGATACTCTGTTTTATGGCTGAGGGCCTAATCTTCATATTCCTGATTTAAACTGTAATAAGTTTTGTTTAAGTATGGCTAACAAATGAGTGATTAATTATTAACTAACAATCCCATTGCCTGAAAGCCTAGTACTTGGCACTCCAAGTATTGTTTTTTGTTAATTTTATCCTTATCTGATAAATCTGACCCAATGTCATCATACTTAAGAAAGCACTGAGAGACCCAAAGCTAAAAGCAAGCTTAAACTTCGACAAAAACATACTTATGCTGAAGCCATTTGTTTAAAAAATATTTAAACTTATGAGTTCAATCGTAATAAGCTGATGTCCTTTAGAAAGTCATTGAAGTACTCCACGGTTACACAAACAGAGTAGATTCTGATTCTGCAATCAGATACGTCTGCTTAAAGGAACATTGACTTTAAGCAGCATCCACAAAGTGTCAGGGGCCTTCTCAAATACTTGCCAGTGGTTTTATCATCCTTCTCATCCAAATGCAAATTACGATATCATGTCAGAAAATAAGTGTAATTTCACCATTTGACAGTGTCCCACAGAAGTCGTTCTATTCCCTCTCAAAATCTCATTGTCCACCTCACTTTAAAAGTGAAAACATTAATCTCACCACCTCAAATCTTGCTACCTTTTTCCTACAGAAAGTCCATCTTTCTCTGTGGATCTGAGCATCCTTCTTTTCCCTGGCTGCCCTTCATTTAGGTCTGAGGAATCGCTGCAGGCTTAGCATGGGGAGATGGCCTCTCTCCAGGCAAAAGGTGAAGGTGCTTTCTGGCCTAGCAACATGTACAACCTGACTGAAGGTCATTTATCCTTTTCCCCAAAATAACCTCAGGCAGTCTTTCAGGTTTTTTTTTTTTGTTTGTGTTGTTTTGGGTTCTTTTTGTGTTAGCAGAAGTATTAGGAGTAAGAGTTAAGACAGAAGAGGAAGAGGGGTGAAGAAGGAACTGGCTATTGCTATGAGGATTAGGTGAGGGATGCCACTCCAGACAGGATAAAAGGACAGACACCTGGGAGCACATGTCTGTCTCTGCACATAGAGGAGAATGGCCTAGGGCCATGATCAGAGAGGAAATGCAAATGCTTAGGTCCCATCCATGGAGCCCCTTTCTGTAAAGGTCCCTCACACAGATCACATTGCTTCAGTTTGTGCAATCTGTTTTGGATTTGGCAGATTTCTTTGTTAATTTTAGTTTATGGTGTCATGTGAAACAATGCTTTATCTTTGTGTATAAATGGGTAGAAGGAAAGGTTACACTCAGCACTGTTGTTCTTAAAAAGAAAATATATTAACAAAACAGGGGGTGGAGATTTCCATGTCTGTACAAATTCATTTGCTAGCCAAAAGCAGAAACAGAATTCCTGCCCCAAGTTGTCATGCCTTTTGCTTTTTCTGATGTTTTCTCTTATACTTAACATATACCAGAACGAACCAAACATGGGTGGTTCATTGAGAATTTTCTAAAGGTGGAAATTGCTCATCATTAACCACCCTAAAGAATCAAAGTAATTTTTTCTATTCCTCCTATTAGATTTGTGTATGTTGCAGAGCTAACCAACTTTGAGTGCAAAGAATAATAATAATAATAACTAATTCCCTTTCCTTCAGCAAAACAACTTAAATTTAATTTGATCAGCCACAGGAAAAAAAAACAACAAAAAACCCCAAAGAAATAATCCCTTTGAGCAAAACATCACTCTTCTGCCAAACTGCATTTCCCAAAGTGTCACAGACCCAAAGCCAAAGTTAACACTGCCTTCTTGGTCATATAACACAAAGCAGGGAGTCCAGGTTGCAAACAGGTCATCCAGAGTAAGGAGCAGCTTCTTGTCTCACTAGTCCACACTGCTGCACAACAAACATGCAATATTTAAATGGCAAATGCAATATTTAAATGGCAAACCAGATAAGGCATCCCTCTTGTTATAATTACATTTTGACCTTTTCTGGGTTGCATAATATTAGAGTAATTGTATAATCGGTCTCATTTCTTCTGTGCTTTCCCTTGAAAGAACCCAGCCATCCACAATTCTCATTCTTGTAAAACCTCCTGAAAGCTCAAGTTCAGAAGTCCCCTTGAAGGCAAAAGCTGTTTCAAAACACCCACCTATCATCTTTACCTTCTTTCACTCTTAATCGGTTCATGCCCTTATTTGACATAATACACCTTCCTCCCCTATGACAAATTTGTGTTACTTAAATTGACTTTTTCTGAGTACTATGAATACAGCATGCAGCAGTTATGAAATATTTTAAAAAATTAGGTTGCTAAACCTTTAAAAATGATTCTCAGTTCACAGGTAACATGCTTCAGACTAACTTTCTGTTTCTATAGCTGCTCCATTTCCTTCATTACCTTTTAGTTGCATGTTTGGATAAGCTATTAATATCCACGTGTATCATGATTTGAAACAGTGGTTGTTACACACAACAGCAAGTTGTGTGTAACAAAACAGCAGCTTTTTTTGTTTGTTTCATATAAGACTATTTGCTTTGAATTCTATGCCTTTAATATTTGTGCTGTAGCTTTGGCCGGGGCTGTGTTATAATTACTTCAGACATTTAGTTAGCCATTTGAGAGTTGGCTATTACCAACAGGAATATTTTCAAGGACACTTCTAAAGCAAATAACCAAACAGGACTTCTTAGGTGCTTTGATGTCCTTTGTTTTTCAAACATTTGCACTGATATATTTTCCTATATAATTATCACAACCACGAACAAGATCTGATCAAAGCATCCTGCTGCTTACGAAGGTTGAAACCTTTAACTTTCCATTTTTGGCTTTAGAGTTTTGATGTTTATGGTTTTAAAAGTACTTGGGGAAGCCCTAATTGGCAGGTGTATGTACATTTGTGTGTCTCTGATAGTCATTTTTTGTTGTTTTATGTGCAGACCAGGTACTGAATCTACCTTCCAAGTTAATATTACTGCACTGTGGTGTAAACACCAAAATGCCAAAGCACTACTAAAATTTTTAATCATTGTATTGCGTTAAATTAGTAAGAAGAAAAGCTGTATCACAGCTGAAGAAAATGATAAATTCTTCTGCATTATTCCACACTAAAAGTAAATATAATACTTGATTACTGTAGATCTTCTGGCACACAGAAGTAAGAAAACGTGATGCACAAAAGTGATGTCCAACCCTGTGGTCAGATAGTCCATGTACTTTGTTCCTGTACTGAGGAGGGCTGCACGCTGCAGTCTGTGGCACACTTCCCCAGCTTACATAGTCCCCACTGCGCAGTATGCATGCAGTGCTTCTTGCAGATCCTTGCTCCTGGTTGACCCCAGCAAGGAGAGTAACGGGAGTTTGGGGTAGCCACCAGAATGCTTCATGCCTGCTCTTAGCACTTCTGTCTTACCTGGATGCTTCTTGTTCTTGCACAAAGCCATGGTTGATGATTTCTTTCCTGGTAGTAGCTGGCTCCAAGCCTATGTCTTTCTCAGAAGTGTGCTTTCTTTCTATCCCCACATCACAGTCCTGAGGCTAGATGTGAATCCCTCCCATGGTGGAAGAACTGCTCTCCCACTCCTCTGCTCTCCTGACACCCCTACCTCGAGTATTGCATCCATCTCTGGGGCCCCAACATAAGAGGGACATGGAGCTGTTGGAGCAAGTCCAGAGGAGGGCCATAAAGGTGTTCAGAGGGCAGGAGCACCTCTCCTATGAAGACAGGCTGAGAGAGTTGGGGTTGTTCAGCTTGGAGAAGAGAAGGCTCTGGGGACACCTTAGACCACCTTCCAGTACCTGAAGGGGGCCAACAGGAAAGCTGGAGAGGGACTTTTTACAAGGGCATGGAGTGTAGGATGAGGGGTAACAGTTTCAAGCTGAAAGAGGGTAGATTTATATTAGATATTAGGAATAAATTCTTTCCTGAGAGGGTGGTAAGGCATTGGCACAGGTTGCCGAAAGAGGTTATGATACCCCCTTCCAGGAAATGTTTAAGGCCAGGTTGGATGGGGCTTTGAGCAACCTGGTCTAGCAGAAGGTGTCCCTGTCAATGGCAGGGGCATTGGAACTAGATGATCTTTAAGATCCCTTCCAAACCATTCTATGATTCTATGACTTCTGCGTCTTGCCTTAGCAAAGGTAAAGGCTGCAGCTGCCAGAGTAATTCACTTGGCTGTTGTGATGTACAGCAGCCTAGCTGCAGGCATGGACAAGGGTGAGCTGATGAACTATCTCAATAGGATTGAGATGCCTCATAGGCCATGAGTTGAACACACCTCCACAGGAGTTCAGGAAGTAATGTCTTCCTGTCAGCCTGATCATGGCTCTTCCTCATCTGCTGGTTAACTGTGCTATGTTTCCAGAACTATCATAATCTGTGAAACCAGTCCTACAACAATGTGAATGTGAACATAGACCCTTTGTTTAGGCTGTGCTCCAATATTGCTAACAGGACAGTGTTATCATTAGATGTCCTATCCAAGTCAAACAATTTGTGTTATAGGCATTGCTACCTCTCTTCCCATTATCAAAACTTTTTCACTACTTTCCCCACTGCCCTTTGTTGATCTTCATCTAAGCTTCCCATCTTTCTTCTGCTTCCATCCTTGCTTTTAATGTCACACACATAATCAACACAGGAGTAACAAACTTGTCATTTAGTTTTGTACCCATCTATATTATTACCCTCCCATTGTAGTAAGTGCATTCTTTGTATGAAATTTAATTTAGCTTTTGCAGCTGTACTCATTGCTTAAAATAAATATATTAAGAAGTGGGAAAATGGTCAAGTATTGAAGGAAAGTACTTTCACTTATGCTTGTTACTGACACTTGCAGTGCTCTTTAAGAAGCCTGGGCTGTTGTAATATCTTTCTACAGGATAAGATGACCTAAGTGACTATTTTAGGCTCTAATTTCTATAATTAAATGAACATCTCTGGTAACACTGAGGGGGAACTTCAAGTTCCCATTGAATTTTCCAAAAGGAATAGGAGATAACCTGAGTGTCTTATGGCATGTTACAGTCACAGCATCAGTACTGGAGATAAGCCAGCACTATGGTCTATGTGGCAGCTGCCACTACCCAAGCAAGTTAACTTAATGTTCTAGTGGGCTGATATTTAAGAGAATACCTTTAAGAGAACAACTTTCATGGATTATTGAGACCATAGGACTTTTATGAAACTATTGAAATGCTGTAAGTAAAGCACATACCTAAAAGTTTACAAGGTCGATGTTTCATGTTGGATGTAAGTGGCATGAGTATGGCTTACAGCAACATTGGTATGGAGCAGATATTTGGGATGTGGGATATTAATTCTATATTTGCACAGTTAAGGCCAAGCTTCTTTGGTATCATCAAGCAAACAAATAATTAAGAAGTAATATATTTTGATTTTTCCCTACAAAATTGCTGCATGATGCTGAACTTATTCTCATGTGCACTCTTTAAAACAACACTTGAAGGGTAAAGAGACTTTAAATTGGCAAGATATAGATTCCTGTCAATACCTCTTGAATAAAAGTCTTCATGAGCAAGTAAGTATTGATGTAACTTTCGCATGCTTTTATTAGAGTTTCACCATATTATGCTCATATTGGTTTTCTGATATCTACTCCTACCTCTTTCCAGTCAAAAGTTTTACTCTTATCTCTTACTCCAGTGCAAATTGCTACCCTTTCTAGCTCTAGTGATAATAGAGAAGATCTGGGACATCACTAGACTGCTCTGTCCTCTGGCTTTCAGTGATCTGCCTAATGATGTAGGATGAAGTGCAAGGAAACTCCCAGATAACATAGCAGTTGAGTAAACCTTTCTGTTTCTGTCTGGAACATAGAGCATAGAGTACAAACCAATTTTTTCTTCCTTTTTCTTTTTTATGCACAGGTTGAGTTGTGCAGGAGGTTTGGCTCCACAGCATGGTTTCTTGCGTAGGGAATGTAGTGTCCTACAGATTTCAAGAGTTAAAATAAATTGTTGTTTTTCAGTGTTGGGGAAAAAAGCTGATATAAAAATGTGGAGAAAGAAGTAATATGCTCTGGATAGACACCCAAGTGATACATATAGAGAATGATTATATTTGAAGCTTAGGGTAACAAAGGAGGGAAAAATATTTCACACTGCCTTGTTGTATGTGGGGCAGTATAATCCATCAACTACTTTGATAAGCTTCACTAGTTTTTTGGAGACTGCCATGTAATGATATCATGGGTTGAATCAATTTAGGCATTCCAAACAAATGTCCTTTAAAATGCCCAAATGATATATATGAAGAAATTATTTTTATGTTTGTGTCTAGCGATCATTGAATTTTTCTTCATTTGTGTTATGCTGGGACACTGATGCAGCTTCTGGAGTTGCATTTCAGTAGAACTTGGTGCTGATTTATTTTTAATTTGATCTTAATCAGCTCTGTGTTTCTATCCCCTTTCTTTTTGTCATTTTATTTACTTAAGTATCAGCACAGTTCCTCAATAAGAGGCTTGGAAAGAGAAAGCTCACATTGTCTGGCTACAGTAACCATCAGCTGTATTACCACACGCACATCTATCAGGATTAGCTACTTTTCCAGTACATAAAATCCATTTATGTAACTAGAAAATCAAATAAACACCACTGTGTTTTCTTAAAATCTCTAGTGTCCATGCCTTTCTTTGGCCACATAAAAATGGTTTCTGGGAATTTAACTGCATAAAGTTTAGCTGTTATGTTAAAGTCTCAAGTGAACTGAATAAAAAACTGGACCTGTCAATATCCTATCTGAAAAGAGAAAATAGATGAGGTTGCCTTTCGTTTGAACAATGTGAATTTAAGTAAACGCTTTGTTATTTCAGTATCATTTTACATCTGATACATAGATATTTGCCCGGCTCTCTAACCAATGAAAACACATTAGTCTCCTCTAATTGTCCTGGAGCAAAGGTGTGGAGCAGTCTCACATTTGGACCACGGCCACCACTCATTTATACGTTCCTCCGAAGTGTGCTGGTGGTCCAAGAGACCCTCAGGAGGAGAGTTAGTGATCTATCACTGTCCAAAAGCATGACCTTAGCAGTCAATATAGCCAGATTCAGAGTGAAGGGCAAACTTGGCTGCAGGAGCTGTGTCAGACCTGTGGCTGGACAACATGCAGTTCACCTGACTTGTGGTGGACATGGTGTCCAGCCGTCACCTTGGGGAGAGCTGCGGAGCTGAGTCAAGGTGAGCACAAATGGTCCAGGCCCACAGCTGAGATCACAGGCATCTGTGCATGGGAGCTATGGTAAGATAATGGAGTCTCTTCTGCAGCTATGGGTTTTGACTGGAGTGTCCTACCTGCTTCCTGCTCTGAGACCTTGTACTGGGTAGGGTGATCACAGGGCATGGCACTAGAGATACAGCTGAGAGGGGCAGCCTGTTTCTTCCTCTGGCAAATATAGACAGAGGACTGTCAAGTCTAAGATCTCACTAGACATCTCCACAGAGGGGCACCCTGCTTTCCCCACCCTTATTTCTCTTCCTCCTCTTCTTCATTAACCTTTCCTGTGCTCAGGATCCTGCCAGTTTGTGCTTCCAATGGGGCAGCTGATCAGGTTCCTGGAGTCCGTCACAGCACAACAACCATCTATGCCAGTGGGAAGTTTTCTGTTCCCTGCCAGTTTTCAGAGGACAGCCCTAGGGAAGGTTGCAGCAGCTTCCCAAGAAATGAAAGTGTTACAGCTTCTTACTTTGAGCATATTCATACCCTGCATGAGAAAAGTTTCAGTAAAGTAGAAAGATGGACATTTCAGAGAGAAAAACTAGTGCCAAGACAGGCTTTTAAGGCTAAAGAATACTGTGCAGGATTTATTTTAGGGTGGTTTCTAATTAACCGTTCATCACTATTATGTCTGGATCAGAGCGTTGGCAGTTTTGTATAGTCAGCTGTTTGGATAGCATGCTCATTATCCAAAGGTAAAAGAAATGGGAAAAAAAAGATTGAAGAATTTCTTTTTTGGACTTTTTTGCTCTGGCCGATTATGATCCTTTATTGCATATAGATCCTTTCTAAAATTAACAAGGGTTTCTGAGAGGTTTCCCTATTAGCAGCAGCATAAATGGACCAAATTTTTAACTATTTTGTTAGATTGATGGGTATCTGGAGCTCAGGGAAGCATAGTATGAATACATGGAATTTTTTTGTGCTGGTGCTTTCATAATTTGATCCATAAATAAATAACATTTGATTCTCTAGTCCTCATTTCCCAATCCACCAATACCGTTCATCTTAATTTCCCAGTAGAAGTCAATGACATTCACTTTGGCATGTTCTTTTTTGGGGTGGTATTTCTACATGGGAACCAGGATATGTGAGTGTGTGTGGGGAGAGGAATGACGGTCACCTAAACTGGGAAATGTTCCTGGAGCCCATAAAGCAGACATAGCTTATGTCAATATCATGCTATGGGTCACAGTTTAAGTAATTTCCCAGAAAATAGTCTGAAATTATTTTATTTAGGTCAGCTCCAGTGCTGGGGAGGCATGAGAGGGGATTATTTGGTATTTTCAGGGCAAGCCCTCTACATGTTCCCTAACATGGATTTCATTTTTGGAGCCTCTTCCTTGAGAAAACAAATGAACAAATATAGGTCTGCAAAAGGTGATCTATGCGGCACACCTAAATTCAGAAGGTATGTTTCAAGGGAAAGGTAGTTCCTTCTTCACTGAGCATTCACTGAGTGTGAGCAAGGCGTGAATGTGTTGTGAGCACTATTTTTATGGTTCTTTAGCCAAAAATGTTGGTTTGAGGAAGGACCAGGGAGGTAGGGTGTTTCAAGTTAGAACAGAGGAATGCTATGCTGTCCTCTGTGAATGTAGATTTCTGCAATGTGCTGTGTTTGGCTCTAGTTAGGGCTGTAAATCCTTCATTTTCACAAGCACTAAATTCACCTACAAATTATAAAATGTACCTCACTTTTTCTGAGTGTTGTGTCACAGAGGAAGCTTGAAGACATGACAAATGCGGGGGCTAAATGCCTCCTTTGGAGTTAGGTGAAGTGTCTAAGGAATGTTAACCTTTTAGTTTTAGTCATGTTTACAACTAACCATTTTAAAGTGGTGTAATGTAAAAATTCAGATACCACTAAGCATTTTATATCTGTGGAGGATGTCAAATGATTGGTCAAGTTTTCTCAGTATCCTCTTAAGCTCTCGTCATTGCATGATTTTGCCAGGCTCGCAATATTTCGCAAATGCAGTAGGTTCCTTCAGAAAGCCTTGCAAATACTCACGAGTAGAGTAACCTGATACGATCCTTGTAGGCTTTTGTTTACTCTGCACATCCACTAATAAATCCTCAGCAAGCTCTTGTTTACAGTTTGAGGAAAGCTGGTTTGTGAAGATAGGAGGGCCACACAACCCGTGGTACTGCTGCCCCTTTTAACTGCGGTCTGGAGCAATCCGTGTCAAGCCTCCCTGGAGGATGGTGGACTGCAAAATGCAGTGGTAAAAAGACAATACTTGAACATTTAAGAAGTCAAGGATTTAAAGAAGCAACCAAAATCAATCAGACCTTGGTCTAATGGTTCTGAAAACAGACACAGAGAAGCTTCAGGCACTTTGACTTGAAAGGTACACAGTGTAGCATAGTTGGAGTCTTTTACATTTGGCAGGTGGAAACCTTTTATTTATTTCTAAAAAACAACTTTTGTATGTGTTTCCAGGCTCCTCCCCTTGTATTGCTGCCTGGAAGAAGATATACATGCACCTCGGAGAAGAGGGATGAATAATCTTTTTCCTCATTTCTGGGCCTGCATTGATATGTAAACGCTGATGGCTGGAGTAGTTTACTTCAAGTAAGTACTCCAATTTCTCTGGAGTATTAGAACACTGCCAGATTTTCTTAGAATCCTTTGGCTCTAGGAAAGAAAAAAAAAGCAAGCTGAACTCAACTTAAAGTTGAGTATATTCAAGCCTCTGTGACTTCCTGGTTTCATTTAGGCTGTGAAATGCCATGAGAAAAATCTCTTATTGGGATGTCTGATGCTTTTGATCTGTTCCGAAATGGAAAATTCAGGAGCACCTGCAAAAAATAATAGGGTTTGAGTTTGGCTTTGTCTGGATTTTGTGTGAAAGGCTTGGTAAGGTCATGTTCAATCTGAAATGTTTTCCTCTTACTTTGCTGAGGTTAAAATGCAGGTATGAACATAATGTGTGTTGCTGCCTGGTTTACACAGTCACCTGAAGAAGTCACATTATTTTTGGCTCATATTGAAATATTCATGGCACTGTCCTTCTTTCTATCTGTTTATTTGCATTATTTCTCACTGTGTCTTAGATTGTCTGCCTTGATTTAATAGTTAGGTGAAACTAAAGACAGAGGCTCATAATATGTGGATATACATTTTTTCTTGAAGATTTTTGTTTCCTTTTAATTAAAAATGAAATCCAGTGAGTAGTATTCATCAAACCTAGAATTTTGCAATGTAGACACTCAAATTGTCTTGAAATCTGTGGAGAGAAATAGATATTCCCAGAAGGCAATCCATTTGGCCTATGTGGATGTTTACTTTGGGAGGTGATTCATGCTTTAAAAGTTCCAATTTTTTTTTTTCAATGGAATGTAAAAGACTCTATATAACTAATTTAGGTCAGTACTTGATATTTGTAAGTCATAGATGTCTAAATTCCTATCAATCCTACCTTAAAGCTCCTCTATGTTCATGGAAAACAGCACAGGACTGGAATGAAGGAGTAGAAATAGGGGTTTGTTAGTTCCAGTATTATTTTGTTGAATTTGATTAGTTTTTTCCACGTGTGTATTAAGGTCAATATAATAATAATTAGGTAAGAGCATTATGTGTTAGGTCCTCTGTAGGTACAAAGACTGTAACTCTTAGTAGTAGAAATTTTCTTTTGCAAAACTGTAGACAAAACCTAAATGTAACTGTATATAACATGTCTGTTAATATCCCATATATAAAAAGATAGAGCACAGGGAAAAACACATATATGCAGGTGTGGCCCCAGGGTTAATAGTTTGAAAATTGAAAAGTCAATAATGGAATCAAAAATTTCTTCAATGGTGATATGTTTGTAATTATTTTTGCATTCAGGTCAGCTAAAAGGGAAACTGGATTCAGGTCTGAGGTTCTCCTCTAGGTGATGTCTGAAATAATCAGAGGGTTTTTTGCATAAGCTCAGTCTACTCTTTCTTGTGCATACCAACTCTCCAGTAACTTCCTGCAAAATTTCAGAGGTCACTGAGAGGTGAAGTAACTTTATAAATTGCAATCTGGCACTTTATATTTCCAGACTGATTTTACTGGCATAACAGTACAAAATCGTACAAGTCCCTCTTGCTTACCCGTACAGCATCAGCCAGAGAAGGTGACTGATATTTTGCCAGTATAAATGCAATTATTCACTTAGTTTTTAATGTATCAGTAAGAATTATCAAGTGGGATACCCTCATGTTCATTGGCAACCCTTCTTCTAAGCTATTCTTCAAGAGGATAAATGCGTGCAGCCTGCCTTTCAATTACTCCACGGCTGCATTTATTATATTTAAAGGAGGAGACTTTTGGCACTTAATTTGCAAAAAGTATTTTGTCTGAATTATGTCATGTTTATTATAACAGTATTATAACATTCTTTAGTTTTGCAAGGCAGATTCACAGCATAATTTGATGGTGGAACATTTGGCAGCAGCTTATATTCAGTGTTTCTCCTCTTCTTTCCCTGGTGTTTCTCACTCCAGTGTTAAAGGACAGGTTGTGAAAGTTGATCCGTGGGGCATGCCTGTGTTTAGCATGGAAATGGGATTCCTTCTTCATTGCACATTCTGTAATTACCTAAGTATGCACAAAGCATAAGTATCCATTGCGCTTAGTGGCATGTTAGGGGGTTGTTCATATGTAACATGAATTGATGTGTGAGATTGGACTGTACCAATTGAACTGATTGCATAATTAATTGCAACAGGAGTGAATTGTTTGCATTACCTGTATTTGGAACTTGTAAATTTGCTTCAAATATTTTTGATGAATAATTTTCAAGCTAAGCACTGTTTGTAGACTGTCAGTTTTAACTACTCACTCTTCAGGGCTTGTAGATTAATCATGAGGTTCAGTTTTTGCTCTTTATTTATATGATTGAAGCCTTTGAATAAATTAATTTTATCTTTCTGGATAATTTGGGGACATTTCTTTATGAAATTATCATTTCAATATTCGTGCATAATGCATATTATAACTACAAATCCAGTGTATTGAATTCAAGCTATGTGTTAGATAAAGTATTTTGTGGATCTTTTTCCATCATTCAGCTTTAATTAATATACCTACATCTTGATAATGATTGTGTATGTCAAAAATGCATTAGAGTTAAAGATCATTTACCATGCAAGAAATATGTTTGTGAAGCTCTTCTTTTCATGTTACAGAGTATCTGGAAAATGGATACTAAGCCCTTAAACACTGACATGCAATAACCATCTCAATATGGCTCTGGAAAATGTGTCAGATGGAACAAGTAATTAGTAAGTGGCATGAACAAAGAGAAATCACTCCTAGTTAAGTAGAATATTGTAAATAATGGATTTTATTCAAACAAGCAAGGATCTGAATTACTATAAAGTAAATATCAATTATTCATTTAGTTTAATATTTTATTGCATCCCTCATAAACATTTACATTAGAACAGCAGTGAGCGTACCCTGGAGATTCAGGCTAAGCAAACAAGCTCCCCTCATGCTTCCTAGGCTTACAGGCTCACTGTCCTTCACCATGTAAGCTCAGGATGAAATGAGTTGAAAATTGTATCACTTACTGAAACTCCAAGTAGTGCCAAGCTGCTCCATCGTGCAGGTAGCCAAAAGAGTACCTGAAACTATAATGCCTTGCTTGGAGTCAGATACTGGGTATAATAGTCTCATTTAGAGAGTCATATGAGTCATATAAGCACCTGTATATGGTAGTTTTGAAGAATCAGACTGAAAGACTACTAACTTACAAGAGTTTTGAAGTAAGAGAAAAGTGCCTAACTGACAGTGCAAGGCACTGACATCTCATTTAGGGCAAAAAGGTCTAGAGACGAAGTCCTTGCACAGGGTGTCTCTGGGTGGGTGAAATGTCCCTGGAAAGCTACCAGGAAGGAAAGCTCTACCAACTTTTATACTTACTTTCCTATCATTGCCTGGTCCCTGGTTTAAGAGGATTGACTCTGAGGATATGCAGGTGATTCACTTTTTGTGGCTTCATATTGTCAGCATTTTCATTGCTATGTCTACATTGTAGGTGGCATCTTAAACTAGAAATACCCAAAGCAGATTAATATAACCTTATTTAGTACTGGAAGACACCTAGCCATGACAGAATAGACTTCCACAAAGCCTGATTTATTCTACTTCTTATTTAAGACTAGTTAGAGTATTTCTGAACAGTAATTCAATCAGCTGGCTGTGTAGATATACTACCAACCAGAGTATTAAGTCATGGCTATTGCCATAGCCACGCTGTGCAATGCTTACGTATATGCTGTTAAGAAATGGACTTAGGCAATGTATTTGTATCTCATGGCTCATTAAACAGGCATCACATATTAACAAGCTTCTGTCGGTATCAAGTAGGACTAGAATTTGGGTCCATACTCATGAATACCATACTCTACTTAAACTCTATTCTTGATTAATTTGGAGCACTTCTGTAAGGATGCAACTTCTTATTTAAATACTGACTTATTTAGTAATTTCTTTTTTTCAAGTTTTCAGACTTCTAATTTCTGTTTTAATATATGCAACATAGTGCAAAATAAAAATAAATGGAATTGGAGGAGCAGCTGTTTTGAGTGAAATCCTGGACCAAACATCATAAGAATAAGAAAGTGCAAGCTTCTGGCAGTCTTACAGAATGACGTTATCATAAAGTGTTTATTCCAGAGGAAGTAGCTAAGTTATCTGGACAAGCTACTTGATGCCTCACTGTTTGACTTCTGTGACTGAGGCCAGAGTTTCACATAGTGTTTGGGAGCCTGAAGTTGCAGGAAGGTATTTTGGGAGGTTCTGCCAGGTTTTGAAATGTGTATTTTCAAACACCTAACTCTCATGGAAAACCTCAATCTCAAAATTCTTGAAAATGCGAAGCATGGCTCCGTAAGGTCTTCATGCCCTTTGGATTGCTCTCCCAGCAGCATACTCAGAGAAAGTTTTATTTTTTCATCAGAATTAGTGGTGCATATGGGAGGACAGTAGAATTTACCTTATTAACATATTCCATCTAATTCTGAAGATTTTGACATGTGAATTTTTCAGATCATAAGCTCCATGGCATGTGTAATGATAATGGCTACGTGTTTAACTATCATTACTTAGCAATGATTTATCATGACTCTAAAAGATCTCCATCATAGTCATAAGAAAAGCAAGTCTATTCTGAGGAACAAGCTCTCTCACTTTAATCACAAAAGTTCAGATGTCAACTGGACATACAAAAATTAAATTCACTATAAAAGCTTTTTCTGAGTTGTATTTTTCCTCCTGAGATTAATTTTGTTATTATTCCATTTGAATGAGACAAAATGCCCTTTGTGTAACACTTTATAATTCAGTTGTTTTAAAAAACTCTCATGTAACAGTATTTTATTGGAACAATGATATTTGAACAGCTGAAAATAGTGAAGATTTCATGGAAATAAAAATGGTATTGAAAATCCAAATTTTTGAAAACTGAATTAAGTGGGCACTGGCAGTTCCCTCTGGGTGCCTGAGTACGCAGAGATACACTTCCCAGGGGTATTTTCTGTACTAAATCCTACCAAGTGGTGAATAAAGAGTAATGGGTTGTTTCTCTTTTCCAGACAATACCAGGGTCACCAGAATGCCATACAGTAATTCGCATCAGCCAGCCAGGTCTAAGGAAGTCTTTGTGATTGGAAATCTCATCTGCAGTTATTTTACTATCTCCTGTAAACTTCCTCCAAATCTAAAATCTATCCAAAAGGCAAGTGTCTTACCTCACAGGAGGTGCACTGACAGCTGAGTTACTGTCCTGGCAGCACAATGAAGTGTTTTCTTTCCTTGAAGAAATGTTCCCTGAGTATAGCACTGTTATGCTTGAAAAAGGGAAATGAAAGAGTTAGACAATCTAACAGTGATAGGGAGAAAGAAAAAGGAAAGAAAGGCATCTCACTTCAAAATGAAAGGTGGCAGGAAGATAGATGAACTGAGGAGGATGAATTTAGGAAGGGAAATGAGTTCTTTCAAGATGAGTGACCATGCTTTCCCTTTCATCTTGCTCACTGACTTCCTTAGGTTCATGCTTCCCAAGCTCAGGTGTCAGATGAAACAGCCCATGCATGCACTCCTGGCTGCAGGGGCACGGAGGAGCCAAAATTGGGTCACCTCAGCCCTTGATCAGCAGTGGTTCTGCTGTAGGTGCTAATGGCAGGTATGAGTGTGTTGATCAAAGATGGCCTACAGCCTTCACTGAACCTTTTGTGCAGGGAGAGCTCTGCCATGACAGTGTCGAGCTGGAAGGGCAGAAGTCAGAGCATGGACATGGTGATCAAGACTTCACTTCAGCAAGGTATGGAGACATGCATCTGATTCCAAGCATTCAGCAATGTGGACCCATTATTAAAATATCCCTGAGAGTTGGGTCTCCCTTCCCAGTTCTGTTTCTTTTTGGGTGAAAGTGAGAGAACAATCTTCTGTTCTTTTAGATGTTCACTTAATACACACTTCAGATAGGGACCCTTCTTACTTCCTTTGTAGGGTTATTCAGTAAGTTTAGTTGTTTGTGAGGCAAGCTGAAATTTTTCCATGGTGAAAGCTCTTCTGCATGTGCCAAGTATTAATATTTTGAAAAGATAAACTATATTTTGTATAAAACAAGGCTCTTGTGCATAATTGTATTAATTTTGGCACTATAAGTTCAAGGACAAGCATGCCAACTCAGTATTCCTGGAATAATAAAAATAAAAAATGTGGTTTCTTAAGATTCTGGTTTTGATATATATTTTGAGGGCCTCATCTTAGACTAACAAGATGATGTAACCTGTTTTTGTCTATTCTTCAGCAGATGTGCCTCAGGGCAAAGGTTTGGTGTTCAAACAATGATTTTATTTTTATAAAACAAAGTTGATTGTAACATGAACTGCCTAATCTGAAGAAGCTTTAAAAGGATATTTGGTAAATGTCAAAAATGTTAGCTTACAACAAATGCCTGTGTTATCCCAAAAAGATTCAGTCAAGAGCACATCCTTAGTAACTTTACTAGCCATAGATTTGCTTAACTTAGTTAATTTTGAGCTCAACTGAAACGTAAAATTACTGGAGCTGGCTAATGCTATTCTCTCTAAAGAATGCATGCTGCTGGAATTATACTTTCAATGTTGAAGCTCCTTTTACCTGGAGTGTAAACACATGAGAATGAGAAAAGACCCTTCTGAGTAAAAGAAACGAAAGATTACCAGATTTCAGTCCCACAAATCGTATTTTTTTTTCTAGTTAAGGAGGGGGTGATCAGTAGGTTGTCCTTAGTGCTGGTCCCAGAAAACAATTATGGCTTGCAATGAACAATGACATAGGTTGTAATGGTAGAATTGCCACTACTTTTGTGTGTTCTGCCCTCAATGTAGTTTGTCTGAGTAAAGGTTTTTATCAGCACTGTCAGGCATCTTGATCCATTCTGATGTTTGTCATGCTGTAATTCTACTAGCCACAATTTTTTTCCTCTTTCTCTGAAGTCTTTAAAGACTCCACAGTTTTACAGATTTTTTTTCCTCAGAGAAAAAAGATAAGTGACAGAAACTCAATTATAATTTTAAGATGTCAGAGATTTTTATGTGTTTTTTTGTGTTTTTTTTTCAACAAACCATTGGTTTGTAAATATATATCTATAGTACAGACCAAGATGGCATGGTAATCAGCTTTTATCAGGAGTTTTTAGAGTCACTCATATAACTAACTCAGCACATGCAGATAAACCCTTGATATCCCATTGCAATGTTTTGTAATCTCTTGTAAACCCCTCAAACTACTCCATCAGTACGAGTGCACACATATACGTGTACCCCCTCACCCCCTCCAGTGAAGCAGGTTCACTGGGAAAGTTTAGCTAATGGCCCTTCTTCCCCCATCCTGCTACTTACACTTACAAATCTGGTAATTTACTAAATCTTATGAGAGCAGCTCAGAAGATTTAGTGCTTCTTTTCCCTTCATGACAGAGGAGTGCTACAAGTGATCATATGTCCATAACATCAGGATAAAATATTCTATCTCTTTTGCAACATCTTAACATCTCTGCTTTCCCTAAGATTAGGGGGTGAAAGTGGCAACAGTAGTGCAACTGACTTTTATGATAATGCCACATGCTGTCATTTAGAATCAGATGTACTATGGGATTAGTAGTAAATGTTGTAAAAATGCCAGGAGCCTCCAATGTATTATGCCTGATTCCTTATTTTCTTATGCTAGTGTTAATTTGTTGACTTTCTCTATATGCTCAGCATTCAGTGATTTGTAAAAGGCCCAAGTCAGTCTTTGGCAAGTAAAGCTCCTGTCACTGTCCACTGGTTCTTGTCAGAACTGTGTCACTTTGGTGACAAGCTCTGGTGTCTCTTCAGGGTGATTTTTGGGTCTGTTTTGTGGTTTTTAATTTGTTGTCTGAAAACTGATTAAATCAGTTCTGAGCACTAGCAGGCATTCTGCCATCCACATGTCTACCAGAAAATAAAGCTATTTAGATGTTTAGTCTCTTCAGCTGGAACTTCACATAGATAGGTATTTAATTTGTAAGCTCTCATGATGAAGCCTAAGCCTGAAAAAATATCTCAGTGATGTGAAGGATGTTATCTGAAGGTTATCAGAATTTTCTTCCCCTCTCTATTTCTCTATATATCTGTATGCAACAAATATGGTGTGAGTTTTGAAAGACACTGGATAGTAAGCTCTGACACTGTACAAACTTTCTATAACTCTGAAGAACCTGGACTGAGTCTGGAAGAATCAAAGTTTACGATGACCCAATCAATCTCTATTCTCTTTCTTATTTGGTTAAGTAAAGGCAAATTCTACCATGTGTTTCCAATAGGGCTTTCCAGATTACCTACGATGCAGCAGTAGGGAAAGCAGCACTTTTTTGCTTTCAGTAGGGACAATTCAATCATAAGGCACAATGGGTAGTGTCAAAAGTGATCTGGAAAATAGCAGCTTTTTATTTAACAATCCTTGTATTTTGGTGTGATGTGAGGGAGAGAGATGAAATTAATCTATTTCTTCTTGTGCATTGTCAACACTGTTTAATATGTTCTGATCAACTGCACCAATAATAAGGCACTGAAATTTGAGTTATATATGGGTAGCAGAAAGTATAATTCGAAGACAATGGGGCTACACAGGTATAAAGAGGAGTTACCTTGGTCTGCAGCTCTCTTTGTTGAGGATGTTCAGTCAAATGAAGGAAGTTCAACTTCACTCTCAGAAAGCAGATTTGCAAAGCTTGACAGATTGTTGGAAAAGCCATAAATTAGACTGAATGTATTTGATATGGATTTTGGAATATGACAAAAAATGCAATTTTTGGAGAGCAGAACTGAAGTTTAATAATTGGAAGTACACTGTAAAGGACTGGGATTTTTGGTTATAGTAAGGAAAGTAATTGACTGCAGATGGGGTGATCTGGACAATATACATATGTTGGCAGTAGCAGCTTTTACATTCAGGGGTGCAGTGTTTGGGACTGTGCAGTGTGGTTATTCAAGTTTATAAGCACACTTTTATTAGCATGTAAATTTGAATGCCAAAGGCATAAGCCACATTGCTTTTAACCAAACCAAACAAAACTTTATTTGCCAAGAAGATTTGAGTCTTTTGAAAACATTCCCTGCTATAGCATGTGCTTTTCTTACATTCTTGAAATATTTTTTTCTCAGAAAATAAAATTTCTTTCTCCTTTATTTTTCAGGCTTCTGTTTATGCACTGGGGTGGCTTAGTTCAAGTCCTTTGGTCTCAACTTGTAGTATTTCTTGGAGCTCCTTATATGTAAATAGATATTGGTAAGCCAAAATTCGTCTTTCTCTCTTCTCCTTCCCTGTTCCTTTACTTCTCTGTCACATTTAGAATGGTAACTAGGGAGAGAAACAAAGTGATTTCAGGGAAAATGTCTATTTGAATTGGAAACTCATTAACAGATATTTTATGCACTCTAGAAATCATCAATTAGACCTCACGCCAGATTTCTAAATCTTCACTCAAAATGCAGGTTTACTTTTTTATTGGAAAAGAATCTTGATCTCTCTCACTGATAGTGACTATGACAAAAGCATCAGAAATGAAAACAGGAATGAGAAAATGTCACCTTTGTAAAGAGGAATGGAAGACAACTGAGTGTAATTATACTTGGTGCCTTGCTGGCAATATTTAATGAATATTTTCATGAGTTATTCTCACATAAACTGGCTATCTTTTCTTCCTGCATGTTTCATCTGAAAACACTTTACTTATTCCCCTGTACTAATGGAAAAGACTGCATAAGGAGAGAGGCAGATTTTGGCTGATGTTTAGTGAATAGAAAGTAAAAAATAAAAATATTGCACTCAACATCTGGATTTGCCTCAGCAGAGTTGAAAGGAGTCCAAAATGTTTCCAATCTTGTGTGCTGACATCGAAGTCATTTTGAAAGTGAATACTCTAAGGGGAAAATATTTTTTTGGCATTAACATACCTTTATTTCTTCAGCAGAATATTACTTTGAAGTTGTGGGAGATAAGGAATTTTTAGATTTTTCCCTCATCTTATTCTGAATGCTTAATATTTCTAGACACTATAGGAGGGAAATAAAATTCTAAAGAATATTAAAGAACTCTTAAAATAAATTATTCAACAGACCTGCCATAAATTATCCATTGATACAAACATAAATAAGTAGCTTAATAACAGTTGTGTAAGCCATCTGAAACAGCTGGACCGGCTACAGAACATTAGATTTGCCATCAGGTGCCTAATCTAACATGAAGTATACTGTTTCTCCTAAATCTGGTTGTGTGTATGTCTTATTGTGCTGCCCTCATTCTCTGATGTTCTATCAGCATTTGTTATGCTGCCACAGTGCAAAATAGGATTTCAAGTAAGCAATGTAATTTTCTCAAGGCAGGTGTTTTAACTGTAAGATATTGGCCAAATCAAAGAGTTACTGATGGAACAATGGATTTATTTTTTCAATAGGCACCCTTTTTCATCAGTAAGCAATAATTTGCAGGATCTAAATGCTCCTATCTGGAGTCTGAGATCCATAATGCTAGGAAGTCCTATGAAAGAGTGGACTATTAAGAAGGAGCTGTGCAAAGGCAACTGCTACCTCTGTGTTGGAGTCTGGTTCTGATTGACCGGTAACACACACAAAAAAACCCCCAATGTTTTTCTTTAATTGAGGTTCTCTTGAGGTCAGGAAGTGTGGACACCTGATAACTAACTAAACTGTGTGTCTGGCCACCAGCAATGGCAGTAATTAAACACAACCCACGGCCAGCAGTTAATCCCAGTTTGTTCTCTTGCCTAGGTGTGTGGATGTTAAAATTTGGTGAAACAGGTATGCCTGAGGATGAAGTATGTAAAACATATCAGCATGACTCTTTTCCCACATTTTCCCATCAAGTAGTAATTACCCACTTCAGTGTTATTTGGGATTTCTGTGTGGAGTAAACTTTGTATTCATATAAAACTTCACGGCTCCTAAGTTTCAGGACCATTGTACTGAAATCCCCATGTTTTCTCTGACTCAGAGGTACTTAAGAGTCCCAGGGAACATGATAATCTCTTTTCTGGGAGTAGGAGAAACAGGAAAATGAGGTTGACTAAGGTCAAATAAAGTACTCAGGCAACATATGGAGTCACAAATTCAGGTATTAATTTAGTGATTTGTGGTGAATCTGGAGACCACAATCAACACATACCCAACCTCACAAAACTGGTTAGATTTGGCACAGAAATCTAACAGAGATCAGAATTTGACTGTCCTCCTTTTGGTCAGCTAAAATTGCTGAAACCTCAGGTCTTGCTTGAGGTCCATGGCCAGGATGGATCATCCTCTGACCTCTAATATTAGATGCCTTTATAGTCAAATAGCTATTGACCTGGCTTCAAATGTGGTTCACACAGGCCATTCCTGGCTGGTGCCAGAAAAACAGACAAAGCAGAGTTTGCTCTCTCCATGGTTTCTATAGAAGCTATAGGCTTCTGTAGCCACTACTTTACTACCACTGTGCAGCCTGATGAGAGGGGATGTCTGTGGGTGATTTTTTCCATGTTGATTTCTGATGGGTCCCCTGCAGCCCCAGTTTAGCCAGTAATACCCTTTCAAACTTTCATTATTGATTTTCTTCTTTCTAGTGGTTCTCACAAGCAGTCATTAGCTTGGTAGTCTGCAAAGCACTAGTATAGTGAGAGTTAAACTTGAATATTATATCTATTTCGCTGTTTGCTTTTGAAGTTTTGCGAAGCCTTTTTCATTTTATTTCACTGACCAAAGTAATTCCAATAATTATCGTCTGATTTTATTTGAGACTTGATACTGTAAAGAATAAGCTGAAGTTAAGACAGTATGATTGGCAGGAAGAAAATGGTATTAAAAAGAAGCTGTATTTACTTTTTTCAGATTTTTGTTCTTTAAGAAGCATTTTTGGTTGAAATGGTCTGAAGGGGGAATGAATATGTATGTCCATATTTACAGTAGCACAGTTAACTCTTCAAAAATTTTTATGTGTGTATATGTGCGTGTGTGTGTGTATAGATATATTTTTATACCCACATTTACCACATACTGACTTGTGAACTTTTAATGGTATTGGTTCAGGCTAAGTTGAAGTGTGTGCGGGTATGTGTATGTGTGCCCATACTGGGACATATTGAGGAACTGGGAATGTGTTAGCTGTTTTACTTGCCTGAAGCATGACTGACAGCACTGTTGTTTTTCTCACTGGTAGCAAGGTCAGTGGGCTGCATGACCAAATTAAATATACTTTGTGAGAGCTGCAACATTTCACTTTGCAGTAAGCTGTGAGCAAAATAGGGTTTGCCCAAAATATCCAGGCCCAGGATATCACCCTTTGTCATCAAGGGCTGCTGGCTGTGTGTTCCTCTTCCCCGGCTCTGAAAATAAATAATAGTAAATAATAGTTCATTTGCTCTGCCTTTCACTTTCTTTCTGTGTATTAAATAATACATTGGCTAATAGTGACACAAAGCTGCAGAGCACCTTGCAATAACAATCAATGGGAACATCTTCCGTATTGGTAAAACTACTGCACTATATACATACATGTATATAGACACATAGTGCAGTATCTGTTGTTATCAAGTGCCTCCTCCTGTCCACTCACAAACCTCCAGGAAGCTTAGCAGAATAATGCACTGAAATATGCACTGACTCTGATATGGTGCACTCAGTGATTTTCAGTAGAGGTCAGGTTTTAATTACAGGCATTGAGGACAGGGGAAGAAGCTTATGGAGCAATGTTTTAAACCTGCAAACTTTGGCTTGGGAAAAGGGCTAATTCAATAAGGGCCCAATGCAAACTCTCCTGAATTCAGTGGAAAGGATCCCACAGAGTTCAGTATGCTTTGGATCTCTGCCTAGTTGCAGTATTTCTTAAATAGCTCCAAACTTACTACAGGGACTATTTACAATTCACAAATACTGTGATTAAGTTAGTTATCTAAGGCAGCTGGCAAAATTTAAATGGTGACCATACATATGTTTCTTTTTATAAATAAGAAGTGATTTATTGAACTATATTACTTTTTTTTTCTTTTAAGATTTTCTACTTTATAAAACTCTGTAAAGGAAAAATGTCAAGATCAGTTGTCTTTTTGCCTAAATGAACAGCAGAGAAATCACATCAGATTGTTAGAGTTCTAAACCATTTTAAAAGCAATTATTTGGAATTCCCAAGGAAAGTGCACCTGAGAATTAAATGTAACAAACAACGACATTTTAACTCCCTCTGTTGCACATACATGTTGGACATTCATTTTCTAAAATGCCTTTTTGTAAAGAAGCTCTGATTGTAATAACTTCAAAAATAAATTATAGCTTGAAGTCTCAGCTGAGTATTTAAATGACCAATAAAGTAAAAGCATGATGAATATTTTATTTTCTGGTCTGGAAAAAGACCTTCAACAAAGATCTTTCAATAACAGGCATAGGGCTAGCTGCTACCAGTGGTTACACAGTACAGCAGCAAATTTAGGATCAAACATCTGGACAAAGCTTACTGAAGTCTCTTCATGCATGGATTTCCCTTCTCAGTTTAGTGGCAGCTGTCCCTTTTCCAGTGCTTTCGTGTGTGCAGAGCTTGGATGCATGTTTTTGACAAGAGCTCAGTCTTTGACAAGAGCTCTCATTTGCTTTCCAGAAACAACTTCTATGAATTTCTTTATCATGAGATCATTCAGCTAACAGCATCAGTGATTGCCATCAATCATTTCAGACACCTTCATCAGAAATAATTGTCCATCAGTGTTGCTTTCATGAACTGATTTTCTTCTTTCTACGGTCTTCTTCTTGTTAGGAAAGTCATGAAGCTTAACCCGTACTTGCGAAATGCCTTAAGATTAATGGGTTAAAAGGATTCTTTATGATAGCACAGACATAAAGTGTTCTACTAAACATTCTGTCATCATGCTCCAGAAGTCTCTAGACCACTGAATATTAGGCAAATGAAGTGAATATAATGGTCAGGTGCCTTGGGACAATCAAGTTTGCTTTTACATGGATAAGTATTTTTACACAATTTATTTAAAAGTTGGAAGCCTTAACCAAGCTTGCAAAGATTTCATGAACTAATTGCAAATATCTTATTTCTGCATACTTTGGGATGACAGGTATAATAGTAATATCTTAGTTTATGTTACAGGAGAATGCGTTTTGAAACCAATTAATAATAAGTAGTAATGTGCAAGCTCTGGAGAGCACAGAGCCTGCTGAGCAATCCATCAAATATTTGCCATGGCGCACAGAACCCTAGCATAATCAAATGAAAAGGAAATATAGGCAGGCTCATAAAACTAAATGGCAACTCGACGAATCACCGCTTAAAATCTTGGTCCCCACTGGCTGCAATAAATGGTTTAATTATTTTAATTTTAATTTTTTTTTTTTTCAAATTAAGCTTGTACATGAATGAATGCGAAACTCCATGCAGGTTGTGTACACATCCCTTGGTTGCACATGCATATTGTCACTTGGACATGCATCAGTTTGGTTAGATCATCAACATGGTTGAGCTTAGCAACAAGCTTGGAGATGAGACAAATTGGCATGGAAGTGTAGGGAAAGTTTCCACAGCTGGTGTACCACTCTTTTAAATAGGGAACATTGTTTTTGTGCACTTCTACTTTGGCACCTTTCACTAACTTTGCTTGCACACAGAAATGCTTGATTAAAATAAGCTTATTGGGTGCGATTTAAAAAGCTTGGTCTCAGCTGCCCTTGAGTGGCAATGTCTAACACATTATGAATAGTGCAGTTTTCAAATAATATCCAATTTGCCCGTCTGGTTAGGTGTATCACAAAATACAGAGAGCTTTCCACCCCAAAATCCACATAAAAGCCTTGTTAAAAAAATAAAAGAGATTCCATGAAAATGTGGTTACCATGGTTATGAAAACAAATTGGGTTTTTGCAGGTGCAAACAGTCTATTAGTGACCTAAGTGATCATTTGTTCATGCAGTTATTTCCACAAAAATCTGTGGCAATTGCATGGAAAAAATTATGTTTAATGTGGTGCCCACATCTTGGTGACTCCCATCTTTAGACATCAGGAGAAGCCAAAGGTTTCAGAAAATCCTTAGACATTGTTATGGATAATGGGCTTATTCACAGTGACATTAAGAAACATGAAAATGCCTTTTTACAATGTCTGTGGAAGTCCTCCTGCCTGGAGGTCAATAAAACTGTATCACTCTGATGGTGAAGGAGAAATTATTTTTGTGAGCAAGGTATCCACGGATGACCAGTAAAGATTTATCCAGACCACCCTTGGTCTATTCTTAGACAAGGAAATACAGACTAAATAATTTCAGGGCTAGGGACTCTTAACTGTTGCATATCTTGAGAGAAATTATTATAATTTGTGTCTAATTAGGCTGATGATGGTATTCTTTGATCTTTTGAAAATAACATTGTTTTCTTCCCTTTTATTGTCATATGGATGCATTTGAAACTGTTATTAAACAACCGTGTTTATGAAGCATCTTTCAGGGAATATATCTTGTTAAGTAGGTAAATTTTGATTTTTTTGATGGCAAATCATTAGGATATGATGTTGATATAGAGAAGCTACTCTGACATTATCAGTTGTGCAGGTCTTGAATTCTAGTTGTACATGTGATCCTCAATCAGAGACAATTAACCAGGGTAAATTTGGTTTTTACAAATGATCCATATGATGTTTCCAGTTAACTGTCTAGATGTAGAAAGACTAGATTTCTTAAGTTTTGACGAATAATTTTGAGTTCTAATTTAGGCATTTTGGCCAAATCCTGCCTCATTATGTGCCTGCCTAATCCCTGATACATGTCTGTGGTAGTTTAGGGCTTTGCAGTCTTGGTGATAATAGCGGTCGATTTCAATGAAAAGTTCACAAAATCCAGTGGAAACCCTACTGCTGACTCCTCTTGGCTTTGTTCTGGTCTCTGATTGTGCAGATTCCTTGTGCATAAATGATGGTGAACTGACAGTCTTTGGCACTAGTGTTCTGTCCAGAAAAAAAAAGGTACTTTCCAGAAACAAAAAGCCCCAGGTATTAACTCCTTCTTAGGAATAATCAGGTGCGCAAAGTGGAAGTAACTGGTTGGGTGGCAATTTCCTAGAAAACGCTGTGAGGAGTATAGAGAATCATATCTAAATATGAGCCTATGTGCCTTATTGTTACCAAACAATTATGCACTGTTCTCATTAAACAGATCTATGGTGTGCAGTGGGTAAGAAATGATCCTCCTTGGCATTGGTGAGGCCTCAGTTTCCTGACTTGAATTTTAAGAAAGACATGGACTAGCCAGAGAGCCTGGAGGAGAGCACACAGAATGATCAGAGAGCTATGAAACATGACTTTGGGGAAAGTTGGAGTAAGTTGGCTTTTTTCAGTCTAAGAAGAAACTTTTGAGGACAGAGGAGGGATATCATATAGTGACATACAAATAAATGAAAGATTGATCATTCAATCTTTCAAGATCATTCAAAACTTGCCTGGATGCGTTCCTGTGTGATGTACTCTAGGTGACCCTGCTCTGTCAGGGGGGTTGGACTAGATGATCTTTCGAGGTCCCTTCCAACCCCTAGGATTCTGTGATATCTGTGATTGTAGCCATGTGGAAGAAAACCATGCTTTCTCTCCATGACAGAATCAATAGGCTAGGCAACTATCAAAACCTGGTAATGAATTAAAAGTACAACAAAGAGATAAAAACTCACAGGGGTTATGGCTTTGCAGAGTTGGTGTATGTATTAGATAGACATTTGTGAGAGATGAGACAGATACCACTGGTTTTGTTTGAGGTGCAACAAATGGGACAGATGACGGTTCAATGTTCATTTCCACTCCTGTAATTCTGGGATTTACCAATAGGGTGGCATATATTGCTCTGTCAACTTAAGGCAATGCTGTTTTAGAAGATGTATTGAATCACATTTTCAGTAAGAATGTTAATTAGACATATGTCTGGTGGTTTTACCATATGAAAATGCGCCTTAACTACCTTGACAAATGCTCCTGTCTGCATGCAAGACAGATTGACCACCAACCTCTTGGAAAATTGAATGACTACTTGAGGTGAATTTGAAAGCCAGAGAACATGTATTTAATGCATTTTATTCTTTTCCCTGTTCCCACTGTAAAGTCAGCATCACAGGACTTGATCAGTCTCTGTGATTTCTCCTTCTGTCTGAGCCCTTCATCTTCAGCTGTCAACACCCAGTCCGTTCATCACTAAGGCTGTCAGAGCTGACGTCTGTATCTGAAGGAGGAAGGATGGTGCACATGGAAGAATCTGGGCAGGTTGTCTCCAGCAACTGGAAGAGAATTCCTTTAGGAATGTTAGTTGTCTTGTATTCTTAGCATTTGGGCTTGCTCAGAGGTCATCAGCATTTCCAGCACTGAGAAAACGCAGCCTGAATGAAAACCAAAAAGTTGAAGGAAGAAGGCTTGTCTGTTTGTGCTACTGCTACAGATGGGTCCCCTTTAGTATTTCACTGTATAGCAAGGCATGAAGGTGTCTTCTACTCTGCATGCATTCTTTTGTCTTGGTAAGTGGAATGAGCTGTAGGGATAACTGGAGTTTTGGACTACCTTTTATGCTCGGTGGTGATGGCAATGGTTTCAATCTGCTGCTTAGGTTAGTAGGTTTTTCTTCATATAAGTAATTTGCAGCAATTGAAAAACACTGATCATTGCTTTTGCCTGACATATATAGATGAACTTTCCAGAGAGGATAACAGCACATAATTTCTTCTTACTCATGAAGGATGATCAATTGGAGGGGTGAACGATCCTTCCTAAACAGGAATGATCACATGTACTGAAAAATAACAGGACCAATAATAATTAGCATAGCCTTTGCATATACATAATTTCACTCTATTAGGTCCACAGAATTCAGTGCTAGTGTCTCCCTACTTCATGTGCTGAAGGCCTGCTCTGGGACAAGTAACATCCTTCTGCTGCAAATGAGTCAGATAGGTTTTTTTCCAATGAGACAGTCTTGGCAGGTCTTTACCTGGTGCCTCAAGGCAGAAAGATAGAAAAAGTTTCTTAGCATTGCGAATGTACACAGTGGCATGAATTAATTTTTTTTTTTAGCAAAACCCGCTCCCTGATGCCTTACAATTTAGAGTGAGGGTCTTTATTTCAGATTACTTAGTTTTAGTGTACATAGGTTCTCAAAAGAGCATTTTAAAACCACAAGTAACTAACACTAATTCCACAGTGAGTTCTGACTCTGGTCAGTGTCTGGAGCACTCTCTAATTGGTCTTAGCACTCTGACAGGGAGAGCACACAGGTCTGTCTTTGATTTGAATTGGAACTGAACACTTGCATCAGTGAAAATATTTGACAAGTACACCTGTCCTATCTGGGATTAGGAAACTGTTATCTGACAACAGTAAAGAAATCATTCAGAAAGTCACTTTTTTTCTGACAGTGCATGATTAGACTTCATAGAACAAAAACAATATCTTGAACCTTAAAGTTACTCTATCCACTTCAGTGAAGAACTCATTCCTTAAATGTCCATTCTGCCTAGCTGCTAAATAAAAATTTCAGCAAACCATATAGGACTCACTTACTATTTCCTTGGATATCACAGTTTTCTTGCTGGCAGGTATGCTCAAGCAAAAACAAGAAGAAATTGGAGCAATTGTGAGTTTAAAACCTGTTTTGACATCTCTGAAACATTTTGACATTTTAGAAATTATTTGTTTTCAAGTATTAATAGTGGAAGTTCAGGAAATTAAGGTCTAAATTAATAAAGTAGCAAGACATGATGTCTGGCTGTTGAGGGACCAATGGTTAAGTCATATCCAAACTGAGTTACCTCTGTACAGTAAAATAAATAGCCTCATTGCCATTTCTCTGGCCCTCTGTCCAGTCGGCACGTTCTAGCTGTACCCATATTGATTAAATTTTGCTGGTTTCCAAAGCGGGAAAGAGTTTGGATGCATCTAACTGCACACCTGGAATAGTTCCTGGGTTAATTCTGAATCATTCCTGAGAATTGATTGGAAGAGTTTTGCGTGATCTGGACAAAAAGCATGCCAGAGACTGTTCTCACTATTTAGCAGTGTAGGGAATGAGCTGTGATACTGTAACCCTGAGCCTTGCAATCTATTTCCTGCTATAGGGGCAGTCTGAGGCTTGGGTTGATCTAAGTTTCGAGGGGAAAAAGACTGAAGAGGGTTTCAGTCACCTGAATGAACAAGTAGGTGCTTATTCTGAGGTAACGTGAGCCAACAGGGAAGCACTGGAGAAACACCTCAAAGGAATTCCAGTTACTCCAGCCAGTAAGTCAACTTCATCAGGGTGATGAAGTCAACTTAAGTCACTAAGTCAACTGAAATGCCTCTATGCAAATGCACACAACATGGGGAATAAACAAGAGGAGTTAGATATGTGTGTGTGCCTGCAAGGACATGACCTTACTGGCATCATGGAGGATGGCTTCTGTGACAGGAGTGTTGGAATAGAAGCTTACAAAGCTCTTTAGGAAGGACAGGCAAGGGTGACAAGGAGTGTGTGTCACCCTCTATGTCAATGACCAGCTGGAGTGCATGGGGCTCCACTTGGGGATGGATGAGGAACTGACTGACAGCTCATGGGTCAGGATTAAAGGCAGGGCAGGGACTGCAGACACTATAGTGGGTGTCTGCTACAGACCATGTGACCAGGAAGACCAAGTAGATGAGGCCCTTTATAGACAGACAGGAATAACCTCATGTTCATGACCTCTGGTCCTCATGGAGGACTTCAATCGCCTTGATATCTGTTGGAGAGACAACACAGTAAGACATAAGCAATCAAGGAGGTTCCTGAAATGCATTGATGTTAACTTCCTCCTCCAAATGACAGAGGAGCCAACGTGGAGAGGGGATATGCTGGACCTTGTTCTCACCAACAAGAAGGGTCTGGTAGGGAATGTGAAGCTCAAGGGCAGACTTGGCTGTAGTGGCCATGAGAAGGTGGAGTTCAAAATCCTTAGGGCAGCAAGGAGGGCACACAGCAAGCTTGCTATCCTGGACTTCAGGAGAGCAAAATTTGGCCTCTTCAGCTTGGCTTGGTAGGGTACCATGGAGTAAAGCCCTGAAGGGAAAAGGAGCCCAAGAAAGCTGGTTAATATTCAAGGATCACCTCCTCCAAGTTCAGGAATGCTGCATCCTAACAAAGAGGAAGTCAGGCAAAAACACCAGGAAGCCTGCATGGATGAACAAGGAGCTCCTGGACGGATTCAAACACAAAAAGGAAGCCTACAGAGGGTGGAAGCAAGGACAGGTAGTCTGGGAGGAATACAGATAAGTTGTCTGAGCAGTCAGGGATCAGGTTAGGAAAGCTAAAGCCCTGATATAAGTAGATCTGGCCAAGGACATCAAGGGCAACAAGAAAAGCTTCTATAGATGTGTCAGGATAAAAGGAAGACTCGGGAAGATGTGGGCCCTCTCCAGAAGGAAACAGAAACCTGGTTACCTGGGGTATGGAGAAGGCTGACGTACTCAATGTTTTTCTTGCTTCAGTCTTCCCTGGCAAGTGCTCAAGCCACACTGTCCAAGTCACAGAAGGCAAAGTTGGGGACTGGGAGAATGAAGAACCACCCGTGGTAGGGGTAGATCAGATTTGAGACCATCTAAGGAACCTGAAAGTGCGCAAGTCCATGGGACCTGATGAGATACATCTGTGGGTCCTGAGGGAACTGGCAGATAAATTTGCTAAGCCATTATCCATCACATTTGAGAAATCATGGCAGTATGGTGAAGTTCTCACTGACTGGAAAAGGGAAACATAACCCCCATTTTTAAAAAGGGAAAAAAAGAAGACCCAGGGAACTACAAGCCAGTCAGTCTCATCTGTGCCCAGTAAGACCACGGAGCAGATCCTCCTGGAAACTATGCTATGACACATGGAAAATAAGGACGTAATTGATGACAACCAACATGACTTCACTAAGGGCAAATTGTGCCTGAGAAATTTGGTGGCCTTCTATGATGGGGTTAAAGCACTGGTGTATAAGGGAAGAGCAAGTGATGTCATCTACCTGGACTTGTACAAAGCATTTGTCACTGTCCTGCATGACATCCTTGTCTCTAAATTGGTGAGGCATGGATGGATGGATGGACCACTCGGTGGATAAGGAATTGACTGGGTGGTCGCACCCAAAGAGTTGTGGCCAATGGCTCAGTGTCCAAGTGGAGACCAGTGACGAGTGGCATTCCTCAGGGGTTGGTACTAGGACTGGTGCTGTTTAACATCTTTGTTGGCAACACGGACAGTGGGATCGGGTGCACCCTCAGCAAGTTTGTCAATGACATCAAGCTGTGTGGTGTGGTCAACATGCTGGATGGAAGGGATGCCATCCAGAGGGACCTTGACAGGCTTGAGAGGTGGGCCCATGCAAATCCCATGAAGTTCAATAAGGCCAAGTACAAGGTCCTGCACCTTGGTTGGGGCAATCCCAAACACAAATACAGGCTGGATGGAGAATATCCCTGAGGAGGAGGACTTGTGGTTGTTGGTTGGTGAGAAGCTCAACATGAGCTGGTGATGTGCTCTTGCAGCCTGGAAAGCCAATGGTATCTTGGGCTACATCAAAAAAGAAGCATGACCAGCAAGTTGATCTCCCCCTCTACTACACCCTCGTAAGACCCCATGTGGAGTACTGTGTCCTGTTCTGGAGTCTCCAACATAAGAAGGACATGGAGCTGTTGGAGTGAGTCTGGAGGAGAATCACAAAGATGATTAGAGGGCCTGAGCACCTCTCCTATGAAGACAGGTGGAGAGAGTTGGAGTTGTTCAGCCTGGAGAAGAAAAGGCTCTGGTGAGATCTCATAGCAGTCTTCTAGTGCCTGAAGGGGGCCTATGGGAAATCTGGAGAGAAGCTTTCAGCAAGGGCATATAGTGGTAGGACAAGGGGAAGGTTTTAAGCTGAAAGAGGGTAGATTTAGATTGGATATTAGGAAGAAATTATTTCCTGTGAGGGTGGTGAGACCCTGGCACAGGTTGCCCAGAGAAGTTGTGGCTGCCCCCTCCCTGGCAGTGTTCAAGGCCAGGTTGGATGGGGCTTTGAGCAACCTGCTCTAGTGGGAGGCATCTCTGCCCATGGCAGCAGGGTTTGAACTAAATGATCTTTAAAGTCTCTTCCAACCCAAACCATTCTATGATTCTATGATTCTATGATTCTATGATTCACTCCAGGCTACCGCAAGGCCCTTCACTTCCTGGTTATTCTCACTGCAGCACCTACCTGATTGTGGATCCTTCTGGGTTTCACTTTCCCTAGTGCCAGGAGTGTGCTAAGGTAGCAATGCCTTCCCTATTGCAGCATAATGGCAGTGCTGTGAAGAGCTTTCACTAAGACTAGGTTGCATAGACAGTCAGGAGTAAGGTCCTTGTTCATCTAATGCTGTTTGAACTCACAATGTTGACACTATCTTTGGTCTTATAAAGTGGTACGCACAAAGATAAATAGGACAGCTTTTCCTTTCAGAGTTCTTCCTAATTTTAGAAGTGTGGCCAGTCATTGATGAACCATGATGCACATTAGTCTCAGGATGAATCTCATGACTGAGGCTGATTCGGCAAACACAACAAGCTGAAGACCACGGTAAGAGCTTTGATACTGGAGAAAGAGCAGGTACCCATGGTGTCATGTACCCCCACTAACACAGTGCACTTTATCTCTGGTTTCCTTCTCCTCTTCCAGCATGTTCCCAGCTCATGCATAACTGTCTCTACCATAAGTTTCCTGTATGACACTGAGTTTGTCACATGAGCTACACCTGTACTCATCCTGACTTAGGTGCATTGTCATAGTAATATAATTTCTGAGGTGAGTTACTATCTTTTCAGGGAGCTGTGGTTTACAGTGCTTTCTGGGAAAACCAGCCCACTTGGAACTAGTCTGGGATTTTTATTGTACATCGTACTGTACAATATTAACCTATCTTTGATTGCTATGTGTCTCATTTGCCTATTTTAAAATAAGACTAATAATGCTTCATTTCTTTTATTAATTTATTTTATTCTCTATTTGGATATTAAGCTTTTCAGGGCAGCCTGAATTTCTTTTTATGTGCATAGAAATGCAGTGTCTAGCACTACATAAAACAATATTGTAATACAATTAATAATGCCATTATGATGACTCAGACTGATGTTAAGAGCTGGTGGGTCTTTATTAAGAAGCTGTGAGTTGCCTTGGATAGGTAAATAATTTTGCAACAGAATTTCACTCCACGCAAATATTAGGTTATGCTATTTTTCTTTCAGGCAAAATACTAAGTTTTAAGTGTTTGCTGTCCCTCAACTTCCCTTTCTTCCTCCCTTTCTTCCTCCCTCCTTACTTCCTCGTCCCCCATTCTCATCCCTCCTTCTTTTCCTCCATGATGAAATCAGACAAGCTTTGCAATCCTTTTTGACTTGTGGATTTCCAGAATCTCCAGGAAGGCGAGGACTTCTCAGGAAGCTTCTTATATCTAGGTTGCTGTATGACATATGTGAAAATATACTTCTTGGGCACCACCCATGGACCTCTTTAGAATATGCTGTTTGTTGATCCCTAGGAGTCCATAGGTCAAAAGTTGAATAACATTCACATAGGCAATTATTACAAGCATTGGTGATTGTAATGTCTGTAATTTTTGCCGAAAGCACCTCTAAAACTTTGTGAAGGTTTCTGATTTGTCTGTATGCATGTATGGATAAGTGTAGTTCTGAGGCTTGTGAGCTTTATGACTCATACCCGTCCTTCACAAAAATTGCAGGACTGGTATTATGGTAGTGTTGGAGCACTTTATACCTGGTGCATCTTGATATTATTGCTTCACATATTAACTGGATAATAAATAAAAACTTGCAAGTTCTTATACAAGAACTCCCCATGGATCAGTTTTTTAACCCCAGTCCTTTAATGCAGAACATAATTACCTCATTATAAGGCAGGTGACAGCAACCTATGCAAACTTTTCCCATGGATGACTGGAAACAGAAATAAAAACTCTTTTCTTAACAGCATTTCTGGGCATCCCACGATGTCATCTTTATCTATTCAACCTTTAGGTGGGAGGGATGGGATGAGATTTGACTGAGTGGCAGTGCAAACCTCATTATCTTCCCACATTATGTCATGTTTTTCTGGTCACTTATCAAATATATCCACTAGTGAAGAAATGCATTTAAATTCCATTGGAAAAAATCTGGAACAATTCTGCCAGGCTGGTAGTTTTTCCTCATCTGTTCAGTTAGAAAAATCTAATAGAACTACTGTGCATTGTTAAGACCTCCATTTGAAGAAGTCCTATACAAATGTACTGACATAAGTTACCTCAGTGGAGTTTCTTTGTTGAGTGACTGTGTAGTTGTTAAACTTTTCTTTTTTAACCTGAACAAGAAGCATTGTTTAATATATTTAATTTCTCTCTCTATTGTTAGCACAGCAGAGTCAGGGGGACTGCTGCTTTGTCTGACCTCTACTCCATGGGAATAGTAACTATAATGGGTTTAATTAACTATGTGGTATTGACGTAATTAGTTATCCTAGTGATTATACTTCTTTAATAAAAGCACTTCATTTGGGATGCATTTCTCTTCTGCATATGCAGAGCCCTACACCTATATTTCATAACTGTCTAGACATCAGAACTGTGTGCATATTTTAGCATTGGCCCTTGAGAGAGAGGTTATCTTGCGTGGCTTAAGATAATTGGGAAGAAATGATTTTGCCCCCTGGTTTCATACTAACTCGCCTACTGAGAGTAAAGGAGATGAGGGAGGGACAGCAGCTCAGTTTGGGGAAACCAAAAAGGGGAGGTGGAAAGGGCTGGATTTCAAAACCGCGTGCTCAGGCACTGGGTTTTTCTAAATTTTGGAGCCCATAGACAGTAACACTAGAGGGAACTAAGAAAATTTTACCCGTGGGAGAAATAGATTTTTGTATATCTGTTTTATTGATATGTATTTATGTACACAGACCTATTACTGTAGGTGTTTATGACATAAGCCTACATTCATTTTATTATATTTACACGCGTCAAGACTCAGTATCTCTGTTACTGTTATCACACAGCCAAACCAACAATAAGGAATGAATTTTAGTTTTCAATTTGGTTTTGCCTTTCGTGTTTGGGTTTTTTTTGTTTTCCTGGGAAGGCACTGTTCATTGTGTTTCATCCCTCTGGCTAATCTTGAAGAGCAATGCTACAAGGAGGAGAGATTACCATATGAAAATGTCATTTTATATCATATGAATACCTCAAGAAAAAAAGGAACAAAGGTAAAAGGTCTGAGGGAGGAGATTAACTCACTGTTCATAGATCAACCTACCACAAAACACTATAAATGAACTCCTTTATCTTACCTCTCAGTTCATAGCTGGGGGGAGGGATTCCTATCTGATAAAATATACTAAGAGATTAATGCATTCTGCACACAGCCTACTTCATAGGTAGGAGGTGTTGTTCCTGTTGCTGTGTTTTATCTAACATTTTAAATTTTTTTTCTTTCTCTCTGTATCTGCTCTTCTTCATCTCTTTCATTTGCAGAACTGTACTGCAATCCCTTCAGTCTTTCTTTCTTTCCCTGTTGAGAGAGACAGACTGAAATCACTGCAGGCATTTGAATGCTTCATGCAGCATGAGTGAACTCTGTGGGTCATCAAAGCAGCCAAATACATAAACAAGTTCACAAGGAATGGGGAAAGCCAAGCAAATGGGGAAGAACTGGTTGTGAGACTTGCAAAGACAGCTTGTTCTCTAATCACAAGGAATGTTTGACCAAAGCCCCCATCCCTCATTAAATCAATAAAATCATGTGTCCTTTATTTTAATCCTGTATTCCAGAATCAAGGATAGAGGCTGAAGCTTTTCATTTCATTGTTTCTAACAAATCACTGAGACGATATTGACAAAGGTTGATTCCTCTACCTTAGTGTTTCAGAAAATGTCAGTATGGAGGCAGGTGCTGGGCATTCAGCCACTTTTTTTCAAAAGCAAAAAAGGAGATCTGTGACAGCCTCTCTGCAAATACTGTAGCTTTCTAAGACGTTTTGTTTGGTTTGATGTTGTGCTGCAATGATGAGAGAGGAAGGATCTGTTATGTACAGCTGCATGAATCTCTGGATTGAAGTTTTTACAGTCTTAGATCCTCTCTTACACAGTAAAGGGGAGATGAAAGCAAATAACTCACATGCTATGAAACAGAGGTACAATGGGATTCTGAAAGGCTTAGCATTCCTGGTAAGTATTTGATCGAAATTCAGACAAGGGAACTTTGCACTGTCATTTGGTGGAGTGACAAACATGGCAAAAATACCTCCAAAATCTTTGTTATTTTGTCAGCTCTGGCTTGATTGAATTAGCAAAGGATGAGTCACAGTTTAAAAAAGAGCCATTCTCCCCTGAAATTTATTAAAGCTTGGGTGGTAAAGAAACACATGTTTATTTCCTAAATGAAATGCAGGCAGAATATGTATCAGGCCATGTAAAAGCAGTGCTACTTTCCTATGCAAGTCATGTCCAAAAATTATCTTCTACTGAGATCATGAAACAGCTCCAAATCTCAGTGTAAATGGGGTTTCTGTTCCCCACAGTTATTTATCCACTGTCAGATCTTGTATATCTTACATGAAAAAATGCTTGGGTGAAAATGGTGAATAATGTAAATACAGGCTGGTTGTTTATCAAAGATTGTTCATCTTCAAGGACAGTTCTTTTGTTCCAGAAGGTGTTCTGTGTGTATTTCTTTTCTGAAAGATGCCACTAACACTATATCTCTGGTCAGTAGAGGTAGGGCCTAACCAATGTGTTACCCACAAAACTGATACTGCATGTGCTGTTACTTGTGGTAACTTCAAATGCCTTGGTCACTGACCTAGTCTGTTTACTCAGTTTCAAGAATGTTACATGGTGATAGATTAGAAAAACAAAAAAACATTCACAACCTTCACTTGAATAAATCCACTGATTTTTGGATAATGCTGGGTAATAACAATTATAACAACAATTTAAAAAAAAACAAGAAGAGTGCCTTAGAATAGTGTGGATCATTCTCAGTTTTAATAACATATACCACTACACAGCCTTCCACTTGATCAATGAGTAATTGTGGTTTGGAGTCAATAAGACCTCAGTGAAAATCCTTGAAATGTTCTAGATATACCATGATCATGATTGCAGACCTATTAGGCACTTAAATAAATAGAACTAATATAAGACAGTAGGATGTTAGGCCCACAGTTTAGCGGTAAGTAGTAATTTTCCTTCAAGAAGTAATTAAAAAAAGTACTTATAATACATTAGTTAAGTTAGAACCTAGCTCATGCAGTCAAAGCTTAACTGTTTTTTGTAGCAATACTATGTAAAACAAAAGTCCAGTGATTTTACCAGTTGTAGAAACAGGTATGTTCTATGGCTTTGTCTACATTACAGTCTGTCATGAGAAGGAGGAACAACTGGTGTGGCTTAGAAGGACCTAGCTTCCTTACTGGTATTACAGAGGTCTGCATGGTCACACAGGTAAATTACCTCAGAAGATCTGCATACCATTGTGATTCGCTAGCCAGAGCTGGGTTTGGGACTTGTTCAGCACATGTACTCAGATCTACCCTATTGCAGTGTGTTTTCACCCACTAACATCGAGGTAAGCTTTTTCAAGTAGTCATGTTCTTTGCAGGAGGTTCTGCTGCCCACCAATAGCAACAGCCAGCTTGCTCTACCTACAGCATTTTGGGCTGCGTTGGGAATAGTGTTGCCAGCAAGTTGACTGAGGTGATCCTTCCTCCTCACTCACTCCCCAATGGTGAGACACATCTGGAGTGTTGGGTCCGTCTCTGGGCTCCCCAGTACAACAAAGACATGGACTTACTGGAGAAAATTCAGTGGAGGCACACAAAGATGACTAAGAGACTGGAACATCTGTCATATATACACACATACCAGTGTGTATAAATACCTGATGGGAAAGAATGAAGATGAGGGAGCCAGGCTCTTTACAGTGAAGCTCAGGACAAGAGGCAGTTAGCACAAATTAAAATGTGGAATTCCATCTGAACACAATAAAACATTTTTTTACTGTGAAGGTGGTCAAACACAGAAACAGGTTGACAAGAGAGTTTTTGGAGTCTCCATGTGGGGAGATATGCAAAATCCAACTCGACACAGTCCTGGCCAACCTGCTCTAAGTAACCCTGCTTGAGAAGGAGGCACTGGGCTAGACAATCTCAAAATGTAACTTCCAACTTACCTATATGATTCTGTGATTCTGTCTGTATTGGACGCTTCATGGAAATAAAGTACCAGCAACAGTTAATTTTTTGTTGGCAATGCTGGGCCATTTCATCCTGTTTTCCATCCAAAATAGTGGTAAACTAGTCTGCAGAAGGGACAGACTACCCAGGCTGTCAAAATGCACTTTGTAGCTAGATGTGGATATGCCATAGAGACACTCCAGAGAGACGTCCATATAGATTCAGAAAGAATGTGCTGTTCACAGACTTTTCTGCACTCCCACTAGATTGAAATTGCAGCCAGGGCACTCAGAAGGCTCCAGAAAAGGTGCCAGGTTAGCACTTTTGCTGAAACTAACTTTGTGTAAGTAAATAAAACCTTTCTGTGCTTTAGTTTCCCACCTGTAAAATTAGGGTATCTACCAATAATATTTTCTTTTCTATCTTGTGTATGGGTCCAGGTGTAACAAACCAGACTTATTCTCATTGTATGAAGTAAGTGCAGCTGAATTACACATGAACATAGAACGTATAAAGGCATAATGATGATGGTAACAATTTAGGGTCCTGTCCATTGGGAGGAATAGCATGGTTGTGTCAGGTTTACCTATAGACTCTTCAGAGTAGGACCTCACTTCAAGTCCTAAGCACAAATTCTAAAAAATATTATTGAACTCTAGCAGCTGCTATGCAATACTCTCAAGCAAACTAGACCAAAATTATACCATCAAGAGATATCTATCTCTATTTTGCAGATCCTAACAGATTGCTAAATGACACTTCAATCAGTCTCTAAATCAATATAATATGGTACTCAGGAATATTTGTTTCTGCTTTCGTTAAAGCCATTTAGTACAATATGCCTAGTGATAACTCACTAACCATCTTCCTGTTCTGTTGGTTCCTTTCTGCATATATTAACTAGAACTGGCTGAAAGAGCTCTGGCTGAATAATCAGAGAAAGTCAGCTTTATATAAATCAAATCACTTCACAGAACTCGATCTTTTTTGCAGAAATTCCATTTTGAAGGAAAAAGGAAGAGTAAAGTTGTAACAGTCTCAAATTGCCTTGTTTTTGATAGTGTCAAAATGAAGACTGTAATTTCTTCACTTAGAAATACTCTATTTTAACATGTGCATTATACATATTGTCAAATTGAACCAGTATTTATTTTATTTTCAGTAGTTTAAGTTCTGATTTTTCTGAAATGTAAAGAATATTTAGATAATCCTGCTGAATACATTTTCTGATTTCATTCAAAGCAAATTCAAAATTCTCGAAGGATTAGAAATTACTATCTCTGGAGAGTTCACAGAATGCTTTCTATAAGCATGAATCAACCGCCTTGGTAAATCAGTTTAATAACACTTCTTTTCTAATGCTAAGCTACATGTTGGCTGTGGAAGGTATAGAGGACCAATGCATTTCAGATTGTATAAGATGCGAATATGAATAGTGTGAGAGATGCTACATAACAGGAAGGATGACACAAGTAATAAAAGATTGTGGGTATGCAATCCAGTTCCAAAGCGTAGCTGAAATAGATATCTGCTGTGCCAGACTCTACCTATGACAGTCATAGATTTAGCATGAGTTAACTATAATCTATATTCCATTAAAAATTATGTGAGGAAAATATTATAAAAGGTAACACTGCTTAAACGATGTAATTACAGGCTTCATTCATGCAACGCCTTTACTAGCATCTCTATCAGTGATGTGAAAGTCAACACTGCAGAAAGATAGAGGTGGGAAACCATGTTGTTATCACCCTCATTACTTCTGTATTTTTGGTTAAGAATCATGGGAACACATGCCATTCTGGAGAATCTCAAAGGTTGTTTTACAATTTAAATGGCATTTTCTTATTCAACTCATTTGAGCCTTGAATTTAGTCCATTATGTTTATTCACATTAGTAGCATAGAAACAAATCTGTACTTCTGTGTCCTCTCTCTGGCCCTGCAGAACCAATGTAACTATTACTGGGAGACCTGAACTTTTCCTGTTAAGCCCATGAACAGAGTAATTTACACAGATTTATTTTGGCTTTTGGCTTTACCAAGGAAGTCAATAGTCTTGTGCAGGTGTAAGAGACCAAAATTTGGCTGCAAACTCTTGCAATGGACTATGACACGAGAGTCCTAAAAGACACACCTGACGATCTGAACCAAGGCTAAGTTTGCTGACTTGGCTGTTTAAAAAATATGTGTTTTTGCATCAAGAAAGAAGGAATGTGACTTGGAACTTCAGGGACTTTGATGACACAATACCACATTACATACAGTTGTCAGAACAGCATGTAGAGATTTGAATAATATATTTTATTTTTTGGAAACTGAACTAGAATCACCTGAAATATGGCAAAAAGGCTGATCTTGTATTGTGCAGATGTGACCAGAAGTGCTGGCAAGTGCGGGAGAAACCCCCTTCTTCTAAGTTATCTAAACTAGTACTGGTACTTCAGTCAAATTTTTCCTGTATCTGCATTGTGGGTAAGAAGCAATAACAGGAACCTTTTGATGTGCATTGCTTGGTACACAGAAATCCCCAGTTATGCATTTTAATAAAGGTAGTAAAATAATATCTGAAACAATGTTTTACAAAGCAAACACTGTTTGGTGAGCTTTACAGAGTTAGTCAAATCTTGTCAAGAATGATTTGTCAAATAATTTAAGGCACAAAAACATACAAATAATCAAATAAATTGTGGGAATATTATCCAATGAACTCTGCCTTTATGAATTAGTGTCATCCTGTTACGTGTCAAAACAGTCAAACTTCATGGAGTATTTAGAGAGAGCTGAAGTGAGATGAGTTCACTGAGAACACACAATGCTGGTCTGCTCAGTTTAAGGGCGCATCTCAGTCGGGAACTGTTTTAACAGATGAACAAGGATCTTATAACCAAGATAACTGCAGTCAAATGTAATGCAAGACTGTCTGGAGTAATCAAAATAGTAAAAAGGAAAAAAATTCCAAAGCAGCTTGGGAAATGATGATACACATTTAGATACGAATGGAAAAAAAATCAACTTTGGAGACCTTTCTCTACAGCAGCTTTGATTGCATGAACATTTTCCAACAACTTTTAATACGTTCTCAATGTTAAGTTGCACTGAAGAGCATTAGGAATGTAAAGGAGTGGAATTGTAGCCATAAATTCAAATCTTTTATATTAAGCAGGAAAGATCTATCAACAAATATTCATAGAACTCCTAGATTCACAGGACTAACGGACTGAGAAGATCATGTTTCTAGTCAGATCACAGGCCTCTTACTCCCTGTACTCAGCTCATAAAACTCAATGTTATCTTTCTCTGACTTGAGCAGTTAGACAGAAATCCAGACTCTGTTGAGTTTTTAAAGTCAGAAGTAAAGAGAAATTCATGCTAAAATCCTATTTACTTTTTGTAAATGTACAAAGGCTTCTATTCTTCAGTACAACAAATATCAAATGGGGAGAGATGCTATCTTTCCTTGAAGCTCTCAGTTCTTTTCTAATCAACACTTATCCCAACAACTCTTGGCTTGGCTGTGGGCTGTGTTCCCAGTTTGTGTTCTGGCTTTGTCTGCTGCTCTCTTAGTCTGTTTGTTTTTCTGCCTCCATTTCAAAGACACATACAAATTCCTAGATGACATTCTGCAACAGTTACATCAACCTACCTGAGAAAGGATTAGCTAATTTGTTTTAATAATTTATCTTTTTTGAGTTTTCAATTTCCAGAGAGGTAACTACATATTCCAGAAAGGTATTGTGATTTGAAGATGTCAAGAGTTGAAGTCCTCTTTTTCCTTCGACTTGGTGTTCTTATGGTTAATCACCTTCACGATCAAGTCCCTGTGCTTGATGCCTCATCTGAACTTTCTTGAAAACTATTTTCAGCTTCTGATGTTATTTTTTTCTTTCTTTACTACATTAAAAGGTCTTCAGTAACTGGTGATTCCTCTTTATGAAAATACTTATACACTGTCATTAATTATTCTTCTGGCATGTTTTCTGATGAACTGATAGAATGAGCTCTTTAACTCTCACTGTAAAATGTTTCCTTCAGTGCTCAGATAATTTCTGTGACTCTTCCTTGTACCTTTGCTGATTCATCAACACCAGAAAATGTGAGCACCTGAAGTGAAAAATAAGTATTACTCCTATCAGTATCCTACATTGAGCTTAACTACTCGTCTTTGCTCTTCTTTTCTGTGTTATTCTTCTGGTTATATATACAACAGCTGAATTAACTGTTTTGCTGGAGCACTAGGAGTGTGGAGTTCTTTTATCTGGTGAAGGCCCTACAGTCTTTTGGAAGTTCTCTGCTCTCAGGGATGTCATCCCACTTCTAGAGTAGTAAAGTTTAAAGCTTGAATAAGTTGCAAGATAAAAAGAACAGTCTGTTAGTTTTTTTAAATTAGGACTGGTAACTGGTGTTGCAAATGTGCAAGTGCACAACTTTGATTTTATCAATACCTGTTTGCAGTGAGCTGATGTATCTTCAAACAGCTGTGGTCTGTGTTCCATGTAAAATTGGAAAGCTGAGATTTCCTACAAAAGAACTTGACACAAATACCCATGGTTTGAATTGTGTTCAAAGCAAAATCTTATTCCATTGCAAAGGCTTTAAAGAAACTGTAGTGAGTAATCAACCTGCTCATTCACTGACTAGAGAAATTCCTTTACTGCTGGGTCATGATCTAATTTACATTATTATTTGAAGTCAGATGAAGGGAAAAGGGGACATATCTTTCAGTACCACCAATGAAAACACATAGCACTAAACTAAGAAGTGGCCAAAGGATAATATAAATTAGGAAACTGGGAGTTTCTTCTGTGGGTTTTTGTAGCAAAAAAACCTGGTTTGTTTCTGTTAAATACATATTAATGTCGCAGTTTGGACAGTTGCTCTATCACCCGACCCCACCCAGGTGGGGAAATTGGGAAAAGGAAAGGAGTACTGTGGCTTGAAATGAAAGCAGATTTAATAGAATAATACTAATGAACTAATATTAACCCCAATGTTAATACAAGATACAAAGTTATACTCAATTCCAGATAGTAGTTGTAAACTGTGGGCTTCCAGCAGTGAGGGCTGAATGCGCACACTGCGAGCACAACAGCTCCAGCAGGAACATGGTGGTCACAGCAAGCAGAGGAGCAGGCCTCAAATGTGGGACAACTGATGAGACAGACGGGACCCTCTTGGGAAGGCAGCCATTGTAGAAGAAAAAAACATCCCTGCAAACTTCCCAGTATATAGTGAGGGTGACATTTATGGTATGGAATACTTTGGTTGGCCAGCTTGGGTCAGCTTTGCTGGGCTTCTCCCCTCCTGGCCCACTGCACTGTATGGTTCAAAACTCCCCTTAACCTTGGTCACTATGGAAACCTGTACACCAGAGCTGGGTATAAATTAAAACTACGCATCTCATCTCCTTTGTTCTCACAGAATTGGAGTCTGCGGTCTTTCAAACCTACTTTCTCTAAATAGAAAAATGATTTTACAATTCTGTACCAGCAAAACCAGGATAATTAAGCATCTGGAAAAGCAGTCACATGCCAGAAGGTGTGACCTAAATATAAGGTAAAAAATGGGGCAGGAAGGTGTGGTCCCAGAGTTTTCATCACAAACTCTGTTGTGCTAAATGGGAGAATATAAAATATAAATCTACCTATTTGAATAATATCCTTTCCACTGAGTTCTTCCCTTTAATTATGTATATGAGCTTTTAGTTAATTTGGTCTACATGTCTGGGTTGTCTCATGTGAAATTGGTCTAGATAAAAAAACCCCAAACTACACAAGGATTTGATGTGAAAATGGGACCATTTGGGTAATTTCTATTTTGTCACATTCTTCCATACGTATTCCAGGATGTGCAACTGGTCCTCTCAATTGAACTTCAGGTCAACTCCAGTATATTAATTTGAACAGGAAATTCTCATAAGGATTGCAAGTACTGTTCAGCTGTACCCGTATTTTAACAGAAGTAATTCTGTTGATGATGTAAAACCTTTTTTCTCACTAGGAGAGATAGGAGATATATATAAAGCTAAGTGAAGGTAAAGTTATAAATGAAGCTAAGTTTATGGCCCTTCATCTGAAAGCTGCTTTATACACATTCTCAATCCTCATCTTATTTCTGACAAAATCTCTCTGAAATCCACAACTTTGATTGAATTGAAGGGAACCAGTTTAAGCTTGGTTTAAGGTATGTATTTGGCTAGTATTTTTTTTTTAAAGAGGCGATCCTTGATGTATTACCTTTTTGTAAAATGTACATTGGAAAACAAAAATATTTACAATAAATTGAAGCAGATGTTCATGAGATTTACAGACTGTATACACTGATCAGTATTTGAGCTTGTTTGAAAGGGATTCCATGGGCTTTGCCAGGATCATATATTTTAAAAAATCCACATCAAAGTGCTATTATTAATACCTTAGATTTTTTAAAAAAGTATATTAAAATTTAGAATTAAAATTAGAATTAATGTAACTTTCCACTCTGTTGTTCCAAAAAGCAAGTTTATTTTGGCAGCTCAGGCCTGTTCCTCTCCCCAGGGAGGTGCCCAGTGCCAGAGTCTGAGGCTTCCCTGGTGCCTCCCAGCTGTCCTGCTCCTGGCTGGGGTGGTGAGACAGGCCCTGGATGTCAGGTCTTGCCCTGTGTTCACCCCCAGTGGTGGGAAGCAAAGGCAGGAAGCCTTCATGGAAGAACAAGTTGCTCCTGACTAAATTCAGCCATAGAAAGGAAGAGTACCAGAGGCAAAAGCAAGGGCAGATGAACCAGGAGAAATATAGAGGCACCGTCCAAACATGCAGAGATGGGATTAGGAAAGCCAAAGTCCACCTGAAGTTGAATCTGGCAAGCAATATAAACAGCCACAAGAAGGGCTGCTACAGGTATAGCAACAACAAAAACAAGAGTATGTAAAATGTAGGCCCTTTGCTGACTGGCACAGCGGACTTCGTGACAAATTCAGTAGAGAAAGCTGAGGTATTCAACGCCTTCTTCACCTTGGTCTGTACTGATAATTCTTACCTTCAGGAGTTCCAAGTCCCTGAGATTGGTGGGAAAGTCTGGAGCAAGGAAGGTTTAACCCATTGGAGGAGAATCAGGTTAAGGAACACTTAAACAAACTGGACATACACAAGTCCACAGGACCTGATGGGATGTATGTGTGAGTGCTGAGGGATCTGGCCAGTGTCCTTCTGGGGCTATTCTTGATTATCTGTGAAAGGTTGTGGCAGTCAGAGGAGGTTCCTGAGGATAAGAAGAAAGCAAATGTCACTTCTAAGGAAAACTACAGGCAGATTGCCTCACCTTGACGCATGGGAAGATGACGGATGAAATAATCTCGGAAGTCATTTCCAAACATTTGAAACATATGAAGGACAGGAATGTGACTGGGAGTAGTCACCATGCATTTATGGAAGGGAAATCATACCTCACTCAATAGCCTTCTACAACAGTGGACAAGGGATTAGTGGCTGATGATGTTTATCTTGATTTTAGCATGGCTTTCAAAATCATATAACACCTCATAGACTGCGGGGTAAGTCGGGACTTCACTACTCCAATATGAAGCCAGCAAAGACGTACTTTATTTACTTTTTATCTCTTTTATACATTCGTACCGGGCACCGAGAGCGTACACAGTGATTGGTCGCCTCCCCCGTACGTGAGGCAGGCATAGTGTTATACACACTGGTATTGGTCCATGTATCATCACTTCTCATTGGTCCTTGCCCCTTCCAGTAGTGTACCGGTCACGTGACCCGAAGCATACCCAGGTGACCTCCGGCATTGCTCCATAGCACTTCTGGTGTCCAGCTGGAAGCAGATGATGCTGTTCTCTTGTTCCTATCCCTCGAGATGACCCCTAATACATATGGCTGCGTGGTTAATCATAAAGCTATCGAGTAGCTGGTTCATTATATGCCATTGACCTACCTCTACAATAGACATCAACACTTTCCCATAAGATCCTCATGGAGAAGTTGTCCAAGTGTGGGCTAGATAAGTGAGCAATGAGGTGGACTGAAAAGGTTGTGAGCAGCAGCACAATATCTAACTGAAAGACAATCACTAGTGGTGTATACCAGGGGTGAATGCTGTTTAACATCTTCATGAATGACCTGGATGATAGGACACAGCACACCTTCAGCAACTTTGCAACTGTGGAGTTGGTTGATAGCCAAAATGGCTGTGCTCTCATTCAGAGGGACCTTGACAAGCTGCAGGAGTGGGTCAACAGGAATCTCATTAAGTTCAACAAAGGGAAAGGCTAAGTCCTGCAACTGTGGAAGGAATAACCCCATTCGTCAGTATAGGCTGGTAGAAAGCAATGTTTCAGAAAAGGACTTGGGGATCAGGGTTGATAAAAAGTTAGACATCAGCCAGGAATATGCCTGTGCAGCAAAGAAGGACAATGGTATCCTGGGCTGCATCGCAGGAACTGCATCACTGACAGGTTAAGGGAGATGATCCTTCCTCTCTATTCAGCATTAGTGAGACACATCTGAAGTGCTGGATCCTGCACTGAGCTCTCCAATACAAAAGATACATGGGCATACTGGAGAGAATCCAGTGCAGGGCCACAAAGGTGTTTAAAGGAACTGGATCCTCCTTCATATGAGGAGAGGCTGAAACAGCTGGCACTGTTCAGCTCAGAGAAGAGAAGGCTGAAGGGAATCTTATCAATTTGTAGAAGTACCTGGTTGAAGGGGAATGAAGAAGAGGGAGCCAGGCTATTTTCAGTGGTGCCCAGTTACATGGCAGGCAATGCACATAAACTGGAATACGGAGAATTCCATTTAAACATAAGAAAACTTTTTTACTGTGAAAGTACTCAAACAGTGGAACAAATTCAAAGAAGCTGTGGATGCTCCATCCTTTGAGATATTAAAAATCCAGATGAACATGGTCTTGGGCAACCTGTTCTTGTTGACCCTGCTCTGAGTAGGGGGCGTAGGCTAGGTGATCCCCAGAGATCCCTTCCCAGCGCAGTGACTCCATGATTCGGAAAAACTACTGAAGCTCAGAACCTCTGAAAATGAGGTTTAGAAACCTGTACTGGAATGTGTTTGCTTCCTAAAATCACCCAAGGAAAACAAGCCATGTTAGACTCCATACTAGAAATCAGTTTTCTTTATTACCTTACCAAAGTTAGTCCAAGATAAAAAGTCATTGGTTCAAAAAATTTACTATTAGACACATAAAAAGGGACTGAATTTTTAAGCTGATGTCTCAAAATTGAGTTAGAGATGGTCTGAGTTCTCTCTTCTGGATCTTAACTTATTAGGAGTAAAAAAAAGTAAAAGGTGACACCAGCAAAACTGAAATTTTACATGCTGCTAAAAATAATTCATTCACAGCCATTAGAATGCATGGTTTACCTTGTCTCCTTTTATATTTTAGTAAACTGAGCAGTGGTTTGCTGAAGCTAAAATCACATTGGTACTAGGACATGAAAATGACCCCTGTTTAATAAAACCGATCATTCTTTTTTCTCAAGTTTTGCCAGTAAAGCCATTGTTCTGGCTAGGTACATTATTTCATTAGCATAATTGTAATAGGTTGTTTTACAAGGAGGGCTACTTTTTTTACAGAAAAAGATAATTAAAAGAGTATAGGAATGTCTCTTATAGCTTTAAGCTATATAATGGTTTGGGAGACAGGTAAAATAGAGTCTAATATATCTTTCCAGATTACCGTATAACAAAATTAGCCCTGACTGGCAGACATTCAAATAGAAATATTTCCAGACTGTTAAAATCGTGCTATTCCCTAAAATGATATGGTATACATAGGCAATTTGTAAGCAAGATGCTATCAATGTTCATGGATTAAGGATATATTATTCCAATCTGCTGAGGAAATGTAAGCTATAGAAGTTCCAGTAAAACCTCTGTTGCAGAGATGCCACCCTAGTTGATGTGCAAAGGAATAAACCATACACAAAATGCCAAATGTCTGGCAGGTGTACACAGAATAGGGAAATTTTGCAAAAATAATGTTACTGTTAAGGAAGTATTTCAAATACCAACATTTTTTTGCTGCAAGTTCCTTAGCTTTTGATTTTGGGTGAGTGATTCATGTGCAATATTCTTCTTTAGATCTGGATAACCATTTGAAACTCATCAAAATATACTTGTATCTATTTAGTCAAGAGTTACTACACAATTATCATTAGATGGACCTGGCAATAGCAAAAGTTTGTATCTTTCTAATAATAATATGGCATTTTTTTTTTCTCCTAGAACAAATGCAGCTATTTTTCATAGATATGAAGTAAAGTCTTGCTTAAATTTATGGTGTGCATGTTTAAGTTAATTTTATTTGAAGAACTTTTTTGCTGTGGCTCCCAGAATAATTGAAGTTCACATCTTCACTGCAACACATACTATACATTCCTTTCCTGGAGAGTTAACAGTGAATGACATTATCTGTGACTTTCCAAACTATGTTCATTCCAAGAGGGTGGGCTTCCATAAGTCAGTAGTTGGTTTGTGCCTTACTCAAAGAACAAATGTTTCCTCATGCATACATGCCCAGGGAGGTGGTGGAGTCACCGTCCCTGGGGGTGTTCAAAAAACGGGTTGATGAGGCACTTGAGGCCATGGTCTGATGGTTTAATGGTTGGGAATATGATGGGATAAAGGTTGGACTTGATGACCCTGGAGGTCCCTTCCAACCATAATGATTCTATGATTCTATGATTCTATGGAACTACAGAAGTGTGAGAAATATTGCTTGAGAGCACAGTTCTTTGTGAAAAGAGTGATGCTGAGTTGGAATATACAGATACAATGGTTATGATTCTCTTCTCTATTCAAATAATAGTTATTTTTTCAGGAGCAGTACCAGTTCTTTGCAGTGTGCCTAAACCTCCAAGGGAAGACTTGCTGCAAAGAGCCTACAGTGTAAGTAAGTAAAAGCAAATCAGTAGAGACAAGTTAGAGGAATCTGAAGAAAATGTAAGGCAGGCCTATGCAATAGACTGCAGGTTCATCTCACTGGTACTGTCAATTCTTTCTACAAACTGATTGGCAAGAGAGGTTAGTAAGTAAGAAATTAAAATAGTTTTATGAAATGTATTTGTTAACTAGAAACTTCTCCCAATCAGGAAGGAAAACATACAGATGCTTATCTGAAATTGTAATGAGTGATTAAAGGCAGTATTGGTGGCATGGGAAGGAATGAAAGACAGGAATATAGGAATACTGTCTTTAGACAGTGTTATACTGTCTAAATTACTAAACTGCTTTAAGTATAGGAATACTATCATACCATCCCAAGTACTTGCTTTACTTGTGTAAGCAGAGGTCTGCAGTGTAAGGCTTGCCGTGGAGATGCTATGCAGTTAGAATCTGCAAAATTTATATCCTGCAAAGGAAGACCTAAGGAGTAGTCTGAGTGGTAGATGACAATCCAAAGTGTAAGTATCTCATACAGGCAAAATGGTTGTCCAGTATGCATGAAGGAAACTGTGCTTGAGTGAGCAGAGCAGAGAATCAACCTGGGATTTCTGTTTGATCTAAAGAAGACAGACATACAGCAAAAAGACAGATTTGTGATTTGTCTGTTCAGAGATAGTAACTGAACGAATATTTGCTTAAGCGATTACCCAGGCTATAGGTGGTAGCTGAGTTAATGTTTGCAGACAAGATTACCCAGAAATATTGTAGTTGTAGTAGGATAGCCATTTTTCAGTTTAACATTTTACTTTTGGGAAATGCTACTTTGTAAAAGTATGAAGTGTTGTGGAGGAAATTAATCTTCAGTGTCAAGAAGTTTTCACTGGTAAAGATGAAAAAAATTGATTTATGGAAACAGAATTTCAGTTGACTCACCAGGATTTTGTTTGGAGAATCTGTGTAGCAATAGATTTCTTCGTTCTACTGCTGAGTGGAAAAAAATGGTGACGATATAAGTGAAGCAGAAATCCTGTGGTCCTCTGTGGACCCTGTGGCAACAAGGAGTTGTTTCCTGTGTTGAAAATGGTAGTCCACACATGGAAAATAAGGAAGAAGTGGTAGTTGTTGGACCTGGAAGAGATTATTACAGATTTTAATAAGTGTGGTTTCTACTGAGTGGATTCTGTGTTGGGTACCAGTGGTAGGAAGAGATGAGTGGATTGAAGACAAGGTCATGTCTCTTGGATCACTCTCTATGAGATCATACAGACAATGGCTCTGCTCCTTTCCCTTGGAGGACTGTTTCAGCTCCCCCTTGAAAAACTAATTATGGTCCCTTGGAATCATACTTGAGTGGGTGACTTCATGTTCCTATAAGGCTGTTAGAAAGAAACCTATCCCAACCTCTAGTCTCAGCCAGTAAAGACAGTAACAGTGCTTGGATATAAAGCGAGCAGGACCCTTTCATGTTGTGTTCTGCCTGATCTTTGCTAACCAGGGTATGTGTAGGTGCTTTTCTTGAGCCCAGGCAGGCTGCTGTTGGCTCTGTTGAATTTCAGAACAGAGCTGGAACAGGGTGTCACTGCTTCTCCGCTGTTCATGTCTTTTCACAGAAGTAGGAATAAAAATGGTTGATACTCAGAAGCACTATGGCTTTCTAAAATATACATTTTTCTTGCATTGGTGGCTTTTTTCATCCTAGTTGAGTATTTTTTAATTTTAGCTTATTTTTGGTGTTTTCATAATTTTATAAGTTGTACAGCAGATGCGACGGGAGAAGACATCTCATATCACATGCTCTGTAAATACTGGAGGAATCTTATATACTCTCTGTTCTGTGTTCACCAGAAACATCCAAATTTGTCCTAACTCAGCTCTTGCTAGCAATCTTCCTTACTGGAAATTATAATCATATGAACTGTTCATGATAAAATCATGGGGAAAACTTTTATGTGTGGACCATCTGAGTGTGCTTACAGGGGGAAGAATTCAGCCCAGCTATGCTATGCATTTAATAGTTTTATCCATTCAGCTTTATAGATTGCCATTGGGTGCAGATGTTTTATGACTTGTAACAGTTTAATGTGTCCTGGTGGATTACCCCCAAGTTTCTCTTCATCAAAGCACTTGCTCCAGGTAACTGGAATGTCAGATTTAAATGAAGTGCAATATGAGAATCGGGATTGTCAGATTTTAAATGAAGCACACTGTGATGTTAAGTAAATTTTTGAACATGGTATGACATTTCCATGGCCCATCTCACAGGATCTCTACACCTCTACTTCTTTCAGTGTGCAAATTACTGTAGTGAAAGAGGTAAAACAGTCATGCACTGCATTCCACTACAGCATACTGCCAAGCTAAATAATATCTGAAAAGAGAGAGATAATGTTTCACTTGAATTCAAAGTCAGACAAAAGATGTAACAGACAGGGCAGCATCATTTCATTCCCCAAAGGTAGGCAAGGCCCCTTATGGGTACATTGTTCACTAGCAGAGCTGTAAGCTTTTACCACACTCCTCCTTTGCTCCTCCTCCTGTTATCCACATCTCCCTTGGGGATATGACTATCCCCAGCCCTGCTTCCAGTCTTTTTCCAGAGGTTTCCTCCATCTTGCTCTTCCAGACATGCATCCTCTTCCTTCCTGTCTGTTCCCCCACCCCCTCCGTTGCTCATCCCAGTTGCTCTGGTTTAGCTCTGGTGAAACAATTGAACCCTCTGGAATGTCTCTGTTGCAATGCAGGGCTGAGTGGCCAGGGGATCCATGCTGGTAGTCCCCAGGGTTTCCAAGTACCTTCTTTTTCTCCTTTTGCAGAAATTTACTGGAGCAATAAATCTAGTGCACTGATGGAGAAAAACTAATGCAGGGGTTCTCTGGAGACAGGGAGAGGGAAAAAAAGAACAGTAACAGTGCAATAACTGTTGTGTTACTTTTGCCCGCCTCATGTCTTTCTGTCATGTTTTTCTATAAAGCTTATCTACTATGAGAGGGAAAGGGAAAAACAAACCCCTTTCTGACAGTGGATGCATTGCCATGAAGGTCCCACATGGCAATGAAGTCCAAATTTCTCAACATCTGAGGAGCCAGTATTAAGTAGGTTATTGGATACCTAAAGAGTCACAAAGGTGGCAACGTAAATGATATCTTTTCCTGAGGCAGACAATGAGGCAAAGATAATCACAGTGCCAAAAAGATAATACATGTCATGCTGAAACAGAAAGAGTACAAAACTCCAAGACCTCAGAGTGTCTCAGAGAAAAGACCTTCAGTTTTTTTTTGACAGGTTTTGCATGTTTGACTATTATTAACACAACAAAAGGTTGCACATGGTTATTACTGAGGTGGTAACCTCCCCTGGTTCATGTTTTTTGTTTGTTGTTCTAGGAGCAGTGCAAAAGAGTCACTTGTTTTGTGTCTTTGCACAGTTAGGCTGTGATGGCTGGAAAAAAGTTTTCAGATTAAAAGGTAAGATAGTGAGCCAGAAAACTTCCATTGACTTAAAAGGAAACAAAGTGCTTTTATTTTCAAAAATGAGGGGCCTTTGTAGTTCCTCTAAGTGTTACTCTATAAATACCACTTAGTAAATAATTTGTATGGATAATATGCCTTGTTTTTCATTAGCAGAACACGTGCAAGTAAAATTTGCCATCTTTTTGTCTACCACTGTATCTTGTATTTCGAAGATGATGAGAGAATCTTGAGATCCCAACTAACATTATTGGCCTGCTGGGCTAAGTACTTTTTGGGCATGTAACTTGTGGGCCTGCTGGCCTGAAATGACTCAGGTTGATCATATTTAAAGGTCTGTGACTTGTGTTATGTCTTATTTTGGTCTGCCAGCTGTAATTCTTCACATACATTGTATTGTTTCTGTTTTCTAGGTTGGATGAAGACAACTCAAAACAGCATTATTCCTGTAACTGCAGCAGACAGTAAAATTAAGATCTGAGGGAATTTCAGTGTATAACCTCAGATTCTGCTTCCCATGAGCATTTCATGCATGTTACATTGAAAATGAAAAAGGAAGGACAGGTTGAATGTGACTTTATGTAAATCTGTTGAAACTGTGGCTCAAGTATTCACAAAAAAATCTTTTAATGCATTATTTATTTCTCCTTACGTCAGTATATGATGTTCACTTACTGTGGATGGTAAATGTGGACCTGCAGAAAGGAATCTGGTGAAAATATGATAAAGGACTTGTTTGGCTGAAGCACAATTTACCACTAGACTTGGGTGCAGTAGTTAGTCTTGAGAGGATGATAATTCACTTGGAGGACCTGTGGTGGGTTTGTAATACGAGATATAGCAATTTGTAACTATTGCATAAATGCAAATATTTAGATGGAGCATTTACAATGGTGTGCCAGAATAGGAAAAAGCAATTTTCCTAGAGGAAGGATTTTTTTCTTCTCACTTACATATGTAACTGTTGTCCAAGACACTCTGTACATTCCATGGAGAGATACAGACATTTTCAGGAAGAGATTTGTCTTGGTTTTACATGTCTAAAATAAGGCAGATGGAAGAGCCTATTTCTCTCCACAGAAGAGCCTCTAGACTGAATTGCATTGTAACAAGCAAGCCCAGTAGTTAAAACAGGATGACCACCTGCAGGCAAACACAGTTTGTGTCTTAGCACCCTGCCACCAGTATAGTCAAACACAATGTGATAGTGCCTGACTGTATAACAAATTCTCTTTCAGCTGCAGCAGAAGTAGCTCATCTGATGAATCAGTCATAATTATGCTCAAATGTGTAGTCAAATTTATACAACACAGAGCATAATATTCCAGTCCATCAGGAACTAAACCCCACCCTGCAAACAAGTTTCAGTTTGCATCTGTGAAGTTCATAGTAAGTTAAGAACAATTCTCAGTTCCAATGTGGCTATGAATTTTCACTGTTGAGATTTAGGATTTGATTTTGCAAAGATGTAGAGCATTTTCTGGACACTCAGTTCCCTGACTGCTTTGAAGAGAAGGTCATGATGTCTTTTGAGATCAAAGCCTTGCACCATGTAGAACGTCTGTACCCGTGTGTAAAATTTTGAAATGCCTCCTAAAACTATCACTTACCCTTCACTACTGCTTGCAGCTGCCAGACAGCAAAGTGTCAGGTGTCTAAGCTTGGCTGAGTGGCCAGGCTCCATCTATAATTGATGGAGACCAGCACTTCTGAGAGGAGCTTCATCTGGTCTATAGAGACTTTGAATCACACGTTTCCTATCTCTTGCCCCTGGCTATTTGTTGGCATCCCTGCCTCATTTTGTGGCACCTTTTGGTTGCACTGATACAGTTTTTGTGGCTGCAGCATTAATCAAGTAGCTTAAATTGTTTGGGGTAAAAATAAAATTAAAACCAACCTCCTTTTACCCCACTCCCCCTGCCCCCCCCAAGTTAAAAGGGAAACCTATTCCTCGCCCATTATCTTTTTGGGCATGTGTGTAAAATTTTAACAAAATTAAGTATTTTTAAAACAGCAGTGGCAGTCTACCCAGGGAACTAATTTAAATTTAAAAATGTACTTTTGCTGTGTCTTGTGTGCTTTAATCTAGACATTAAAGAATAAAATATAAGGGCATGTGTTAAACAAAATTACCCACTTCGTTGTTCATTTTCTTAACTCTCTAGGTCTTCTCCTGCCTGGTTCAGCCCTTCTCAAGCCCTGCATATCCTGGGGGAGTGAGTATGTACTAAATTCCTTTCAGTCTTGGTAAACATACTTTGCACAATCTAAAACAGAGTAGTGTTACACTGGTTTGCCGGACCATTTGGAGTCCTGGAAGAAAAAAAAAAAAAAAGGAAAAAAGAGGTTATTTGACATCTGCATTTCACTGGACTAGCTACAAGCACTGTTTGTTATGGATGAGTGGGACAATGCTTGGGATTTTGAACTGAAATGAGCTGGCTTGAATTTCGGGGCCTCCTGTTCCCCTCCCTCCTTGCCTGAAGGGCTGTTAAGCTAGCTCACTCCCCTCAGCCCATGCAGGGTGCTTCATGGCAGGCAGGATACAGGAGGTAAATTTTACTGCAGATGAGGGACAACCTTTATTTCACATTCTAAATGCAATTCTCTTGCAAAAGGGTTCATCCTTTTGCATTTTAGTATTACATGGGTCATTTTGTTACTGGTCTTAATTTCACAGCCCATCCTTTCTCCGCTATGTCAATGCTGTTCCATGCAGTTGCTTAGGATCTGCAATAGCAGTAGTAGATTTAATGGAAACCTTCATGTTTAAGTAAATACCAGACTTAAAGTGAGGATCACTGATGGTGCTTGTGACTAGACACTTCTGTGGACATCCAAGTCCCCGTAATTGTAATCTGGCTTTGTTTGACATCTGCTTTAGAGGAAATGGGATCTTCAACCAACATTAAATACTTTTGAAGAGGTTTTTTGGGCCCTCTAGTCAGTGGCACAGGGAAATTAGTATTTCTTTGTGCTCAGGATGTGTGAGAAGAGACTCTTGTCTGTCCCCCCACCCCCAAATGTATTCATTATTAAAATTACCTGCCACGGTCTCCTCTTTCCTCTTGCAAGTAGCATGCTAGAAGTGTTTGATATCTGGAATTTAAGCTGTTGGTGACTGGCCACAAAAGTGACTCTGTCTCTGTTCCTTTCCTGGACAAATATAACTCTAGCAAACAGGAGTGGGGCTTCAAGGGTCCACTGAGGATTTGCTTTTCTTTGAGAGAGGTAGCAGATAAACAGGATTTGAGTATTTACACAGTCTTGAAATCTGGGTTGACTAGGTCTTGGCCAAGGCATCCTTCTTATTAAGCCATAAGATTTGATTGACCAGAGTGCAGTGCCAACATTCAGCTTTCTATTCTCAGCCTACACAAGCTAATCATCTGAATGCAGGTGGCTCCAAATGTGAAAGGTGTGGTCAGGTTTTTCGCCTAGTTTGCTAATTGGCTCAGCCCCAAGGTTGTGATGAATGATTTGGGAAGTTACCTTATACTGCATCAAGCAGTATCAAGCAATATCTCAGCTCTCCTGAAGTTGAAGCCTTAGTTTTGCTATTGATCTTGTCTTAATTTGGGCAGGAATTGAATTCAGTGGTAGATTTAGCTGTGTAAAAGGTCTCATAAGGGCTTGGCTCGCCTGAGCAGTGAAATGGTTGTGTTAAAATTCAGGGTGAGCACAGTGCCTGCAGCTAAATTTCTGTGTGTAAAGCCTTATGTTGGGGCTGCTGTTGCCCAGGAAGCTTTTGCTGGTGGCAGCTCTTCCTCCTACTGGGTCTCCAGTGCCCTGCTCACTTTCCTTCCTCATGTCAGGAAATACTACTTTTACTGGCACAGCCACACACTAAACCAGGCCTCCCAAATCATCTACTTGGAAAAAAACCCCCACTGCCTTCTTTCCAGGGAAAAGAAACCCAAACCCCTTACAAACCCAAGCTTTCAAGGAAGATCCTTTCTCAGATGTGGCTTAGAGTACAACCACACAAACAGCTAAGGTGGCACAAATGGAGAGGTTGTAGATGTTTGTGGAAGGAGGCGCATTGTGTAGCATGACCATATCTTACACAGCATCAAAGAGTCACGTGGAAATGTAGCCTAAGAACATGATTTGATGATAAAAATAGTGGCTGTTCTGACCTCAGAAGTTGATTTTGTCTCCCTGTTCCCATCTCTATTGTTTTATTCTTTGTTTTTTGGTTCAGGTTTGTTTGCTTGTTTTTGTTTTGTTTTTTTTAAATTGGATCAGTTTCATGATTTGGTTCATGGTGCAACCCTGAAAATGGTTGTGGTGATGGAAACAGGAACAAGCAGCTGGGAGCAGGGGGAGGGACAGTTTAAATCAGTGCTGCTTTTGAATATTTGGTGTCATTGACCACAACCTCAGCATCTCCTTGGATAAGCAGTAGAACAGTGTCTTCTCATCCAGTGACATTTCACAGGTTATCTTAATTCTAGTTAGATACATTTGTCTCTATATTAATTTTTTTCTCTATTGAAACTGTGCTATGGGCAAGTTAAAATAAAGATATCAGCCTCAATTGTTTTATACTATTACCATCAGCTCAAGGAGAACACGGTGTTATTTAGCTTTTCTAGGCAATTTCTTCGAGCTAATATCCAGAAAACTAGAACTGGGCTGCAAAGAAACAAGCAAGAAACTTGGCTTTGAATGTCCTGTGTAGACTGCTCACTTGGGAACAAGAATGAAAAAAATAAACTACAGTTTATCACAAAAGATCTTTGCCTTACTGCAGCAGTAAAAGTGATATAGCAAAAACATATTGATTCTCTGGGTGACTGATAAAGCTACAGCACTGAAAGGATTCCTTGCAGTAAATCCAAGTTTAATTTTTCCATCCAAATGCCTTGAATAATACAGACTTTGTCTGCTGGTCACCTATGTGTAGCACTGTTTAAGATTATGATAGTACTGTTTATCCAGGATAAGACCTGGAATTGTCCTGCATCATCACAATTCCCAGTAGCTTCCTTGTGCAAAGAATGTTTTATCACGTCTAGAATGATAATCTGACAACTTGCCCATTGCACAACAATAGAAAGGCTCTTTATTGTTTCTTTTTTTTTTTTTTTTGGCTGTTATCCTCAGCCTGTTGGAACTACTGCTGCATTCTCACTAAACCAGTACACTTACATGTGCACATGGCACATACACATGCGCTTTAGGCTGCCTGGCAATTTGAACTCATTGTATATTCATTACATTTTCCTTGTGGTAGAGTCCTCTTAAACAAGATGACTATGAAATACTTTACACCAAAAGGTTTGTCTTGCGATTGTATGTGTGTGTATGTGCATATGTGTAAGGATACGTGCACATGCACACATACAGAATGGAAAGCGTTAGGTACTCTAAAGAGCTGCCTCCGTGTATCTCTGCTTGAATGGTATCATATCCCACAGCCCCGCTCCCCCCTCCCCCCCTCTGCTGTGTAGGATAATAATGTGGTGGAAACCTTGTGTCTGTGGGGGGAAGGGTTTAAAAGCATCATGCTGGGGCTGGGCATTCTGCCAGGGGGAAGGGACAGAAGTGAAGTGCGCCTGGAGGTTTTCTTTTTTTAGACAGTGATTACTGAAGGGGAAAGAAGGCCAGTCATCATAGGAGTACAAAAAGACAAAAAAGTATTTATTGTGGGCTATTGGCAAATACTTCAGTCTCACTTTAAGCAAGAATTCCTCACCGGAGTTAAAAAAAGGCACAAAATAGTTGTGTTTAAAGAAGACAGTCCAGTCTCACCAGCTGTTTCAAAATTAGTGATTAAAATGAATGATATCTCTATAATTTCTCCTTTTCTCTCCCAAACATACACAGATGTAGTCAAACTCTTTAAATGTGTGTCCTTAAGGTCCTAAGTACTTGAAGAAAAGGAAGGTGCAGAGGGGCTGTCTTTGAAAGTGAGTGATTTATTTTTATTTAAAAACTGAAAATTCAGTGGATGCAAGTCCCCTTTGAGAGATAAAATAACAGAGTTATAGAAAGAGCAGGTCAGTAACTCTCGTTTGCCCTGAGCTCTCTACAGAGTCATTCAGCTTCTTGTTGCACTGAAATGTGGAATATTTATACAACTCAGAACCGCTGGCATCAGAGACAAAAGCCTCATATCTTGTTGGCAAGACAGGGTTGTGAAAAACCTTGATATCTTTTTTTTTTGAAGGGGGGAAAGACCCCACCAGCCATGTGAAGCCTATCTTTGTATTAGCTAGCACTTGTGGACAAGAGTATCTAGAAGACTGTACAGTATTTTCTTCACCTAAAGAAAATTATAATTATAAGCTTTGAATTCACATTCCTTGTTAGGTGACAGCATGTTTAGGAAGCTTATGTCCCTGTTAAGCTTCTGACTTTTGAAATTAAATTAGGCATGGCAGAGGGAGGGCTTGGGGGATGAGGGAATATTTTTTGGCAAGTGAATGCAAAACTGAAAAGCCAGATTTGCCAAGCATTTTTCCAGGGATGCGTGCATGATTTTCATGTTCCCACTCAGCCTGATAATGTATCCTCAGCATGGAACTGATGGGGATTGGTAAGGAAATGTCAGTGGTGGCTGAGAAATTAAGGACAACAAGAAAAATATTTGGTTTTCCTTGTTGCAAACTATTTGGTTTGGAATCAGTGGATTTGTTCTCCCCTGTCCCCTGAGGAAAGCATTCTGTCCTCTTCTTTTTAATTTTTAGTAAACACTTAAAACTGAAACTGTGACCATTGCATTAGCACTGGTTAGTGAACCTCAGAAGGAGGTATCAAAAATTTTTGAACCTAATCCAAAAGCACAACAAAGTATTTCCGTTTAGAAATCAGGCTAAAAATCTTTCAAGATCAAATTCCCTTGTGAGATTTCCACTTCTACATGTGCAGAAAGCATCATGAGGCTGTTCTCGCATATCCCATCATTGCAGCAATTCTCACTGCAGGAGTTACAGTTACGTGTGAATATTAAAGTAAATAAATAGCCAAGCTAAAATGTTTTGAGTTCATTTCAGGTTATAGGCAATGACTCTGTACTGTTGATGCACTTTCTAAATTGTTTCCTTCGTCCTTAGGCTCTGATTTAGCAAAACACTTTAAAATATGCTCATATGCAAGCATCTGGATTTTCCCATCAAAGTTACTACTTTATTCACGTATTTAAAGCCAACCAGGTGTTAGACATTTTTTTCTAGGTAGATGATGCAGATGAAGGCTTTTGGAAAAGAGTCAGAGATATCTATAGAGGAAGCAGGACACTCTGCCTCAGGCTCCCACTGAATATTAGAAAGTCCTACTTACTGCTCTGCCCAAAAATTCAGTGTGCCCCATGAAGAGGGAGACCGATTTCTACCAGACTGTGAAGATTTTGTGAAGATTTACCCATAATTAGCAGGTTGTCTTTACATGGCAACCACCTCCAAGATGTAGGACAAGTATCAAATCCAACACTTGGGAAATAAATCAATGCCATCAGTGAAGCTCAAAAGTCTTATAAATTATTACAGTGGAGTAAAATATTTTTTATACTTTGGAAACATGGGAAGCAGTTGAAATTTTGACTTTTGGAGGAGAAATGGAGCTTATTACAGCCCCCTGTTGAAAAGCAGCAGTGTTCTTTTGTAGTGTTCAGCTTCATCCAGAGACTCCATACAACTTTTGGCATGGATAAAGGCATAAATAGAATCATATATTGTTTACAGGAAACCTCATAATGTCAGTGAAAATGCAGAGATATTAAACATAGTAGTACATCATGAAGAAGCAAGAAGAATTGGTTTATGACAGAAGATTAAAAGAATCAAATTTATCCAAATTGATCAACTTAAATCTCAAATCATGATGAGTAAATATTTTAAGACCATGAACAGCAAGGACAGAGACATTATTTAGGGATTTTCAGAGAATTATCATTGGAAATATTAAGATGAAAGTAAGTAGTAGAAGATGCTGTCTGAATAGGAGTAGAAATGTTCTATAATGACATAGATGAACAGGCTAACAAAAGAAGAAATAGCTCAAATAATTGAAACTGGATTGGACAAAATATTAGAAAACTATGAAATCTCTATTTTAATACCTCTTTCATCACTGTGATGATATCCCTTTTAGAAAAGGAAGTTTCACTTACACAGGAATGTGATAATAGTCCTTTTTCTTTTTCACTAACTCTAATTTCTATTTTCGTTTCTGCCTCTAATGTCTATTTCTTGCTAAGAAATGTGTATTGGTCTAACGCCTAAGGTTCAGTTCATAATCAGTGATGTCTCAGCTGTTACTTTTTCCTCCCTTCCCACAGAGAATTCTAAGGTGCCTATGGTATGTGATTTTTGTCAGTATTGTTCTGCTTCATCCTGTCTGTTGTACCTAATAAGAATGCTCAGGACTGACGATGAGACAGTCCCATCATTTAATAACATTGTAAGATGTTCCTGCAGTCATAGAAGATGAAGACTGAAGCGGTCTTTTTAATCACCTGTTCTGGCTGCTGGCATTGATTCTTACTCTGTTTCAGATTCTTATTCAGAAGGTTTACATACTTTTGTCTAAGCTTTGTGAGATTAACCTGTAATTTAAATATTTTTCTTTGACAGGCATGCTCTTTCTTTCCACTGGTCTTGTTTATCTACTCTACTTTCTATTGTACACCATACTCTAAAATTAAAGAAACTTCAATTTTTGCTGCTCCAGTATTCCTTCCTTACTCCTCTCTTAACCATATTACACACTCTCCATCTTAAATGATTCTCTTTAGCAGACTCAGAAATTTCTCTCAAAAAGTCTAGCCTCTCCTGGACTCCTCAAATATATCAGAATCATACTGATAGTAGTGGCATACAGATCTTATTGGTAATAAATAACATATAGATCTGAATATAATGATTTGGACCTGGGTCCAAAAATATATGCTTTTAAACAGGTAAGAAGTTGCCATGTTAAACTAGACATCTAAGGCTCATAATATAAACTGTAATTTTCCTCATCATCCTCAGGTATATCCTAGCTAAAAGGCACAACTGAAATGCTGCACAGTGTGAGCAAGGGAAATACATGCAGAAAATTAATTCCAGAAGTTATTTTCACTAGCTATACCAAGTGTGTAGAAATGGGTGTCTACTGCCCTCAGCATCTCTGAATTTTGCAGTTGTTGAGATACTGTGGAGATGGGCAGTATCTCAGGTGAGGGGCAGCAAGCCCCAGGTGCCAGTCCAGCTCCCACCTGAAGCTGCCCTCTGGTTAGCACTGTTGTTAGCAGCTTAGTTATTCCTAGCATCTTAGAGGCTTGGTTGTTACTACTGAGATTTTAAGATGCCTTCTTCTATTATATAGGACACCTGAACCTGTTCAAACCCAAATACATCACAACTTCTTTCTACTATGGTTTTAGGGGTTTTGTTTATACAAATTTTGCTTGTGTCCAGTTACTGGAAGTTTCATTCTCGGAGTTTGGCAAGTCACAGAATGATTCATTACTTAGAGATCATTGCTTCATCATCATTTTTGTTTGTAAGGATGTCTTCCATCTTTCTAGGAGAGGAATAAAGACAGGAAGATCTACGATCATCTGGTTCAGCCTTCTTCTCACAGCCCTGGAACTGAGGATGTATTGTTTTTCTCTAGTCTCACAAGACTTCTGCAGCACCCATCTATTATGGTTAAGCAGTTCAAGCAGTTATTTTGATGTTCTAGTCACTGCTGAAAACAAAAGAGAGTTCCTCACTGAGTTGGTGATAAAAACGCCCAATCTGAGATGTCAGTAGCAGACATCAACCTATGCATGGAGGCTAAATTTTTTTTGCACTGACACATTCTACTTCTATTGAATTAGATCCACCATCATGTTTCTCAATTTCTTAATTTTATTGGCTCCTTTTTAGTTTTTACCCAATCACTTCTTTTCCTAGAAGAATAATTTCACTATGAAATGCAAAATAAATGCATTTTATCTTTGTCCCAAATTCAGTGTGCTCTCACAGGTACCTATTTACTAGTTAGCACTTTCATTTCATTAGATAAAAGGACCTTGCAGAAGCATCTGTTCCCTTGCCCCAGCTGTCTCACATACTACAGTGGAGACGTCCAAAGCAGCAGGACTTCAGGGAGGGCAGCCAATCTTCAGTGATGATCCTGGCAGCCACAGGCAAATACCAATTTGACTGCATGTGCAGTGAGAAAGGGTTGAACATGTTGGTTAGATGCATTAGTTGTGTGCATGCTTATGTTTGTGTATGCAAAGGAGTTTCAGAAAGAAAATCAATGACTGTCCTTGTGAGTGGCAAGGGTAAGTGGAAGATCATTTGTCACTCATCTTCTAACTATGGCAATGTGATTTGTACAACATACCTGCACCCTGTTTGTAGCACATGGAGCCATTATATGGTGTACAGGCTTGACTGAAGTATCATTGTTCTCCCCCACTCTCCTTAAGTTTAGTCAAGTTAAGCAGTTTGATGTCCTAGGCACATTCTGGCACACGCAAGCCTCTTCCCTGACCTTGAGTAGATTAGGTCCTCCTGTCTTTACTTCTTTTCCTATCCTTCCCTAAGAGGCATGTTTGGCAGGCCCTGTGGCAAAACTGAGTTGTGTTGAGCCCTGTAGGATCTAGATGGACAGAGAAATCTCATGGCACTGAGCTCACTGCAAAATCATGGATTTTTACAGGAGTCTTGTCCATATGACAATGACAAACTTCACAGTAATTCCCATAGTACCCTCAACATGAATCTTTGCCTTATATCACCACTTATGTCTGGGGACAAGCCAAAGCCTCAAACACTTGGCTTAATAACTGGTACCTGCAGTCAACAACTGGTGTAAATTCAGTAAGAACAGGGTGGGAAGCAAAACTTTAAACAAGAATGTAGAGGATGTCCTAGCCATTATTAACATGAAAATAAGACTTCTTTCTGCCTCTGCTTTTATAGTCTCTTAAGAATCAGGATTAGTTTATTACTGACACAACTCTCATTCTGGTAATTGAAGAATATAACAGACAAAACCCGAGTCTGTCTTTGCTATTTCAGAAAATACCTTTACTCTTTTCTGAGTACATATGGCAAGAAATTTCACATGATTATTTTTGCTCATATATGAAATGTGGAAGTAACATCCTTTATGGATCAAAGGTTTTTTTTGTTACGTAGTGTATGGCTGGCCAATAACTATCTGCTGCTCACTGTACTTTATCCTGAAGCCAGCAACAGATCTCTTACACTGACAGGCTGTTGCTGGTTTAGTTATTGGTTGTAGCATGTCTGAAACAAATGGTTTAACTACAATCTATCCAAGTCTGTAATTATTCAAATTGCTCAAGGTGCTCTGTAGGTGCCATCCCAGCTGGAATTCTTCTTCCTATATTTATTTATTTATTTATTTTTACATAAGAATAAAATAACATGGGAATACACATTGTTTTTAATTTCGGAACAATCTCATACACAGGTTCAGCTGTCCCTATTAATCTTTCATTGCCATAATACTGCAGCAACCTCTGCTATAGATAGAGGGGTTTTTTGACTTTGTGTTTCTCTCTTCTTTCCTTTCTCTCTTTTCTTTTTTCCTTTTTTTTTGCCCTCTCCCCCCCTCCCCCCCAACTCCCAATCAATAATTGACCTACAGGAATCCATTCAAAGCTGAAACTTGAGTCACTTGTGTGAATTTGGAAAGTTGGCTGCATTTCTGTAAGTGTTAATGGTTTAATATTTATAATTTTCCTCACTTTGATTTGGAATTTGGAAAAGTAATTAACAGCTGGTCAAAAAATGAAAAAAAAATCAAAACCAATGACAGCTGGCTATTTGAAAGGGCAGTGTAATAAGTTTCTGTCTTCTTGCATACCTGTGTGCTGCTTGCAATCTTGTTGCTTTTTTTTTAATGGAATTCAGATACCTGTTGGAAGACTTACATGTCAATTGTTTTGGAAAGTTTAAGACCATTGCTTCATGATGTGAATAGGATCCTTTAGGTTTCTTGTAATAACAACTTATTTTTCTATCCTTCTTAATCGGAGTATGATTCTTTAGGTGCAGAGTAACAGCATGTGACATGCAATAATGGACACCTATTAAGTAACTAGGAAGCAAATACTGACTAGTCCAGAATTCTTGGCAGATGAAAAGTATCCTAGCCTCCTTGGTGTGGGGACTTGTATATTAGATTTGTATATTTAACTAGTGGCCATTTATAGTAAAATATCTCGTAAATGAGGGCACCTCATTAATGTGTATAAATACCTAAACTATGGGTGTCAAGAGAATGGAGCCAGGCTCTTTTTGGTGGTGCCAACCAATAGAACAGGAGGTAATAGACAGAAACTGGTGCACAGGAAATTCCACCTGAACTTGAGGAAGAATTTCCTTACTGTGTGACTTTCCGCACACTGGAATAGGTTTCCCAGAGGGGTTGTGGAGTTTCCCTCATCAGAGATATTCAAGAATCATCTGGATGCAGTCCTGTGGCATGTGCTCTAGGATGACCCTGCTTGGGCAGGCAGGTTGGACCAGACAACCCATTGTGGTCTTCCAACCTTACCGATTCTGTGATTCTGTGAAATTACCAGGAATACAAATTAGTACTAAGATTTGTGGGAAAGCTTAGGGATTTAGTTAGTAATATATGGCATTGTTTGGCCCACTGCCTTCAGTGTTTCATCAGGTGTCTAATCAGGAATGGTACCATCACAGTTATTGTTTTGCCATTTGTATTCACATTCACTTATTTCTAGTCTCTTTCAATCATTGCTGCGAGTGGGAGACTTGATCTTAAGCTTGTTGTTTCAGAAGTTAAACTGTACAAAGTGTTCATATCTGACTGGTTTTCCTGTAAGAATATGACCTGCAAAACCTATGCTGAAGTGCAAATAAATGTAGAAAAAATGATCAGTTCAGTCCCATTTTGGACCTCAGGTGTCATCTAACTTGTCAAATCAAAAAAAAAGGAAGTTTGACTTTTCTGTTCACTTGAAAGGAGGACAGCTGCCATATGGATCCAGCCTGAGGTCCCCCTGTCCTATTGTCTATTTTTTGGCATAGACCCATAGGTGGAAGCATGCTAACAGGTTTACTTATGGGAAAACAGATTTCTGAAGTGGCTAGAGGCATAGCTACTGGCCTGATATCGGAGTATTCTTGCTTGGGCCGTCTTCACCCTGCATGTTACCATGTTGGTATGAACTGAGTCCCCTCAGTCTGTCAGGCCTGTTTACAAACAAATCCAGGAAGATTATTTTGTTGTCACAGTTTTTGGAAAACTTAAGGTATTAGGAATGGAGAAGTTAGAATTACCTGTTCTTTCCAGTTTTTATTTCTGTCTGGAATAATGTAGCTCTCAAAGCCAGGATTCAGTCATCACTGAAGCTGGATGTAGTCTGGTGGCTTAACTAACACATTACACTTGACATTTGCAGTGGACTGGGAACACACTCTTGTCAGTCATCATGTCCCTTCCGAGTGGTGTTGAGCTGAGCAGTTTCCACCTTAGAGGGAAAGGCATTGTAACAGAGTCAGCTGTGATCAATGAAGTGTAGCATTTAGCTGTGCCTACTCTATGTAGTGTTCCTGGAACAGTTATGTTTGTAAGGAGATTACAAATACATATGGGGTTATGTGGCAAACTTAAACCAGAAACCTTCTCTGCACCCAGACAGTTGCAACTCATTGTGTCTCTTGTTTCTGCATAATTATGACTAAGTGTTAAAATATCTGCTGCTTTGGCTTCTAAAATAGTTTCAGAAATCATTTTATGGCATTATTTTCAAACTCATACTCAAGTTTCCTCTAAGTTGCTCTGCCCAATGAGGGCTACTGAGATAAATAAATCAAAACATCCAAGGCCTTTGTGTAAGCCTTGAAACCAGCTAAAGTTTAAAACAAAAAAGCTTCATAAACAGGTCCTTGGGTATAAGGTTGCTGTAGCTTAGCTGTGAGTGGGATCAGAAAAATTTCCGTTATCCTTTTTAAGTGCATAGAAAGACACAGAGACTGATTTCAATTAAGTTTTATATACAGTGAGTTGTGTTCAATATAATTGCTTCCATTTACACTAGTACAAGCAAAAGGAAGGCTAGGACCATTTTCCCTACTCTGAATATCTTAAATAGTTTAGTAAAACTAACACGTCTGTATCTCTTATTATCACTTCACTATGGTAGTGTTTTATAAGCAGGAATGAAATTCTCTCGGTAATGTCCCTGCTGGAAAGACTGTTCCCATTTCACAGCCAGGGAGCTGAGGCATGTAGGTCAACAACATAATCCAAAGCCCAATTTTTAGCACTCTTATGAAAGACACTTGAATTGTGAACTGAAGATAGGCTTGCTTACTTCTAAGACAGAACACATTCTGTAATTTGTCTGTAAGGCAGCTGTGCCCAAGCATACCACTCAAGGATATGTACAGAAAAGCCTTAGCCTCAAGTTTTGGTCTTGCAGAACTTTTTTTGCATCCTGTGACTCTTACATGCTATTCACAGACTGGGGCACTGAAACCAGTAGTTGCATGGAGGTCAGTTTCTAAAAACACCAGTAGTGCTAGCACAGAGCTGGTTTTGGGACTGTGCCATCTGGAGAGAGACGTTGGTGACTCCCACCTTCTGGCTTGTTCTGAGAGCAGCGGGAGCCTCTGCCTTGTACAGATGCAATTTAATGATGATAGAAAATGGTAGCATATTGTTTCTGTAAGAGGCAGTCTCTCATGGATCCCACAGCGTTCTTACCAGCATGTTTAACCTCTAATCTGGGAAAGAAAAATACCATCTGGTACACACCATCCTTGAAAGGTTGCTGTCCCCTGCCTTGATGTGTACCTGGAGAGCTCATGTAAGTGCTGCACTGAGTTACCCATGCTGAATGAACCCGCCTGGGCCCCAGAAGATGTGAAGCAACATTAGTATGATGCACTATCTGAGTTAATATAGCTGACTTTGCAGCAGGGCTAATGAGCTGGTGCAGAATGCCATATTTGCCTGGCTATGATGCTTCCAGTAGTGGAGCTGGCTTATTTAGAGCTCACTTATGTATTTCTGCCTAAAGCTGCATGGGGCCATGTTGGCAGATCCATAAACTCTCAGTGTTTAATGAAGAATATTTTGTTTCTTGATTTTATTTATCTCATCAGAGAAAATATCACACTTTCTATCTTAAGAAACCCATGCTTCCTTGTTTGCTTATTTATGCAGTGTTGATCACTGTTAAGGTGAGAAGGATTCTGGAACAAATAAGAACTTGCTGTTAAGATCTGACAACCTTGACTCACGATACTTGTCAGACCTAACGTATCAGCTCTACAGTCTATGTCTTACCTCTGGGTTGTCTCTGTAGCAGAGAGGACAGGAGGGGCTGTGGTCTACTCTCAATCAAAACACATGGTCAACTGGCCTATTGATTTAAATTAACAACAGTTTCAGTACATGCCCCTAGGTAAACTGGACTGTGCTGCCAGAAACTGAGCTGCTCTGTTTATGACCCGGGTGGGTTTCACCCCCTTCTTAGGCAACCTGCTGACCTGAGCTCTCTGGGATCATCAGATTGATGCCAAACATGGGCACCCACCCATCTGCTCAGCTGGGATGACAGGCATGGTCCACCACACCCAACTTTCTCCTTAGAGGTGGTTAAAAGTTGCCAGTACTGACTGTATTTCTAGTCATGAGGGAAGGATATTGGAACGGTTTTTAGTGAGCAAATGCCATGCCTTGGCTTGACCTTGCTGGTGAAGACATTACCTCTGCGTGAGCACACAGCTCATTCTGCTACCTCTGTGAGAGAGACTTACAGGTGTGACCTCATGAGTTACTGCCGAGCATGTGAATCAGAGCCCCAGGCCCATTGGTGGCATCTGTCTGTTGCAAAGAATCAATTCTTCCTCATCCCCGTTCTGCAGTTCTTTAATAATAAAGTGTCATCTCAGAGACAAAATGCAAAGATGAGATAAACAGAAGTTTTAAAAGCAAAGCTACATTACTGGCTCATGTGTGCATAGGGACAGAACTAACTGGCTGCTACTTTAGTCTGTTTGGAAATCGGTCATATTACTGCTTTCATTCCTTCATCAGGTTGAAAATAGAGCTGTTTTGGTTTAAAAAGATTCCTCATACATATGCCAAAATGTGCTTATTTCATTCTTTAAAAGTGTCTGTAAAGTAGCTTGGAAATAATTGTTCCTGATGTTTAATTAGGTTGTGTTTGAAAAGCACTTTGAAAATGAAAAATGGAGTAGAAGTGCTAAATATTCCTGCCTAAGGTTGATTAATTACGGACAGTAAATCTTACATTAGCTCATGTGATAAATGTGAGTAGACTGCATAATCTATTAAAGGAAACCCAAGCATATACGTTTTTCCCTCTGTATATGGATCTGGGGCTGATAATCTGGAGGTTGGAGAATTGTGTATTCTTTGTAGCTTCTCATCCCCTTTTTTATTCAATGCTATTGAAGACTTTAGCAGAGAATTCAGAATCTTGCTTTTCAGAGCTAGCAGAGGGGCGATCTGGGGCATGGGAACCTGCTGCTCTCCTTCAGAATTTTTCGCTTTCAACTCACAGGAAGTTATTAGACGGTGAGACTACATCTATATTAGTAAATCAATCATGTCCAGCTCTCTGCCACTGAAGACACCTGACACTGAACTGCCCACATCCACACGATTAAACACTTTTACCCTGTAAGAATGAGGTGGTTGCAAACAGGTGCTCTGATGAGAACTCCTGACCTGTCAAAAGCTCAGGAAGCTTTCCTGGAGATTGCTTGGGTGACTGCGAGTCTGCCAGCATCAAAACCATTCCAGAAATTTAGCAGTGGAGTTTATGGAGGTTCAGTGCCTAAGCTTGACCAGTGCTGTGTATTTTACTGGTGCAGATGTAGCTGGAGAGGCGGTAGCCTCCACCTAGAATACTTACCTCTGCTGTCTTCAGGGCAACTTCCACTGGTGGAGTGGCACAAAGCTGCTTTTCTACAGACCAGATCATGTCATATAATATATGTATCTTGCTGACCTCTTTGAGATGTAGCTGTTTTGGGACAGCAATAGTGATATCTGGTCCTAAAGGGCTGATGAAACTAACCACCCAGCTTCACTTGCACTGCAGAATAGATGACAGATTGCAGGACCACTTGGTGTCTTTGACAGGTTTTAAGTGGGGCTAATGTATAAAGAGCAAATGTTCTTATCAGACCTAGACCAAATATGTGAGAGGTCTGTGCTAGTTCTTGCAAATATGATAAGTGCCTTGAATAAACTAACAATCACTTACCTCAGATAAAAAGTCTGGAGAAGCCTGTAGAATGAAGGCAGAAAAGGAAGGAGGAGATGAGTCCAGGGAAAGTACATGAGAATCTGTGGAAAATACAGAGAGTATCTGTGACTTTTCTTTTCTTTTTCTTTTTTTTAAATATATGACAGTTTGCTTATACATTGTAGTACTGTGATCTTCTAAGGCTGGAGGAGTAAGATTTCTCCTTGGGGGTCAGATCGGTTGTTGATATTGACACATTGGAGTTAGCACAAAGGACTGACCAGAAATTGTTGCTTTAAGAGGGCATTACTTTGAGATAGAGCAAAATCAATAGTCATTAATGTTGTTGACTTATAAAAAAAGAGATGGCATATATGAAAAAATCATAACTGCAGAACTGGCAATAAGGTCTCTGCTGCAGAGTATAATGGGAGAGTTGGAATGACGGCAGTTTGGTCTGAAAAGAAAATAGAGGAGCCTTGCTTTTTCAATCCAGGTGACAGATCCTAAAATGTTAAATTCTGATCTGTTTGTAAAAGATTGTCACGTGTTCTTGAAAATGACTCCTGACTATAGAGTTTCAAAGAGATAAAGTCTTTGGCAAAAGCTCTGGTTCTTTTAGCTTTGGTGAACAAGCTACAGTGAGAAAAAGTACTGAAGGTCAGATCTATACATGAGGGAGTTGAGGCTAAAAGTAAGGAGTTAGGCATAGCCTTTGCAGCCTCTCAGAATTTCCCTATATCTGCATCTATTTGCCAGACTCAATGTGGTGGAGAGACCTCAGAGAGGGATCTATGAGCCTGAGTGTGGTACCTGGTCTACAAATACAGTGGAAATACTTAGATTGTGAAGACACTGCTGGAACCAGGGAGCTGTTAGATTGGGTCAATTGCCCTGCCAAAAAGGTGCGTGCTTGCTTCTTCTTCTCTTATGTCTGTCCTCTCACACCACTTTCCCATGCCATAACATTTCTGTTAATGCTCAGGCAGCAACATGATGTTTTTTGACCAGAAAATTAATCAAGAATTTTCTGCAAAAATCTTCAAAACATCTTTGAGAAGATGGTGATCTGATTTATAAGGAGCTGATGAAATAGCAAGTCACCTGGTGCGTAAGAAGCTTGAATGCATGGAGTTCATTGAAAGGAAGCAATGGGAAAGAGAGATATTCAGAAAAGAGAGGCAAGGACTGGGGAGAGAGCACAGAGACTTGGAGGGCAGGATCTTTTTAACTTTGAAGAGGAAAATCCATACAATATGCACCTACCATATTTTTTTGACTCAGAAAATTCTGAAATCTAGTTACTAAAGGCATGCTGTTTAACACCCCACTTTTGATTGATCCTTCTCTCAAGAATGTGTGAATGAGATGCCGAGGTGTAAAGAACTATGAGACATACATCTATGGTGAACTACACATACCCATTCTATTAGCATAATTCTCTTTTGTCAGGTGTTTTATGCAGCATTTCATTTATTTTAGCAAATTTCGCAGTTGCAAGAGCTTCAAAACACAAAATCAACAGAATTGAAATATTTTCCATATTTTTGTGTCAGGCATTCCTGAAGATATAATATGCAATGATATCTGCTTCACAGTGCTATGCAACTCGGTCACAAGCTATCACAAGTGACCTATAAACCAGATTTATTTATCACTAAATTCAAGCTGAAAACAACTTCCCAGAACCCTAGAAAAGGCAGTGAAACTATACACTTGCTCCAAGGAGGCATGCACACACATTCAAATGTGCATAGTTTTATGCACAGATATCATCATGTATCATCTTCTTGCTGACCATCTGTTTGCTTACTGTGAGCTCTGAGATGATTCAGTTGCTATGCCTTTGGGGAAAACACTGGGTAAGACCTGCATGTAAATGTGCAAGGACACTTTTGGGGATACACTAGCTGCTGTGTGCTGGAACCTGACATGTTATACCTGGCTCCATCTATCCCATCAGCCCTCTGGTTTGGGCAGGTGGGATGGCTCAGAAATCCATCACCAAAGCTGAAGTGGTGGGCCATGTTATAGCAAGGAAGGGTATAAAGCATAGGTAGTGCAAACTCTGACTGAGTTTAGGTTGTCTGCAGGAGCTGGGTGGGGTTCTGGAACACACAGAGTGCAGGTGGCTTTTGGTACCACTTTAAGCAGACAAAAGCAGATATAATTGCTGTATCTTTGTAGGACAATGCAGAGAATAAACTAAAAGTATACAAGCAACAGGAGCTGTATCCACTTTTATTTAGGTGGGAATCATCAATTTGAAAAATAGAACACCCTTAAAAATTGGGGAGATACTGAAATCGAATTGCATAATAAATACAAAAACTCTACCTTCATATATGTCACTCTGGTGAAATCTGGCTGTGAGAATCAGAGCTTGATCTAAGGCAGATTTACCTGTGCACAAAGGAAGTTCTGCAAGAAGTACAATATTACAGTAACAGTGTATCTCCACTTATACACAGGTAGCAGAGTTGTGCATTTCAGATAGGTCTGAAAGGACCCCACAGCTGGAAGTCACAGAGCTTTTCATTTATATTTCCTCAATTCCATGTTTTATGTAACATTATCTGTATCCTTCCCAATGCACAATGTGTGTCTTTTATAACTGAAAGCATATCGCTGTCCCAAATATCTATGCTGCTTTTTGGATAATGGATTTTATTTCTGGCCTAATTTAGAAACTTTGAGAAATATTTTTCCGAGTCAGGAGCTGAAACCCTCTACTTTTCAGAGATGTTCTTTAAGGCATTTGTTACCAAGCATGTTAAAATCGGGCCTGCTTGTAAGAAACTTCCCTACCATTGTCTGCTCTGCAAAGAGCTGGCCCAGGCAGACCCCACAACTGTGTACAGTCACATGCACAATAGAGGCCTAGAGTCTTTTTTCTGTTAAGTCAATTCACAGTTGCAGGCAATTGAGATTTGATATTTTCATTAGGACTTTTCTTTGTTTTTCTCCTTCTGAGTCAGTGATGAAGAAAACTCTCAGATGTGCCCTTGTATTTTTGTCCCAATGAAGTAGAGCTTCCTATGGCATTTTATTTGCTCCAGAACTACTCATCACTAACACTGTGTTGATAATGTGATGACAGTTGTTGCCAAAACTTTCCTGTTCACCCTAAATCTGTTTTTCTTGGTATGAAAATAAAGATATGAAACTCAGCAGAGAGAGCACTTGGTGGTATGAGAGCTCAAGGTGACTGGGAAGAGTAATTATCCAAGGACAAACCCTGGTGCGTGTGGGCAGCATTTTCCAGATTCCAGAGGGAAAGGGGAGAAGAGTGGTGTGAGGCTAAAGGGGGTGGGCTGGGTGGGATATGCCTGCTGGGGGCTGGGGAGAGAGGCAGTGCTCCTCTTTTAAAGGAAAATGAGCAGCCAGCAGAAACTAGATGCATCTCACCATGGGGTGAGGGTGGAGAACCCACCAACTGCTGAGACAGTCAATAGGCAGATTATTCATCACACATTGCTAGGAGATTAACTGAGCAAACGTTTTGACAAAACTGATTAAAGCCTTCATCCTGTATGGGGGAACAAAGAGACACCAAATTATTACACCCCAGCCAAATGCCAGATGATAACTACATGTAGTGGAAACACAAAGTACAGAGTGATTCCCCCCCTTTTCCCCACCCCCACAAACTGAGATGACTCTCCCTCTCTCTATCACTAGAGTCATCACAAGTTACAGTTTGTAAATACAGCTACCTACCAAACGTTTCAAAAGCCAGATTGCTGTGATGCAATAGATAAAGGACACTCCCCTCCCCCGTAGTTTACTTCTCTTAAAATGTTATCATCTCTAGACGTGTTGTCATCTCTAGAGTCATCTCTCTTCTTTCTCAGTATTATCACCACTGTTTACAATTGCAGATACTTAAAATGAGCAAAATACTTGACGTCCCATTAAAGTTTGGATGGTACTTCCTCAACCACATGTAAACTTTGAATGTGAGTGCTTCCAATATCAGTGTTTGCTCAGCTACTAACACTGGTAAAGGGGAAATGGGCATGATTTTTTAATGTGTTCACTAATTACCACAGTTTCTAGCCTTTCTGCCTCTTATAACAAGAGAAGGTCAATAAAACTAAACCACTTAATTACAGAGTTCTGAAGACTGGGAAAGTCAAGGAAAACAGTCTGAGAAAGGAATCCTTTCCAGACAACTCTGATTATTTTCTTTTGGTAGTCAAAAATTAAAAGGGTCATGGATATGATCAGACTAAAAATGCCAAGTATCTACTACCTCTAAGAAGTGCTTGCTAACAAGTTTTTGACCTGAGGCACTGATGAAGCCTAAGCATTGAGCTCAACATTGGTTTAGATACACCTATGGATGTTCACTGTTTCTCAGGCAGGAAAAATCTCCATGTAAGTCATCCTGGCAATAATTTATGGACACTTTTGGAAAGTCAGGCCGTTGTCTGCCAGGACCCTGAGATGTAAAATTAGACAGCCAGCCTTCTGGGGAATCAGCAGCAGGAGCTGAACGATGGTGCTGATGGCTCTTTCCAAACCCCTGATTCTGAGGGAAGAACATTACAACTAATTACATCTTTGGACTGTGCTGACATGAATAAACCATTTGAGATTAACTGTTATGCTTCTTAATGTCACAAAGCCTCCTTTTCATAGAATTAAAGCTCTATTACATAAAATAGTGTAAAATCATTCCCTTATGCTGATTTAGATCCTATAAACTTGTCTATAAACCACTACTGACTGTATAATGTCCAAGTAATCTTTTGTTATAAATGTGTTTTTCAGATGTCAGAAAAGTGGATGTCAAATATACAGTGGCTTTTGAAAATAAATGTCATCTAATGTAATAACAAATCTCCTCTGAACGTTAGGAAGAACATTGGTATGGTTAAGGATGCTTCAGGACTGTTAACTAAATTATCATTTGCTACCTTATGGGGATTTTTGCTTAACGATTTGTATTTGTTAAGTCACATTTATCTTAGCTGTGGTTGTCAGTGCAAACTCTTTAATATAAGCAAAAAGGAAGGAGCTGGCAAGTCAGAAAAAGATCTTTCTGTTTAACACTGTGAACCCTAGACACTGGGTTAAGAAATAGCTTATGTATATTAGAAGCAAAATTGATAGAAATATTGATAAAACCAGCAAAATACCATGTGTAAGAGAGTACAGCAGTACATGTACTGGAATAATTTGTAATTATAGTAGGAACTGTTATGTACAAGAACATTTTATGGATCCAGTTGATGTGCTGAGGTGAAGCAGTGGAAAATTAAGAAACCCTTAGAGAATTGTAAATACCTTACATAATTTATAGTTGATTTTCCTCTAAGTTGTTAAATAGCTCTATCTAGCAACATGTTGCACGTAGCATGTACATCAGAATTTCATAGCTAACATTAATCTGCAAAAGATGCTGCCAACTGTTTGGGTTTTTTTGTTGTTGTTAAATAGGCAGCTTCTTCATCACTCAAATGATTCTCACAATTTTGAGGCCATCCCAATAGTTACATGAGCTTTGAAAAGGCGAGTGTATACATCTGAATTGCTCAGGCAAGCCAAGGAGCTTTTTGAAATGAAGGAAACAGGTTCTCTTTTAAAAAACCTTTTATATCCTTGTAAAAGGCAATAAAACATATATCAAACATAGATGATGGTGACTGCTCTTTACAGTTACTATAAAGATTTATGGTGCCTGAAGTTAAATATTGACTTTGGCATCACCTTGGTCAATATTTATCTCTCAGATCAATAAATCCTAATATTGACTGCAACTGAAGTAACCATGCTGCCCAGTGTTACCTCTAAATGATTTATATCAATGTATTTTCCTTTCTTCTTAATATATCTTTTACTTTCCTGTGTTCCTATTTGGTTGGAAGATCTTTTTGAATCGGGAAACTTTTTCTCTACATAGAGTGTTGACCTTCCAATCAGGTTGTTTTACTTCTTTTCTTATTTTTTCACAAGTTCTACTGTAACTGTATAAACCATTTTAGCATGAAAAGAATTTTCCTAGCGCCTAAGTCAATGTATAGTTTCTGAGAGTATACTAGACTGTATAATTTTCATTATTATTTAACATACTGGAAGTTATAATCATCATAATAATTCTAATCAGTATTAGTGCTTTCTCTTATTATTCTTAAATTTCTATATCAACTTTTACTTTTCTGTCTCCCAGTATTTTCCTTTAACTATTAGAGTTGTAATACAACTGAAAATTATAGTTTATTTAAAGTTTAATTATTTAGTCCTATTGGCAAGTTTTTATTATCTTGATTTCCCCAAGATAAGTCAGTTTATGAAGAAGTTAGAGACATGTCACAACTAACTTTCATATATGTAATTTTCCTAATATTACTGTAATTTTTGTGTTAGCAGGATCTTTGAGGTTATTTGAACAAAGCTCCTTTACCAAGTCAAATTAAAAATGAAGTTCCTAGTGAACTCTTCTGAACATGATATATAGAGACTTATTGAGGCAAAACTGAATTGCTGGCTACCCTCCTTGTATTATCCTCACCCCAACCTTTAAAAAGATCCAGTCTCTTTTTACATATAAGGTGTGTGTATTATTTCCTGAATTATAGTCTCACCAACAGAAATCTACAATCACGTTCAGTGGAAATAGCCCTTTCTGTTCTTTCACAGTGTCTAAAAAAATCCAACTTTTTTTTGTTCCCCTATGTGAATGCTGCCTGTGCCCCGACAGTGTTGTGCCTGCGCTAGCTCTGGCATCTTGCTGTTCTGCAAGCCCATCAAGGGGCTCTGGAACAGAGCAGGACCCAGCACCATGTGCCACACTGTGAATCTCAGCATCATCCACCTACTCAGTCTTTGATTCAATGTTGTTCTCCCCTACTGTATAGCTCCAAGCACAGTGATAGCTTAATATAGCACTAGTAATATAGATGGTCTCTGTTTCCGTAGGCATTTGAATAAAAAAGGATCCTAATTTTTTATGGCATAATTCTTTCAAATGCTTGAGAATGTAAAATGTCTGTAAGAGTTGTGCTCACACTTGAACAAAGGAACAGTAGGAGTTTCAATAAACTTCTAAGTTTTGTTCCTGCCACTGGGAAAACTAGAAGAATGTGAACGTTAAATAACAAAATGAAGAAAACTAGGCTGCTGCCAAATCATCAGTTAAGCCTTTTTTTTTGTTGCTGTTGTGTTCCCATGTGAGGGCTGCACCCTACAGAATAAAATAGCTCTCTTATACTGAGAGTGTCATGGAAAATTTGCCAAACAGAAACAAAGGCCCTTCTTCCACTTCCGCCTTCTGACATAAACAGCTGTGCTGCTGCATGTGATAAATTATCAGAATGGATAAAAATCTTCCTTTCCTTCTGTTTTCTTGAAAATGAGATCAGAGTGCTCAGATGAACATAGCTTCTCTCCCTATCTGAGAAACAGAGTGAAAATGGCTTCTGATGACCTTCTACATTATTTGGGTAGCTCAGCTAATTAGGGACAGAGCAGAACTCCCTTGTTACTTGCCCTATCCTGATCTTTCCCAACTAGCACAGTTCAACCTCTGAATGCCCCAGCATAAAGCAGCTTCAGGATGTTCCTTGCAATCAAGAGATAAAATAAGTTTTCCTCTGATTGGATAGAAAATGGAGCGGCTGGAGGGGAAAAAAAAGGTAATTCACCAGTACATTTGTGAATGGGGAATGAAACTCTGAGCAGGAGTTTGAAGTTGAAATGCAAAGGGTTGTATGGCTTACTTCTTATCACTTTTTTAGGTCCAGAAGTTCCCTTATTAACAAAACTGAATAATTTTCTATATTTCTTGCCTTAAACTCTGGGGTAGCATCGATGTGCACAGCTATGTCTGGGGCACTCCAACCCATGGGAACCCGCATTTCCCTTGCAGCTACTGGAGTGCTAGGGATCACAACAAGTGGTCAGGAAATGCCTAAAATTGTCAGGGCCAAGCAACTGATAAATAACATTTTATTAGCTTTATTTGTTTTTATTAACATCAGTACTATTAGTGTTAATGATATCATTGACAATGTGGTTTTGAAGCAGGAGGGAAATTAGATATGAATATCCTGTACTGTAAATAATCTGCAGGCTGTGTAGAGACAACTGTGAAGATCAGTGCAGAGTTTTTCAGTGTTACACAACACTGCTAAGCAAGGTGATACAGAAACATTCCCTAAATGCTGGACTGGTGACCTGTCTAACAGCATACCTTGTGATGATTAACTGCTTCTCAGACCTCTAAGAAAACTGGACTGAAAATGATGGTGACCTTGCACCACCACCTAAGGCAAGATGACAAGTCTTGTTCTTCGCCTGAAATTGATGGTTGCTGATGAAGACAACAATGCTAATGTGAAGCTGTGATGGATGCTTTTATCCTCCGATGCAACCCACAGGGTTAAAACACCTCACTAGACATGGCCTCTGACTCCTCAGCTAACTGCATCAGAGCTGGGTGAGATTGAGGATGATGGTAAGACCCTTGAAAAATTGGAAGGAAAATTTATTTGCCACTTGTGTGAGCAAACTGGATTTTTTCTTCCTCAGGACTCTTCCACAACAAGAACTAAAATCCTTGTATAGGTCCTGCTAACAAGCAAATTAAATTTGCAGCCACTTAAAAATGTCGGGGCACATGTGCCATGCTTCCAAGTCCTGCTTTCGAAGCTAAGAAGAACCTAGTAAATGCTCTGGTGCTCTGAATGTCAGACAGGGCTATGAGACTGGAGTGACTGATCCGAGAACAAATTAGAACAATCAAATATGTTTAGCTTGGATAAACAACGGCTAATGGGTTGGGAATGCATACAACTGACAAGTTTGGAGAATGCTATAAACATCAGCAAAGGCAGTGACATATTTCTGAAGGTTCAACTAGATTTAGCTAAGGAGTAAGGGCTTGTTTACACCAAGAAATTCACTGTTATAATTATGCAGCATAATTATACAGCATAATTGTAATTATCCCAGAATTATTCTGAAGGAAGAGTGTCCACATGGGGAGTTATGCTGATAAAAAGATACTACTGAATTTCCTTGTGTAGACAAGCTTCAGCAAAAGAAAGGATTGTTTTTGTGTAAAGCCTCTGTGTGCTACTTTTTCTAGTACCACAGTGCAATACAAAACAGAGAATGTAAATTACAGTCATAGCTTTTAGTTGATTTAATCTATCTAGTTCAAGCCTTGTCCCCAGAGAGAGACCCCCTACCAGCATTGGCTTGTGTGATGCATATTCCCATTTCATATGAAGAGTCTTTGCACTTTTCAGTCCCCTGATTTGCCTGGAACTCTGTTCTGCTTTGTAGTTTAGCTCAACTAAATAGCTTGCATGACAATAGCTCACTCTCTGCCTCTATGGCACTGTCATCCACAGCTGTAAGGCACTTTCCATGAAGATAATTTACTCCAGCCTATTGTTGATGTGTCAATATCATTAGGCTTTATTTTTTTCATATTTCTTGAGATTTTAGTTAACAAGCTTTAAGCTTCCTCTGGGAAACTACATCATACACCTAGGCCTATCTGCAAAATGTGGTTTTGCATTAATAGTACCAGAAGAGCCAAAGTGAAAAATTCCCCTCAGTTATAGATGCTCATATACAACCACATTTATAAACCATTTGCGTGACTTTGTTCTCTGTAGCCACCTCATTGGACTAGAAAACAAGGTTAAACATGTGTGCCCGCAGTGAACAAAATCCATGAGGCTTCAGGATAATCGCGATGTCCTTACATAATTTAGGAGTAGATTTATTCCTAAGATTTGTTTAAGATTTCAAACTTGTCTTTCCAGAAGAGTTTAAATATTTAAAGGAATGTTCAGAAAACAAACAGCATGGCAAGGAAACGCTGAGGTAATTAATTTGAATAATAACGTCTCTACTCTTGCCTAGCACATTTTACAGTCTTTTCAACAGGACGACATTATAATAATCTTCATTTTATAGATGACAGGTAAAGAGAAGTGGCTTACCCAAGGTCCCATACCACTTCCCAGCTGGGAGGAGAAAACTAGTGTGCTGAGTTCTTGGAGAGATACTGGTGAGAGACCAGGCACGAAGGACAATTTCATAATGAGATGTATTTAAATACTTTAAGAAACTGTGAGGTTGCAAGTAGAAGAGAAGCCACTTTCACTTCTGAAAAGAGTAGGTTAGAACTTCCAACCTTACCGATAATACTTTTCTTATAGAATAATAGAATCATAGAATGGTTTGGGTTGGAAGGGACCTTAAAGACCATCTAGTTCCCACCCCCCTGCCATAGGCAGGGACGTCTTCCACTAGAGCAGGTTGCTCAAAGCTCCATCCAACCTGGCCTTGAACACTTCCAGGGAGGGGGCAACCACAACTTCCCTGGGCAATCTGTGCCAGTGTCTCACCACATCACAGTAAAGAATTTCTTCTTAATATCCAATCTGAATCTACCCTCTCTCAGTTTGAAACCATTCCCCCTTGTCCTATCACTACAACGAGAAAATAGAAATAAGAGAACTTAAAAATGCAGCTGGCAATGGGATGGGAGAGATAAATTATTCCAGAACTGTGTTTTTCTATGGCTAAGCCTTTTGCTGTTTTTTGTTAATAAATAAATTTTGCAAACCTAAGTGTTCTGCTTGCACATTGCTTGTTCCTTGATCCTTTATTTAAAATGACACCTACATTTTATTAATTTTTGTGCTTCCAAAATAAAGAATGACTTTTTTTGTCTTCAGCTTGTCACCGTGTTTGCTGCTTTGTTTTTCAAATGTACCAATTTTAAACTAAGAAAGCACAGCAAAAATAATATCATTTATCTGCCTGTGAACTCTTCCCTGCCACAAAAGTCATGTCCCAATTACCATCTTTAAAATGGGGGAATGACCCTGGTATGGCCTTTGTCTTTTCTAGTTTCTATTTCCGATTTTCTGTCATTCTTTTGACTCATTTCTAGGTCACATTTTTCCTGTCCCAATTTGGTGATTTCAGGTTAGATTCACAAAATGACTTAGATGTCATCTGGAAAGCACTGTGGCACCAGTGTGATCCCTCAGTCCCAGGTTCTGCCTTCTTGCCATGAACAGACCCTAGAGAGTTGGCTGTGAATGAGGTTCAAAAAACACTAGTGGGCTGATCTGTTGAATGCAGCTCCGCAAAAATACTCATGAGAGCATTACACTCCCTGCTGCACTTTTGGAGACCAGAGTTTTAGCTCTTCTGTATGGGGTTTGCTGAGAACTGTGTGCCCAAAGAGATAGAATGAAAGGCGTGGGAAAGGTTTTGCCTTTGTCTAGTGCTCCACTGAACACAGTATTCCCTTAGGATGTAGAAGGGTCAGGTTTGTCTTTGATTCTTCCTTAAGAAGACTGGAGTCAATCTCTTTCCCCTCTCAGAATAGTGTTATCAACACCAGACTCTAGCAGGAGACTTCCTCTGATGAAGATTATAGTCTTATTGCTCTCCTCCACAGACAATTCCTAAATCACGTGGGCATTAGAAACTAGTTTAGATACATCTGCAAAGCACATCTCCAGGATGAGGCATCTCCCACATTAAGCGACAGATGAGTGAAATTTAGAATTAACTTCATGTGGACAGTTAGACACTTTTACAGATTTATCTCTTTCTTCCTTTAAAAAGTTTTTGCCTTTTTTAAAATTCTAGTTCCATGACTAATGTGTAGGTTCACCAATTACTAGCCCATGGTGCAGAATTCTCCTTCTTTTGGGGTGTTATTACATTTACAATTATACTGTTTTTTAGAGACACCAAGGCTTTGCCATTATGCAAAGTTAAAGACAGTATTGATCAATTCAACCCAGCACACACCTTCCAAAATTTCAACAAAGAAAATGAAAGTTGATCTTTAAACAGGTTAAGCAGTTTGAAGCTACTCCAAACAGCATAACTCAACTATCTCAGCATCTCTTATGTTGTTGCCTTCTTGACACTCAGAAAAAACAGGGGAGTCTATCAGTCATCATAGTCTAGCAATGTAGACAAAACTGAACATAAGGCTTATGTTAAATTTTCTTCCTTTGAAGACAAGATTGAATTGTCAGCCTTTTACATACATCTTTGCTCTCCTCTCCTCCCTCTCCTCCTTTTATCCAGAAATGGGACCAGTCTGTTCTCCCAGAAAATATCAAATTCATACTCCTAGGTGGGATTCAGATATTTTGTAACACTTCCTTAAATTGGGTTTTCCAGTACCTAAAATGTACATGTATTGGAAATAATCTCCTATCTGCTGGAACATTGTGGTATAAAAAAGATTTTAAATTATTGCTGCCTAACATTCTAATGTTACTAGTAATAGATTTTACTGTGGGGAAGAAGTTGTTGAGTCAAATCTCCTGTCCTAATTGTTAATTATTGTTGCCTTTCTCTTAAAGAAATTATGTTATGAGACTAGGCATCTCTAGTCAATTAAAATGTTCCAGGAAAATCCAACACCAATCACATTTAAAAATAAATGATCAGTAGCACAATGAAGAAATATACAGTAGCATACCTATTACATGTTTGCTCTCCTTGATCTCCAAACAATGTTTATGCTTGTATCCTCTGCCTTTTAAAAGTGAATATTGTGTTGATGGAAGCTGTTCATTTGACTGTCCTAGGGAATGAACTCTGCTTCAGTGGGTGAGTTAGTAATGCATGCCTTCTGCATGTGAACTAATCATGTGAGAAGACTTAGGTGCAAACTGGTTGTAATCCTGACCTTGATAAAATAAGATGTAAGTTTATGCAACAGTGATCTCCTGTCCTCCTAGGGGAGCTTTACCAGCTCTTGAAAACTTTGAAATTTGTCTCAGTCTGAAATTTTACTTGCAAGCCTTAAGTATGCATCCGCTTGATGAAAGCCTTGTAGAAAGACAATCTTTCTCTTTAAGGCTAAGTTGCACTCATACTGTCATATGCAGTGTGTTTTGATTAAATTGTAGCTCTCTACACTAGCATTAGTAGAAATCAAAGATTACACACATGAATTAGCTGTTTATCAATTTCTCAGATGCCAATTTAACTAAGAGAAGATCTGGAGAAAGGAAGACTTTCCCTGGGTTGAGGAGGCTGGTGTGAGACATCACTTAGGCAAGTTGGACATCCACAAATCCATGTGCCCTGATGGGATGCACCCATGAGTGCTGAGGGACCTGGCAGACATCATTGCTAGGCCACTTTCCATTATCTTTGAATGGTTATGGAGAACAGGAGAAGTGCCTGAAGACTGGAAGAAAGCCAGTGTCACTCCAGTCTTTAAAAAAGGCAAGAAGGAGGCCCCAGGAAAATACAGGCCAGTCAGCTTCACATCTATCCCTGTTAAAGCGGTGGAACAACTCATTCTGGATGTCATCTCTAAGCATATGGAAGAAAAAAATGTTATCAGGAGTAGTCAGCATGGGTTTGCCAAGGGGAAATCACACTTGACCAATCTGATAGCCTTCTGTGATGTCATGACTAGCTAGGTAGGTGAGGGGAGAGCAGTGGATATTGTCTACCTTGACTTCAGCAAGGCTTTTGACACATTCTTCCATAGCACCCTCATGGGTAAGTGTAAGAAGTGTGTGTTAGACAAGTGGATGGTGAGGTGAATTAAGAACTGGCTGGATAGCAGAGCTTGGGGGGTTATGATTGATGGTGCAGAGTCCAGTTGGAGGCATGCAGCTAGTGGTGTCCCCCTGGTATCAGTACAGGGTCCTGTCCTGCTCAACATATTCATCAGTGACCTGGATGAAGGTATAGAGTGCACCCTCAGCAAGTTTGCTGATGATACCTTGCTGAGAGGAGTGGCTGATACAGCAGAAGGCCATGATGTTGTTCAGCAGGACCTGGACAGGCTGGATGCTGGGCAGAGAGGAACTAAATGAAGTTCAACAAGGGCAAGTGTAGAGTCTTGCACCTGGGGAGGAAAAACCCCAGGCAACAGTACAGGTTAGGGGTTGACCTGCTGGAAAGCATCTCTGAGGAGAAGGACCTGGGAGTTCTGGTGGACAACAAGTTGACCATGAGCTCGTAATGTGTCCTTGTGGCCAAGAAACCTATGGTATCCTGGGGTACATTAAGAAGAGTGCAGCCAGCAGGTTGGGGGAGGTTCTCCTCCCCCTTTACTCTGCCCTGATGAGGCCACATCTGGAGTATTGTGTTCATTTCTGGGCTTCCCAGTTCAGGAAAATCAAGTAACTACTGGAAAGAGTACATCGAAGGGCTACAAGGATGATGAGGGACTGCAACACCCCTCTTATGAAGAAAGGCTGACAGACCAGGGTCTGTTTAGCCTGGAGAAGAAAAAACTGAGACGGGATCTTATCAATCCTTATAAATATCTAAAGGGCAGGTGTCAGGAGGACAGAGCCAGACTCTTCTCAGTGGTGCCCAATGACAGGACAAGGAGCAATGTACATAAACTGGAACACAGAAGTTCCATCTAAATATGGAAAAAAACTTCTTTGCCTTGAGGGTGATAGAACACTGGAACAGACAAGTTAAAATTTAGGCAAATTCTCTGAATCTACTTGGCTGTGAAGTAATATATTCCTTAACTCAACCCTGATGAAAGAGTTTGAGCTAATCACGCATACCATTGCTCAGCTGGTGGGAAGTAACTTGTGCAACCATAACTTCATTGTATATCTATGCCTCAATTATCAGCTCATATCCTTCATGAGTCTTAGAAGTTGGTTTCAATCAGAGATAGGTCTAGTGGTTGGAAGTTGCGTAGGTTTTTATAGGCCTATATGAACAGGAGGATTGAAACCACCAATGCACTTAATTTAGCTCACTGTTAGCTATCAGACAATAATGTTTTCAGTCCTCAATAATCTGATCTAGACTGTAACCTCCATGGTAGGGATTGTCACTTTACTTGGTTAGTATCATATAGTAAGTAGTATAGCACTCAGCCCATTTGGGTAGTGACACTGTATAAACATGATTTCTGTTTTATTCTAAACAGATTTGCTCACTGTAATGCCACTGATCTCAAGCACACAGAATCTCTCCTTCTTTTATCAGTCCACATCACTAGCTAGGATGAAACCTGTTTACATACATGGACCATATGTCAAATTCTGTATTTCAAGCACTTTTATATGAAGAATATCTGTCTGAATTGTGGTTAATATCTGTCCTTCCCCTCCCCTCCCCCCAACATCAGTCCAAAACCACATGACTCCAATTAGTTCCTATCTCAAACAGTTTTTGGCAGCAAACTGTTCTTAGTATTGCCAAAATACATAAAACTCTTGTAAGTCCAATGATTTTTCATGGTTTTCTTTACAATTCAAAATTCAGATGAATACCTTAACATTACAATGAGATGAAAAGAAGTGAAAATTACCTTTCAACTCAGAAAAATAAAACAAACTAAAGCTTGGATCTAATTAACCTTGGCAAGAAAAGAAATCACTGGGAATGAAAATATCTCCAACTCATAGAGGCCAAAACAAAGCCCTCTGAAGTTCTAATAAAACTCTTGAAATAGGATTTAACTGGTATATCAGTCCTGCTCAGGCCAATGTTGATGTTCTGTATGGAGATTAATTTTACCCACAAAAATGAGGCTTCCTGCCAAATACATGAAGTCTGTATTATTTACATCTTTAAGTCCAGGAAGTTCTGGAAGTTCTCTGCTTGCTCCCCTGTATCTCAAAGAATTAGGTTAAGGCAAACATTGCAAGGAGTGAGTATTTTCTCATGCCTAGGTATTTACTGACATTTTAAGTTCCAAAATTTATGAAGGGCAAATATTTCTGCGGCTCTGTGTTCATTCTTAACTCCATTGTCACTACTATAAAACCCTTAGATTAAAATAAAATTAGTACAAAGTTGCATGGAAATTATAGTCAGCTTACCCCAAGGGGGCTAATAATCAAGACAATATAAGCAGGTCTTCAGAGAAGAGTAAAAGTCTAAATTGTATCCCAGAGATGTACTCTGATGGCTTGTATCAGAAATAAGAATCAGAATTAGGAACAGGATTTTTAACTTCCGCTTTAGGCAATCAGAGCACCAGATTTCATCTCAGTTTTAACACAGGTAGAATCTGTTCTAACTGTGAGAAGAACTGCCATTTGTAAGTATTTTAATTTCACTTCTCTGGTGGCTGAATGACTTTGGGAAATGAGAGAATAAAAACAGGGGTAACAAATCAGGTGGTATTTGAAATAGCATTACTAGCTCCCCATCCTCTGCAAACATACGGACAAAGTACTGTATAGGTGGTATCAGGGTACATACAAAAGAGGACAGAAGCATTTCCCTGTGACTCAGACAGTTTCATGAATCAGATCCAATGCTGCAATCAGAACTGTGGTATCTGCATACAAAATCTACATGGAAGGTGCCATAGAGATCTTGCAGGCTGAGACCCCCAAGCAGTAACCTCTTGTTGAAAACTACAGCAGCTTCATTAGCTTCAATACCATTTTTGTGTATATGACTGCTTTGTTAAATCAAACCACTGCATAAGCATTTATCTTCATTGTATTTCTCAGCATCACTCCAGCTATCAGAAACTGAAGCCTCCCTGAAGACTCAAGTCAAGCCTCAAATTATGTCTCAAAAGTAAATTGGCATAGTGTTGGAGGGACTTACAACACCTTTGACCATCATTACTTCTGCTAGTGTTGTTTCTGCTTTGCACCATGCCTTCAAACCCACATGCATCCACATTGGAGTCCTCAGTACTTCTGTAAAGGATGGGAAGAGTAGGATGAAATAATCACATTGTATTTTGATTTGGGATTGCTACAAGCTGAACAGACAACATAGAATTGGATCCTGATTGTTCTATGTAATAATTCCAGATAAAGACTTCAAGGTCATCTAGCAAGAGCAATATAAAACATCATACCTGAAAGAGTATAATTTTTCCAGGCATCCTACTAGGCCTGATGGTCCTTTCTTTTAAAAACATGGTGTATTAATGAAAATGGAAGAATTCTAATATCAAAAGTAACCAGACTGGATCTGGACAGTGGTTACAACAGGAGGTTTACCTGACCAGTTAGATCTATCTCATCTGATAGAGACTAGATATGTGCATGAGAAACCTGTTACATTGATCAAGAAGGAGGATATTTTTTTTCAAGCTGAAGCAAAATACAGGCAATCTGGGGTGCTGGATTGCGCTGTCTATCCATTGACAGGGAGAAGGCTGAATGTATGGTTCTTGAAGTAAAATTGCATGATATGAGCTGCTTTAAGTATTCACAATCCACCAGAAAGTTCCTTCAAAAGGTCTTTCCATTCAATTCATTCACCTCATCTCACAAATCACTTCTGCTGGAATGAGGAGGTTACATCCCTTCCACTCTCAGGCTTCCAACTTGCTTCTGTTTTGGCTCTGACACTTACTAGACACTCTTCTAAGGCAATTCAATGTATTGACTCAGAAGAAAAATAATAATTTGTCTTTTTGGATATTTTTTTGCCACATTAGTGAGCTGGTTTACACAAGAGTCTGACAAACACCTGAGCTGGTGCACAGGTTGGGTTCAGGAGTTGAAATGTAAGGATGAAGTGGCAGGACCTTGCCCTTGCAGACACCAGGGGTTGTTAGATTTACTTAGTCATGTTTTATAAATTAATCCTTTCTAGCAAGTGAAAGTACTAAGAGAAATTCATGACTGTTGAAACGTCACATGAACTCAACCAATTTATATACGTTGCGTGTGGGATGTTTTCAGTGGAACTGATTTTGGAAAGAGATGGTCTGTTTTATTTTCAAGATTCATTTGGATTTCTGCTACAGTGCCTTTCTACAGAGAGTTACCAGAACGAGAGATTCAGCACTAGCCTTACATGTTTTACATAATTACCATTTATATTTTCTAAAGTGGCCTTTGAGGGGAAAAAAATGACTGTATGAAAAATGTTCTAGGGGGGAAAATATACAAATATTCTCCAAGTCAGCAAAAAATACTTGCAAACTCTCGATGAAGTGTTATTCTGCAGGGACATCTACAATTTTATAGCATGCAATTTCACAGTTCAGGCTTGGTTTGCCATGTGTGGAGAGCAAGCTGATTGCATCAGGTGGTGAGCATTATCAAGTCATTGTTAACTCATTGCCACAAAAGACATAAATGACTTTCTCCACAGCAGTCACTAACAGTGACAGAGTCAACTGGTTTGGCCAGGCTGATATAGGTGAAGGGAATGTTCTCCAGGCTGAAATGTGAAATGGGTAGAATAAAAAATATAGATTTTTTTTCTAAATAAGATCCTAGGATTTTTGTAGCAATTACACGCTTTACAGTTTAACAATGATGACTCTCTCCTGTCGTCTCCAGTTGCAAGACAGCATTTGCCACTTTACCGCTCAAAATACTTCACTGTTTCTCTTCAAGGTGCTTTTAAATGTCCGTCTTCACTCCCATCCTAAATATCTATTGGTAGGGCACCAGTAAACTTTGACTATTTTGCTAACTACTGATTCCTTTACTTTTGTATTTTGAATGTGTTCTTGGCAGGATCTTAATTTTATTCTCTATTTGCACAATCACTTGCATCTATTTTGGTCTATAAATCTGATGAGCTGGACTAATGCAAATAATAAATACATATAATAGTAAGCCAGCTGTACTGGCCTGAAAGTTTATCTTTGTATTATTCAAATACAGATATTGACATATAGACCTACTGTAATGAATCATCACATTTTGACAAACTGGATAGAATAAAATATAGCAGCTGAATCTTAGGAGATGAATATAATGTGCTGAAACAAGTCGTCATTCCACTAAACTTCTACCTGACAGGAATTAATGAAAGGAAGCTACCAGAGAAGATTATTTGTCAAAACCAATATGGAGACCAGCCCTTAAATTTATATGGAAGTGGGATGTTGCAATTTTTACAAGAATTTCTGAACATGCTTGGGGTAATTTTTCTTTGTGCTAATATTACTGGTTTGCTTATCCATCTCTGCTCTCTATTTTCCTCTCTGTAGCCCAGCAACGTGCTTAACATATATATTTCACATAATATTTTAAATGTAACCAAAAGCTGCAAGCTGTTCTCAAAATAGTGTTCAAAACCTCTAAACTTTAGTCCCATGAACCTCAGCTGTTCAGCTTGGCATGGGCTTGGGGCAAGAGGTGATCCCAGTGATTCCAAGTGATAAAATAGTGATGCTGCAGTAGTATTCCCTTGGTCCCAGGGAAACTGAGATAGGTAACTACTGTCCCTGCACTAGGTCATGAACTATCAGGGAGACAATGAAACAAAATGAAGTTGATTAGCTAATAGAGTAAATGTTGGGCATAAGATTGCAGGCAGGGAACCAGATCATTTGTAAAAGTGGCATGGGATGTATAAAAGATCAAATGACAGAGGATATTCGCGGAAGCCAAAGGACCATACAAACTTTACACAATAGTAATAACAATAGGAATTATTATAAATATTCTCATTAACAGATTGACCAAGGCAAACCACAGCATGACACAATTCCATAAGCTTAGATGGACAAGCCAGTCTACGTGAGGGCTAGTTATCTCTAATGAATGAATTGCCTGACCAGATGTGCAAAGAGATTGTAGAGCTCTGGCAAAACACAGAAATCCAATTGTGTTCTCGAAGTGCTCTAATTTAGAAGTAATAGTAGGACATAGTAGGACATAACCCATTAGAGTTTTCAACAAGCAACTAGTCACCCACTGTTCAGTTTTTTTGACAGAAAATTACTGATGAGAAAAATGGAAGCAGAGGAGATGTCTGCATGTGACAACCTGGAGGAATGTTGAAGGTATCAAGGAAGAGCGTAAGAATAGCCACAGTGGGTTGGACCAAAGATCCACCTAAACTGAGATCTGAAAGAGGCTCAAAGTGAATAACCACTTTTGGGTAAGTGATGGACAATCCTATTGTCATAGTTAATGAACTTCCGGCAATTTGCAGTTCATATATTTCCCTAACCATGGGTATTATATCTGTGTTTAACAGGTATTGATATCTTGTTCTTCTATTACTCTATTTAATAATTTTGGGAAACCATGAAGTCTTTTGAAATCTATGCTATACTGTGTCAGTAAGTGACACAATTAAACTGTACTTTCAGAGAAGAATATCTAATTTGATTCATTTTCAATATGCCACCATATATTTTATTTTGATGTTCTCTAATTCTATAGAGAAGTTCCATTCATATCACCTCCAAGTTTATCTTTACTATGTGCTTTTAGCAATGCTGTCACTTGATTAATGTGGCTTCACTGTGAAGGTTTGTCAGAATATTTTTCACAATATTGGTAGCAGAGGAGACTCTAGAACCTTCAGTCCAATATACAGTCACATGTATTAATTGCCATCAGATACTGTCATCAGGACAGCATTACACTGATGACCAGCGGAGGACAAGAGCAGATTTCCAAAGAATCAATTTCAGGTCTCCAAGTGGACCCAAAAATCTTCCCAAAGAGCTTGTTTTTATTTTGGTAACCAATTTTACCAGAAGGTCATGATAAGTCTAAGATCTGTCATAAGAAATATCAGAAATTAATTAGTTTTCTGTTGGCTGAGAGACTTTATATTTCCACACTGCAGAAACATCATGGAAGTAGGAAATGCATACAATTTATAAGGGCTTCAGTTTCATTTCTCAGTTTGTCATGGTTTGGACAGTTTCTCTACCACCTGACCCCACCTGGAAGGGGTTATCATGAAAATGAAGGGAGACACATGGGTCGAAGTGAAAACAGATTTAATAGAATAATAATGAACTAATATTAACCCTAATGCTAATACAAGTTACAAAGTTATACTCAGCTCCAGACAGCAGTCGTGAGTTGTGCGCTTCTAGCAGTGAGGGCTGAACTCCAACACTGCAAGTACGACAGCTCCAGCAAGAACGTGGTGGTCACAGCAAGTGGAGGAGCAGGCCTCCGGTGCGGGGCAACTGACAAGACAGAAGGGACCCTCTCGTGAAAGCAGCCATGGTAGAAGAAAAAAACATCCCCACAAACCTTTCAATATATAGTGAAGATGACATTTATGGTATTTAATACTTGGGTTGGCCAGCTTGGGTCAGCTTTACTGGGCTTCTCCCCTCCTAGCCCACTCCACCTGCATGGTTCAAAACTACCCTCAACCTTGGTCACTATGGAAACCTGCACTCCAGAGCTGGGTATAAATGAAAACAACTCATCTCATCTCCTTTGTTCTCACAGAATTGGACTCTGCAGTCTCTCAAAACTGCAGTTTCTCTGAACAGAAAAATTATTTTATAATTCTGTCCCAGCAAAACCAGGACACAGTTATTGCTGTAGGTGGATATTCACTTAATTCTGTCCTAATCAGAAGAGATCTGACAGCATTCACATAGCTGAACTTACCACATAGATTTCCAGACAGATGGTTGTGTACATTCAAAAAGAAATACAACTATTGTGGAATATTAAGGTAGGTGGTTGAACTGGGGTATCCTGGATTTTTTTGTGTTGTTTATATGGCTTGTTTTATACTAGCAAGTGTTCTTATATTGAGGGAAAAACAAAGTACAACCAGTTCTTATTCACCCTTTTCATGTCATTGATTTTATAGGTTTCTGTCGTGTCCTCTCTAGGGCATCCTATTTTTCAGGCTGAAAAGACCTCGTCTGCTTATCTGTTCCTTGTTCCAAAACTATTCTGTACATTTGAAATGGGGGCCCAACACGGCACATTGCATTCAAGATGTCTGTCACCATCTGTTTATATATAACAATGGGATAATGATGTCTCATGCTTTGTTCTCTCTGCCTTTTTAAATAGATCCAACATGTAATGTACTTTTACAATTCCTCCTGATTGGCAAATTGCCATTTTTCTCTGCCATTATTTGACTAGCTGTATCTGTGATCTCAGATAACTGTGATGTATGTGGAACCTCAAACAGAACTGATCTCACATTCATCCTTCCCATGAGTAACCTGAAGGACTAGAGTGGCATCATGTAGATGTGTAAGAGCTTCTGAATTACATCTCATGTTAAACAAGAATTGCTTTGTTGGAAGTATTAACTATATGAAATACACAAGATATCTCACTAGTTGTCCAATCCCCACATTTATATTCTCCTAGAGAAATAAAACACAGACTAATCTTTGATCATTAAAACATGCCTCCTTTTTGAATGCATTGTATCATTACAGATCAGTTTTCATGAGAACTAGGTTTACTTCATGATTTTGGATTGAAAAAACTCTTAATTCTAGGTGAGTTCCATGAAAAGAATGATTTCACGTGAAGTTTGCTCTGAGGCTTTGAAGCCATTTGGATCTGAAGCTCCCAGTGAGACTGAAAAGGGTAAAGTTGAAACCGTGTGGACTGAAATAAAGAAAAAATATACAGATAACCTCTCCATGAGTGCAGCCTCTTGAGTTTCAATGAAATCTAGTGACAATGAGCTCAGATACTTTCTAAGTAGCCAGTTCTTTGCCTGCAGCATGAAAGTACCAACTGTATCTTCATTCCTACCTTGACTTGGTTTTCATGGTTCATTGTGCAAAATGAACAATGATTTCTTTTGTCAGTCATCCAACTGAAAATTGTTTTGCTTATTATTCAATAGAAATTGTTCCTCTGTTAAAACGTAAGATATCAACGTATAAGGATTTATTGCCCAATTTTACCTTTCACAGTTCTAAAACACACAAACAGTACTTGCTGCTTTGGTAGAGAATGAGAAAGATGGTAAAAGGGGGAAATGTAACTTTCACTAAAAAAAGAACACTGAATAGCTCCCAAATTTGCTATAGTTCAAAGCATTAGCTCTGGAAATCCATTGCTTTGGAAAAGGACTATGGAAAAATGCCATCTTTGTATTGAATATGAAAGAATATGTTTTCTAAAGTGTTCTGGGGAAATAGAAGGCTACATCCTGTTGATTCAGGATCCTTTGAACTTAAAAGCTACTAATATAGGACTGAAAATGTTACAGCTGAAGTTCTATGGACTGAATGCAGCTCATAACATCTGAGTGAAGAACAGCCTCTAGAAACATAGTGGTCCTAGGTTTTCTCTTTAGCCATTGCACACCTAATATCAGAATTATTCTTGATCACTTCTGTGGACAACTAAGAAGTTGACCTGAGGCTGATAAATTTAACGACCTTTAGTTATACTGAGGTGACCTGTTGCCTCTGAGCAGGCTCTGAGATTATAATTATAAAGAAATAAATGTAGATAATTTAGCATTGCTATGAATCCCCCAAAGTCATATCTGAACCATCTTTGTGGTGTGACCACAATGAAAAACTAATACTTTGACAGAAAAAAACAGCACAGTCAAAGCAGCTAAACAAATTAGCTGGGTCATGATTCAACATATGTATCACCACAAGAGCTTTTTCAGTCTGAGTTGTAAGAACTAGAAGGAGGAATCTCATCCTATTTTCAAATATTGTTTGTATATTTTGCATTAAATTGTTACTTGATAGAATTCATAAACTGTTCTTGAAAAATGGTCTAAAAGCTAGGATTACTTGATTGAAAACTCTTGTTGTTAAGCTGTAGAATAAATGCTTTGTCTTCTGTGTTTTCTCTCCTGCCAGTGAATTTTGAAGTTTTTTTCTTGACAGTGAGACAGATTCAGCAGGAAGGGTAGAAGTGATATTTTTATCCAGTCAATGACCAAGTAATTTACACTCTTCAGGAGCAGCTGAGAGGACCAAATCCAGAGTTTGAGTAAAGAACTTGTTGTAAGTGAAGGGGTTCTCACTTCACTGTGTGTGCTACCCATCACAGTCCCAGGAGTTAACCAAAAATGATTTTCAGAAAGAGTCACTTGGGGACAATTGTGGAAAACTATTGAATTCTATTTGGAAATTAACTGTGAGGATATTTTTGAACTCCTTAACACTATCAGACATACTTTCTGTTGGTGGATACAACTACTCAGAATAGCAAAATGCATAGAATTGTTATCACTGGGAAAAAACCATGATGGAAGACCCCAGATGCACATTTGGGCTCAGAATAAATACACAGAGCTGAAAGTTTGAGAAATAATCTGCTTGGGTTAAAATCACGGTTATAATAAACTCCATGTTGAAATTTTTAGAAATACATACCTAAGGTGTCAGGGAACAACAAGAGCAGGTTTGATTCATGAGGGAGAACAAGCCAGAAGCCAAGGGTTACCTCCATATATGCGGGGTGTTCATCAGCTAGGCACTTCAAGCTACAGATCAAGCATCTGAAAACTGAAGACAATTTGTATTTGGAGCCAAAGACCCTTATCACTAAGGGCTACTTCTTTGTAAGCAGACTGGAATTTTGTGCTTTGCTGGGTCTCTTCAAAGCAAATTCAACACTTGAGTCGTCACGTAGGTTTGCAAATGGATGTCACTTGAAGAATTCTTAGTTTCAGTGGCAGATATTCATAGTAACACAGGATGCCAAAAGCACTACCCAATCCTTGTTATTTAAGTTGCATACTGCATCAGTGGGAATCTGTAAAACAAAACAACTCCCATTACTTCTGCAGCTCTTGAACTGAGATTATTTGTACCCCATCTGCTGACTCCCAAGTAATAATTAACTGAGCACACTATTTCCTGAGCAACTGATTTAGCTGGCAAAAAAGAAAAGGTGGTTTGGCATGACTAAAGGTGTCTTTTAGCAGAAATCAAAACCTTGATTATTTATAATCAGTAAAATTCTAAAGTGCCATAAGTGTTTTGGCCTGATTTCACTGGTTAGGAAACACCACTGTAAAGACATCATATTACTGCATAGATCTTGTCATATAAACTGAAGATATTAAACTGAAACAGATGTGTTGATTTCAGCTTGGCTCAAAACACATACAAGAAACCAATGTTTGCCAAATGGAAAAGGATAAAAATCAGTTGATAAAATGTTATTTTTATGCATCTGAGATAATTACAACCAGTGGGCAGTGAAACAAAATTAAAACCTATAAAGAATAAGCTGGCAGCAGCTGACAGTAGATGCTACAGAGGGAGGTAAAATCCTTGTCAGTGAACCAAGCTAGTGGGCGACTAGAACTATATAAGGAAAAATTGCATTTTCTATGTACTCCATGACATAAGATTTAATACTCATTTATGATGGGCCTTTCATGTCTACAGAAGGTATTAATGGTTGTAACATTAGTCTTCTTTTAAAACTGTATCTATAGTATTTCACTTAATGACCTTGTGCAATATTATGTCTCTCGTAAGTAAATACTTCTCTTTCTAATTGGAATTTATTGCCTTTTAATTTGCAACCCTATGATGTTATATGATGGGACAAGTTTAATAAAAAGAGAGATTGATCAGTTTATTACTATACCAGCAGCAATTTTGTACACCTCCATCAAGTCTCCTGTTACTCTTGTCCTGTCTGGGTTAATCTCTCATCTAATATAAATCCCACCTTACCTCTACCTCTACTCTGGACTTCATCAATCTCTGCTTTATCTTTCTTGAGAGTGAATCAACCACAACTGAGCTCAGTATTACAAGACAGAATTGATCATTTTTATATGGCATTATGTACTTCCTATATTGTCTCTATTCATTTTAAAATGTAGTCTTTTAAAGTAATTTGAAAAATTTAACATTTTTCTTTAAGGCAAGAAGCTTTCTTGGAAGTCCCAGCATGCAAAGGTACAAGCAAATTGAATTTTTATTTTGCCCTTACAACAAATTTTTTACAGCAACACTTTGTTTTTCTCAGGAGTTGGAAACTAATGAGCTCTGTCAAATTGGACAACACTGTGTCTAGGAAACTGTTAGAGGAAATGCTGATTAGTTAGTGAGCCAAAACCAAAGCCACAATTTGCTGTTGATTGTCCAAGGCAGGCAGCTATTGAGTTTATTTACAAGATAACTCTTAAACAGAATGTATTTAGCTAGTTAGATTCAATAACAGGGAATCACATTCCTTCAATGGGGAGGACAAAATTATATTTTGAGTGATAGTCTAGGGAGAGCAATAGAGTGGACGTTAATGTTTTTTGTTTAGAAGCAGTTATTTTTCTGAATTAGGGTTCTGAGCATGCTTACTGTGATATGGAAGGAAGTCAGTAAAGTATTTAGGTATTTAAATAGAACTCAAAAGCACCTGAGTTTATCATGGAAATAAATAGATGATAGGTTTGGAAAATTTTAATAGGAACATATCTGCATCTTAAGATGAATAGACATGGACTTCATACTGTACATTGATCAACTTTTGTCCGGTGTGTCCTTCATTTGGAGTAGAGTACAAAATGTAGGTCTGCATGTTAAGCTTAATTCACCCTATGTCTTATACTGATCTTGTGTATAAGAACATGCCCTGTATGCACTAAATAAATTTAATGCTAGATTCTGCCTTGCTGAGTGGGAATAGAGTAAAACAAAGGTACTCTAGGATCTACTGCTGTTCAGGAACTCATGCCTGAAAAATACTAAGTCATCAGCAATTATCAAAACAAGATTAGCATTATATATACATATGTATTTCTTCTAGCCACATCTCTGAAGAGTTTGAAGGCTTTTAGAGTTTTATGGTGGATGTCATCCAATAAGAGACATTTACATGAATGTGAACAACTATAAACGAGTGAAGACAGATCTTATACTGAGTCCAAATTGCAGTATCACTTTCTGTTTTGTTCGGTGCTCTATCTATATTTTGACAATGACTACCTACTACATAAATTATTTCACTTTGAGAAAAATGTTACTTTATTGTTAATATTTGTGGTCCTATCATATTTTTCAATTTTGTCTAGCATCTTCTTTAAACCAGTTTTGCTATAACAAAATAGGAAACATTGTTACAGATAATTTTTGCTTTGAATCTTGTAGCCACAAGTTTTTGCTAAGCAAACAGATATCTTTTCTGAGATAATTCATTAATTGATTGTACTATAAAGATTACCTTTCTTTATAAAATTTAGTTCTGTTTTAATAAAGGCAACTTGTGAGCAGCTGATTTTTTTTTTTTTTAGTAGAAATATGCCACAGTAAGGCATTTATAAGAAGATGAATGATGCCTAAAAGCTATATTGGAACAGTCATCCCACAGTCTCACATCTTTTTTTAAAAAAATTATTAGATCTATAATTAATCCTCACTTATACCAAACGTGTGTGACTCAGACACACTGACAGAGGGCTGATGACAAAACATGTTGTTGTTGATGCTGTAGAAGATACACTGTGAACGTCTTCCAAGGCTTGGAGAACACTCCCTTTTTCAAGCTGTTTACTCAGTAATCAAAAATCACAAGAATTGTCTTAGTCAAATCTTCAAAGCAGCCTTGGCTTTTATATTTTTCAGAGGATTAATCCAGTCCTTGATGAAATTCCAGAAACACTTCTTTCCCTGTATGCTTGATATTTTTCTGTATTTACACAATCAGTGAGAGTGACTAAGTCAGGTAAGGCAGCGGACGCGCCAGGCTTCAGAACTATATTTGCATCTTCTAAACCCTGGAGGACAGAAAAGTCTTTTAATTGGTGATTCTACCTCAGTAGGAAGATGCTTTTAGGAAATGAGGCCTACATGTTGTCTTCACACCAGGCACACTCAGTCTGGTTGCCATGGTAATGTGTTGACGCATATTAGGTCCAGTTATGTGGAAAACAAGATGGCTTCCTCATTTGTTTTGCCTTAAGGAAAATTACAGATATTAACAAATCATTACAGGGCTAACAGACACTCGGAAGACTTGACCTAAATAAACAGCATTGTGTCAGATTGCTAATAGCTGCCTAAATTCTACTTCTGTGACTCTCCTGGAAGTCCCTACTTAGTGAAGATTTTATTACTCTAGATATTTGTTTTTCTCCACCTGCAAGTAAAATCCTGTACTTTTAATGTTATGGTGGACCTCCTATTCAGTGAGATGCATTTAATTTGCCAATAGATTGGCAAAAAAATTAAATGCTAAATAACAATCAATACTTCTGGGAATATAAAACAAAAATTTTGGGTACTTATTGCCACTTTCTGCGGAAAGAATTATCTGTATTTGACAGAAAGTTCTTCCCTGGTGCAGAGTGGCTAATACGTGGTGCGCCTCTTCATGGTGATGGAGAGAAGTCTCAGGCTCTGTGACTTCCATGGGACTGGGGAGAGTGACATGTCTCTGGGAGAGGAAATGTTGCATCTGAAGTTGGTGCTTTGAGGATGGGGGAAGAGGAAAATTAAATGCAGGCATGAGAAAAACATGTACTAACGAATGAACCCATCTGTTAAAAATGTAGGAGGAAGTGGCAGCCAAAATCCATAACTGCAGATATGATGGTGGCAGGCTGATATGGGGGAATTACAAGGTCAATAGAAAAATAGATATCTTTCAAGTTTTCTCAGTCAAATTGTCTGTAATTTCAAAGCATCTGGTTGGTTGGTGCTGTCCACTTTCTCAGTGACTGCTCCCTGCGGGGTGAAAGATGAAGGTGAGGAATTTCACAAGCTGCTGAAAGAAACATTAAGATTCCTCTGGAATCTGAATGATAGAAGAAAACAACTAGGAGAGAAAACACATGGGACAAGTTTACTGCTTCCTTGATTAAAACATATCAGTGACAGATACACATATGTAGGCACATGCTCCTCATCTACCCCTGCCTGCATGTTTTAGTACATAACAGGAGAAACCATGTATTTCGTTTCCTTTGCTAGCTTTAAAATGCCAGTGTTCTGGTTTTTGGTTTAGTCCAGGAACCTGGGAGATTGCTGATAGAAATGCCTTCATTGTATTCAAAGCAGGGCGATTTTCTAGACTGTAGAAAATACCTACACTGAGTGATTCTTTTTAAATGTAGAAAAGCTGCCCAAGGACTGCAAGATCTAATTAAATGAGATGGCCTCCCCACAAAAAAAATAACCACATTCCAATATCATCATACTTGCACTGAAAATCTGAATTGTTCAGATCCTTATTGATTATTGAACTGTGATTCTTTCAATTTCTGTGAATTTCCTTGCTCTGAAATTCACCCTTGCAACTGAAATAACAGCATGTGCTTCCATTTTTTTTAAAGAATATTTGAAATTTCAGCAGTCAGAGCATATATTTATCTAACAGAGGGAAAAGAATACATGGTAGATCAGGACACTTAATACAACAAAGTGAATGTTGTTCATTCAGTATTTTCTGGCTTTTTTATTATGTTAATATATTGTGATATAAGACAGCTTATGCCAGGTATACTATATGTGTACATAACTGCACTTGCACTTTTCCTTTTATATTGCATATCAATTAAGTAAATTAAAGAAACAGTGGGCCCTGTGACTGATTTATTTTCTTTGTGTACCAAGTTTACTTAGTTCAAATGTCCTTAAACAGGATAAAAGCTTGTATGTGATTTCATTCATTAGTTCTATCACTACTTTTATTCCAGAGGTATCTGGGACTTTTATTTTTTTTTGAAGTCTTGCATGTGGGTCTTTATTCTCCGGTGTAGCTATGATAATATTACATTGTGATTCTCTCTGTTCTGATATCTCAGGTGTAAAATTTCTCATGTGCTTTATGAAGCACCATATCCATGCATCATCCTTAACTACTGGTGAGATTTATAAATTGAGATAACTAAGGAGAATTCTAGTTTGATTGTGGGTGGACTTGAAACTATTTGGTGTACCAAATTATCTAATCAAAGCTTTGGGTTTACAACTGAAATGTGTCCAAATATCGAGTCTTTAGATGGAAAGCTAAAAATGTCCTGAGAAGAATTCAGAAGTATTTAATGAGAATTCTGCTATATTTTACACCTGTTTATTGGAAAGACCCAGCCCCAACTCCAGATTTTACTTGTTTCACTAAGCATATTAAGAGCAAATGTGAACACATATAAAGGAGGAAATACTTCCTGCACAGTTTCAACAGTGAAAGCTTGGTTCTGGTTCAGTTAAGCATCACAAAATGCTCTGGATGCACTGCTATTTTTATTTGAAATTATTTGTCTATCACAGTATCATCGAGTTCTCAGCTTTTTACTTCCGGAAAAAGGAAATATGGTTTAAACTATCTCCTCAGAACTTCAACTTGTTAAGGGATCAAAATCACAGAATCACAGANTTTGAATGTCTCCAGTGAAGGAGACTCCACAACCTCTCTGGGCAGCCTGTTCCAGTGCTCCGTCACTCGCACAGTGAAAAAGTTCTTCCTGATATTCACATGGAACCTCCTATGCTCCAGTTTGCATCCATTGCCCCTTGTCCTATCATTGGACGTCACTGCAAAAAGCTTGGCTCCATCATCCTGACCTTCACCCTTTACATATTTGTAAACATGGATGAGGTCACCCCTCAGTCTCCTTTTCTCCAAGCTAAAGAGACCCAGCTTCCTCAGCCTTTCCTCATAAGGGAGATGTTCCACTCCATTAATCATCTTAGTGGCTCTGCGCTGGACTCTCTCAAGCAGTTCCCTGTCCTTCCTGAACTGTGGGGCCCAGAACTGGACACAATACTCCAGATGTGGCCTCACTAGGGCTGTTGCAGGAAGGGATGTTGCATATTAAAAAAAAAAGAGGAGGAAAGAACATTTGAAAAATGAATGGGAAAATAAAGAACATGAAGATACAGATATTAGTAGAAGATACTGATGGAAAAAAGAATGTGATGACCTGAAAAATTTTTAGAAGATCATTCAACTATTTCTCAGAAGGAAAGATAGAGTTTCTGGATATGGCTTTGTGTTACGTTATTTTGTAAACTTCTCAGTAATTAATCACCTCTTCTGTTTTGATGGAGAGGAAGAGTAACACATTCTTCTCCTTGAATTATTCCACGTCTTCATTGCTAAATGCGTTCCAGATCCTAGAGGCTTTGTAGAACTGAGTGCTGTGGAATGGGCTCTTGAAATTCTCTGGTGCTTGTAGCTACAATAACTTCTGGGAAGGGACAAAGCCTGGCTATAGGTATGTGATCTGTGGACTGTTCTCTTCTCTTTGAGCCAGCAGCTCTGCCTCTCCCTAGAGTCCCCATTGCCATTTCTGGATTTCCTTGTCTATTTTTCCTTGATGCTAGATTTTGTGAAAATAAATTATTTGTAATTGTGGAAATTATTTGGATATTCCCTGCAGTTTTGGGTGTGTGGTGGTTCATGGGAATAAGAAGTTTGTTTAATGTCAGTCAGTAAAAGGTAACAACAACAAAAGAATAAGAAAAAAAAGGAAAAAGAAAAAGAGAGAAGGAAAAAAGGAGGGAGAGAACATTTTCTGTTTGAGCAACTGATGTTTTCCCTGCAATGAAGAAAACAAATGAAGGATGAAGTTACCTCATCACATGAGCATCCTCGACGGTGGGGGTGGGAAGGAACCAATCTGATACCACCTCTCAGAGGCTGCCCAAAGCCTATAACTGTAAACTGGTGGAGAATCCTTGTCCTGACTCATGCTTGGGCAGAAGCAAATGAGATTTTTCCTCATCTCTGGTAACAGAACTTTTGTCTTAACAGATCCAAGCCCTGTTCAAACCAAGGTTAAAGTCAGCATGGCTTCCCTAATGGTCTTTGTTTTCTGATGTCTATCAGCAGGTCATTATCTTTTGCCATATTCAGAAGCAGCTACTTCCTCTGTGAGTAGTTCAGTCTGTATTTAGGAAATTCTAACCTTCTTTATTATTTCAGGCAGATCAACTCAGTAACAGCTAGTTAAAATTGTAGTTCTTGTTATTATTGCCTCCCCACTATTATAAGATGTTCATAACTTTCTGGAGTGAGTCTTGTCTTGAATGTTACTTTCTGTCCCAGTAGGATTTTTTTGTTATTATTTAAAACTTGAACACAAAAGATGAGTAATTTGTGAACAAGTCAGAGTAAAAAGTATGTTCTCTTTTTTTTCCCTTTTGCTCTTTTTGCATTTCATTAAGAAGATTTGAAAGGTGTCATTTGACATAGAAAGTCTTCACTAAGAGGTAATGAACCTTAGTCTGTTGGAGAAATAAATATTTCCTGTGCTATGTTGTAATTCTGAACTTTAGAGTATGATCCAGTTATTAAGAAATACTCTGCAGCGTAATAACTCTAACCCGACAGAGAGGGATAAAGTTGAAAGTAGTTGTGGAATTCTGGTGATGGTAATCTCTTTCTCTTCAAGGAATAACTGTGCAGAATTCATTTTACATTTGTGTCTTTTTTATTTTTAATTCATGTTACCAAGCTTTCTCTCAAATCTTTGTTCTCAGTCTCTTAAAAATTTATCCTCCACTTTCATAATTTACCTAATGTCATGGTGTACAACAAAAGCAGACCACGTTTCTTCTTTTTCCTCATTATATCCTCTCTCCTTCTACAAGTTATACTCATTTGGTTGCCTGCCCATTATAATAGATGTGTGTCGGTAGGATACACCACTAAATGTCAACTACACGTGGACATTAGCCATTCCCTCTTCTGACCATGCCTGTTTGTTACAGACAATTTAGTATTTGGTTTTTTTGCTCTCCTTTCTGCACCCAGTAACTGTGTTTTGAATTCTTTTGTTTTCTGTGTACACAAACACAGATTATTTCAAAACCCCTCGCTTCTCTCTCCAGAGACCAATCTTCATTGTATCTTTTTGATTTTCCAGGAGCATTACCTTCTCTATCTCATTGTCTTGATTCTAATTACAGTATATGTTAGTTGTATTTTGATAGACAGTTACCCAAAACACCACAACAATGTTTAATTTACCATAGTCAGACATCAGCTGCTTTTTCCCAGAAGTGCAATTCCTCCCCTTTGTAAAATATCCCCTTATTTTTGCTCAGCTTCATCTAAAAGGCTGAGTAACACATACCACATGGGTACTACAAACTGGCATTTATAAGGAATAATATTTCAGAAACTAGGTAGTGTCACTACAATAGTCCAAAGAGGTTTTCTTCAGTGCAGGTCTTCTGAGAAGACCATATGAATTCAGTCAGGAGTTAAGATCAGGTAGACTACCATGAAGATAGAGGAGTGCAGAGATTCTAGTTTTCATTACAGTTCTTGTAATAAATGCATTCCCCCCTCTTTAAAAAAAGTATTTTCTTTTCTTTCCAGATTACTCTGGAAGACCAATGAGAAATGATTGCTGACAGTTGCAGAAAAAAACAGTTGGGGTCTACTTCCAGACATAAAGTTGAGTGTAATCTAAATATCTTGTAAATATTTCATGCTAAATCAATCTGTTAAGCCTGGTGTGCATCCCACAACTTTTGCACAGATCTTTGCAAAAATATTAGACTGACTCTGTGCTTGCCAGCACAATATTGGAGTTGAGGATGCAAGGAGGGAGCAAAAAACTGATTGCCGAGAAGCATGGAGGCAAACTCTCCCTGGGTAGCCAGGGAACTGTTTCCCACTGCTATCAAGCCAGGTCAGGGAACATGGAGATATCATTTGGAAACTGAAATAGTTCTCTGGCAAAATCCACCTAGACACAAGAATCTCCTCTTCAGCAAGAAATGTCCCGAAGACAGTGACCAGCATGGGGGAAGGGCAACAGCTCACATTTTACTCACTGCACAAAATGTCTCTGTTGTTTTGTTGGCTTACAACTACTGTACTTTGATCTTCACCCCACTGTCTTCAAAGTCAAATGCTTTTCCCTATCTGTATTCCTCTCCTTAAAAAATAAGCAGGAATTCACAGCAGCTTTGCCTACTGGCCTCAGTCCTTTCTCTGGTTTCCTTCTCTATCATGTGCTCCTTTAGGTCACCTCTGTGCTCTGGCTTGTGAGATTCTGAGAGCTGGACTGTACTTCTAACACCGATACGTCAACACTGACAGTTTAAGTCATGTAGAAAGCCTATAGTGTGTTCAAGTCATGCAGTCCTTTGAAAGCTGCTTTTTTTTTTTTTATAGTTGGTAGTCTTTTCCCAAAAAAGGATGCATAATTGTAGAATACTTTGCACTTTCTAGCTGTTGATTTTGCTTCTCTGGCTCACTTTAGAGCAAATATTTGAAAACTCTGGTATGTGTCTATGTCCTAATTAGAGCTGCATTTCTAATCTCTGTGTTGGAGGCAGTCATATAGTACAGTTTATTCAGAATCATGTATTAAATACTAGTGAAATTTTGCACAGCAGGGTCATGATCCATGCTTGGCCATGTGGGCACTATAGTCTTTAAAAAAAGTAGTCAGTGAGAACTTGCAGGAGTTGCAAACTGAGTCTTGAAACATACTGTTCCTGTGCAGTCTTAAAAGGAAAATAAGCTATGCATATTTTCAATCTGGCAAAAATTTGGCAATAACATTAGAACGCTTGTCCCTAACAAAGCATTCAGAAACATTTTTTAGTAAACAGAGCCAGCTAGAAGCAGACTAAAGTCTGATTTACAGTAAAAAACAAACGCCAACAAAATGTTAATTCCTGGTTATTGTTAAATATTTTATTTTACTGTTGCTGACTAATAATTGGTGCCAAAAGCCATATATACAATATCTTGTACATATCTGGATTTGAATTTTCAAAATCTTTAGGTTATATGGATTTCATTTGTTTTATTCATGCTTCCTATATATGCACATATTATATATTCATGTATGTATGTGTGTATACATTATATATACATGTATATATGCATGCATGTATGTATGTATATTATTGGGAGGTAAAAGTAGGAGACTTATGGTTTTGTTCACCTCATCAATGGAAGACCAAATAGAAAATGTTTAGTTTTTCCTTAAAATCTTCATTAGTTGGATTTAGATTTTTTTGAACCCCAAAGCTGATAAAGACCAGTGCCAAAGTCATGCAGGGTTTGAGCTTCATGTTTACCCTGAGAGGTTTAACAGTGGAATTTCCAGAAGTTCCAAAGTGCCTAAGGAGAAAAAGTCTTATTGAACTCAATGGGATTAATCTGTACCCTACTTGATGAGGGGTCTCTTATATTCGACTCTTTCACAGACAGCCTCTGTGAAAAATTGGAAGTGAAAGTCTAAATGGAAACCAATGCACTCCAGTAACTCTCCCTCCCACCAGGAATCCAACCCCAGAAGAGGGGCTTCCTGTCAACACCTGCCAGAAATGGATAGGATCCAATGGGATGGCCTGAGAAATGGCTTCTTTATATATGTGATTTGTTGTGCCTGAGAGCCACTTCTGTGAAAAGGAAAGGCATGTCATGAATCGGAAAAGTGCTTGTTTTATGAATAGGGTCAGAAAGTGTCTATTAGACAGTTATGGTTTAATGGTCCTAAGGTGATCAGCCATGATAAAGTAAGCTAGTGTATGTATGTGAAAGGTAGAAGTGAAAAGACTATTGAAGTGGCTCCTACTAAGTTGTGAAATAGGAGAACCTGTTTAAGAGTCTCATGTATGCAAGAAGACTGATAGTTCATTTAGCACTACATGTATTTTTATTAAGAGGGGAAATAACAGAAACTACAGCAGTTAACTGACACAGCTAGCAGAAAGGCCAGTGGGAAAGAGGAAGACAGCAAAGTATCTTGAACTGACCTTTTCATGTGGGAAAACTTGACAGTCTCAAAATGGGAAGGAGATGTTACCACAGGAAGGAGGAAGCAACTGGCTGGCATAACTTTGCCAAAGAAGGGTGTGAGACAGTTGTACTTTATGGTTTAGGTAGTGTATATGAGACAGTTGATTTACTTTTTTAGGAATTTTCCCTTCCCCTTTTAATAAATATTGTTCTTGTCATTGATTTAAACCTGCAAGTAGGGATAATTAGCTCACTGAGAACCAATAGTGTCATTTAAATTCCTGGGCGAGTGTGGGGGGGCTGAACTTGGATTTCACTGGGAACTCAAATTCAGATGGGACCAGCCCCTTGCTTCCAGGTCTGGGGAGAGGAGTTACACAGGATGGCCAGCCTTAGCTTACCTGGTGGGTCCTGGGCATGGCAGCATGCTGAGGTGTACAGCATGTGCTGAGGAGGTCATGCCACAAAGACATGGCAAAGCTCGCAGCAGGGAAGATACATGCACCAGAGAGTGGCACAGGCAGAGTGTTCCTGCCTTTGAAAATGCAGCTCTGGGAAGGTTTGTGGGTTCTGTTACTTGCCCTCTCATGGAAAGTCTTTCCTCTCGTTGATTGTGATGCTACATCCTCAGAGACCTTCACACCCTCATGTTTGCTCAGTAGTGGAGATTGTCGGGGAAGCCTAAACCATGCTGTGACCTGTTCCAGATTTCTGCTCTACAGTCTGGCAACCAGAAGCAGATGTAAATGAGAAATGCAAAGTTTTCCAATCATAAAACCCATCTAAAATTTTTCTCGGAACACTGAGGCCTCTCCAAAGAAGGCTTTAAAATACTTGTGACAGGAGAGTGGACAGGCCCCAGTTTGTCAGGAGTTAAAACTGGCTCAGTCAGCTGGAGGCTTACCAGCCACTAGCTATTATGATTGTCATTTCCCCTCAGGAAATACCTGCTGGTGTATCTAGGGTAATTGCTAACAGTCAGCTGTATCCCCAGAGAGTGGGTATATAAAATCATCAGGAAAAGACTGAACTGTTCCTGGTAGAAGGCAATAGGGATTGTGTGTGTGCATCTTGGGTGTCTATCTTAATGAAGGATCTTAATGCAATGTGGGCTTTTGTTTCAGTTTTAACCCTGGTTGTGACTCATTCTTAGTTTTCTGCTGAAGCTTGAATTTTAGACTCCTTTTCTTATCTGAGGCCACCACTTGCAACACTGGCTGGTTTGTCACAAGTGTTCTCCAAAACAGAGTAGATAATTATAGCTTCCTGAATGGCTTGGTGTCACTGTGGTTTTGCTTCTAGAATACTTGAAATAGCATTCCCAAATGCCCTTCACTTTGTTACGTTCTTGCCAATCTTGCCTCTCACAAAAGGAGTAAACTCCTTTGTTTTCCTGATCCTTAGTTAAACTATTTGTGAAACAGGTATATCAAGTAATGCCTACTGGTTACCCTTTAAAGTTCATTCTAAAATTTACAGCATTATAAAGATGAAAAGCAAGGCAAAAAAATTCAGAAGAACTTGTGCAGTCAAAGACTCCTTCTCCTGACCAGGTAAAAGTCTCCCCTGAATATCACAGCCTGTCAGTGTCAGCCTGTCAACTACTGCACTCTGCCTCCATCCTTTTTACAGTAATAAAGTTCCCAGAAGTGCAATAAAGCCAGACACTCAAAATAGGTCATCCTACCTGACTCTCGTCTCTTCGTTTGGACATATCACCGCACATCCAAGCTTTCAGTCATGCTTTCTGGCTTGTTTTCCTCCTCCCAAAAGACTTTTCTAGACAGTAAGTTGTCACTTGGCTGTAACTTCACGAAGAGTCTCTGCCTGACTCTCTGTCTCCTCTCACTCCCTCTTCCTCCCTGACATCTGCTGAAGGCATGTTTGAGTAGGACCCACTCCCTCCTTGATAGCGGAGAGACCTTTTATTTGTCAAACAATGAAGTGAGCTTCACTTGGTTGTGAAGATCAAGATAGCTGTTTCTGGGATGCACTCACCACTTGCATGGTCTCCAAAATGACTAGTAAAACCTGTCATGATCAAGTCACGAACTAACCACAGACTAAGGTGCTTTTCAAACAACAATGAATGTCAAATATATAATACATTAATAGTTCATGAACCATTTAATAATAAATCACAACAAGGGAAAATGGAATAATTTGATGAATGAACTGTGCATAGTGCAGGTGCTTCTCCAAAGCAGATTCTCAGCAGAAACTGTGACAGGATCCAGAAGTAAACCATCGTTATTTACTTTGATCTTTCCTTCTTGCATTCACTTCCTGAGATGAGAGAAATTATCTCCTCTCAGACTGCTGTGGTCCTCTTATGGTTAGAGAGGTCTTGTATGAACCATACACCTTTAGATACTCAGTTTATGAGGAGATCTTAAGCTTTTGCATGTATATAGGAAGCAGGTCAGCTTCAACATTCTAATCCTCCAGAACTAAAAGAGTTCTCAACTATAAAGTTTAAAAAAACAATGGATAAGGAAATATATTGTAATCCAAATTTTTCAGTTGATGGTAGTTTTCCTTTGCTTAGAATACTTTTCCTGGGAGACCTTGTAGGAGTCTCAGAAGAGGCCTGAAGTAGACACAGTATTTGATTGCCTAGCCCAAAACACTGTGTTGAAAATCTTAGCTCATTGCCTTGTTGCCCTTTGTCTAAGTGGATGGGATCTATTGATGAGAAGAGATGAATTCTCCTTACAACAGAGCAGACCTTTGTGAAAATGGATCCCCTTATGAATGGCCCAATCCTCTCCCTGAAAAACAGATGCCAGAACAGTTGTGGGACATTATGTTTCAGCTCTAGAGACTTCCACTTCTAAGAATAAAAGTAAAGGAGTCATTATTTATCCAAATAAAGCCTTTATGCTATAGTTCAGTGGCTGCTGGACAGTCGTGTGATCTGTCTTGTGTAATACCCTGACCCCCTCCTTTCCCCATTTGGAGAAGAGAAAAAAGGATTTGTACTAGCTCAGAACATACTTCCACATCTCATTGTCTATTGTGCTTGGTTGCTCTGTCTATTATGGTCCATTAGATAAACATGGTGCTGAGCAGCCACTCAGCTGCTGCTATGTACGGCGCTGCTGATAACACGTTCTATGTTTAGAAGGGAAGCAGTGCGTCACAGGCTATGTGGGATATGTTTATATATATGTGCATACTTTCTTCTCAAACACAGTTTCCATTACAAAGCCCCTCTCTCTGAGGAAACAGGCGGTTTTTGAAATTACAGTCTTATCTTTTGAGATGGATTTTTCATGTTGCTTCTCAAAATGTCTCCTTGTATTTCTGTATCTGAGGGTAAATGAAGTGAGATACAGACTCCTTGTATTTCCCCTTTCTTGTAGGAAATTGTACTTTAAATACAGAAGGAAGGAGGCAACTGACTAAACGTGCACTTTCCACGTGCTACTGAATCTGTCTAAGTTTCTGTGTACTTGAGGCAGCTGACCTCTTTCAAGAGCCAAGCAGTCAAACAAGTTACATTTTACAAAAGCACCTAATCATATTTTTTCAAAAGCGACTTAGGCACTTCAGAGCCAAGATCTCTTTATTTGAGAATGTGGCTTGGGGCTTATCTATTCAGGGAGTCATACTTCTTTGCTGTGTTCAGTGTTGACTTCCAGATATGTACAAAGCCCAACACAAAAGCTCCTCTTGTGCTTCTGAAAATGTCACCCAAAGCACACAGTGCTCTGAAAACCATGTTCTGTGGAGGGTTGGTCCAGGATCACTGAGTACAAAACTGCAAAGTATAGATAGACCAGAAAGGGGTGGGTGTGAAAGGGCAAATGCTCAGGAGCTACTTCCTCATTGATTATAAAACAAACTGAGCACTGAGGCTGTCCTTAAATTATGAGAAGCTGAGTGTTATTCTCATTCTGCACATGGGAGAGGATGGGGGTTTTTCTTTGGGCCCAAGGTAAGGGACATTGAAATGAAGCAGGACCTCAGCATCACTGTTCGCTGGCTAGTCTTTTATTGATGTAGTGTCATGATCAGACCATCACTGCAGAAACAATGATGGTGACAAACCTGAGGTGATCATGGCCTGTTTCTTGCCATGTGCTAGTAAGCTGTACACAAGGTACATGTTAAGAAGTATTAAAGTTCTGTTGACTCTTCTGAGACTTCATGGGTAATGACCAGGTTCTTTATGAGACAGCCCAGCATGTGGTAATGCTCCAATACAAGGTAATAAAATAACATGTCCACTAAGACATACCTTACATAGTGTCCAACTGCTTGTTTTAAAACATGCAGATTGCAGGTTGCTATGCTACACAGCAAAAAATACTTGGAATGTGATGGTTCATTACAACAGAACAAGACCAGTGAATTTTGCATTCTTAATACCTTTTTCTCTATAATTGTGGTGTTATTACCAGAACAACAAAGTAGTTCAGCAAAATCTTGAAAAAATTTCAAAGTTTTTCCCCTGAACGTATGGAAAAGAGCTCGAAGTTTCTTTCAAATTTTCTTGGCAATGGATGTTTATGATATTTTTTATTAGCATTCTAATGTAAGATGTACTAGTTACAATATTTTGGTTTCGAAAGTATTGGTAAACGAGACAACCCACATAATGATCTTAATCTCTCCTTTACTATTAAAATACATTCCACAAGAATTTATTGAAATGGAAAAATATTGTTAATGCCAATAGTGTCTCGTGAACATTTTAGCCTGTATTTAGCATTAAAAACCAGATACTTTGAAATCTGAAAACCTGAAAATTCTTAATGTCCACAGTTTTGTAGGCTAATTATTTCACTTTTCCCCTTTTGAATCAATCTTAATCCTGGAAAAATGTTAATGCTTATAGATGGATTTTACACTGCAGTTGTGTTTTCACAGCTTTATTTTTCCTGAAGAGTGCTGAAGTTACCTTCTTTACCTGAGTTGTCCTGTTACAAGATTCCTTTTCTAGTGTCATGAAGAACCATATTAATAACATGACTTCATTTCCAGTAAAATTTTTGTTACGATTGCAGACTTCAAAAATCTGTGTTTTTCACTTGATCTTATTTCCTGATGTTAATATTTTTTCTCCTCCTTTAGTCTACTCTGTTTTCAGTGTCAAAGTATGTCATAGTTTTTCTAGTAAAGTTAAGCTCAATAAAAATAAGAAAACACAACACAAATACATAAATAATGAATTTCAGTCCATGGTCTGAATGTCACAGCACTTACACAGAGCCCTAGAGAATGCAGTGTGTATATCGGACTGCTATCAAAAAAGTTCTGGTAGTTTACCTTACTACATTAGAGGTACCTTTGTTTGGACATTTGTACAAGAGAACAAAGTTGTGCATGAGGGTGATTCTGTTATTTATTAAAAAAAAAATAAATCTGTATCTGTACTTATATACAATCTGCCTTCTTTACATATTTATTTTACTACATAAGCACCTACATTGAATCTGGCTTATAATTTATCTTAATTTCAGTGGTTCGTGGGGTTTTTTCATGTAAAAGTTAGATCAATTACAATGCAGGTGTGTGCATTAGGTGCGCTTCTGAGTGGGAAACCTAGTAAGAGAAGTGAGAGCCAGAAGTTTCTTGCAATTCCTGGTGCTTATCTTGACTTATCTCAGGTAGTATAGACCAACCAGTGCATAAGCACAGAGAAACGTGCAGGCCGCCAGCTCTGCTTTCTTCCCTGCTTGCAAATGGTATATAGTAAAGCCTCTGACTCTTGTGTCCCATTCTGTGACAACAGAAAGAAAGGCTCTGTGGAGCCAGGGATTTGGAAAGACAAGGCCTAGACTGGTGTTGGGTCAGATATGGGTCTGGATGGGATACAGCCCCTTCAGTGCCCTTGCTATGTATATCTGTCTCATTGCAGTGGGCTGTAGGCTGTCTGAGTGAGGGAAGACATGAACTCTGGGAGGATCAGTCCCTGTGAGCATGCATCACGTGAGTCGTCCTGGGTTTTTCCCAGGTTACAGGTGTTACTGGGATGCTTCTACTAAGCTATAGAGAGTTTAAAGACAGAACTGGAGAAAGGAGGAAAGAACGAGGAAAGGCAGGTAATGCAAGAAAAGAAAATATTCTAGCCTGAGCTCTGAAATCTCATTCAGCCCTGGATTTAGGGGTATAGTCCATGTAGAATTTACATTAATTCTGGTCATTTTAGGCACACTGTTCAAGCTAGGGGCACCTGCTGCCAGATTCCATCAACTCATCAAAATATCTTCAGCTAGGCACTTTTGTAGCTCTAATTCCCTGATTTCCAACCAATCAGATGTTTCTTTTACTAGATGCTCTCTTTCATAGCAGGAGTTTTTTTGTGTAGAATGCTCTTCCCAAGCGTGATTAGCATGGGTAACCGTCTTCTGGCTCTGGCTTCTTCAGCTGACCTCCTGCAATGGTTATAAAGTTTAGGCAAAGAGAAAAGGCAGTCATACATAAGAAATAACTCAAGTGTAATCATCAGTGAATGTCAAGTTGCATAGGATGCCTATTCTTCTTGCATGTGTCTCTGGCAACAGGATATCACTCTGTAGTTATAGTATACAGTAAAGCTAGACTGAGTCATTCATTCACAGGAGAAATGTAGTCCTGACAGGAGCAAGTAATCTGAAGTGTTAGTGTACATATGGAATCAAATAGGATAAATCTTGTTTCTCTGCAGTAATCTGAGTGTAGAAGAGTTCAGCTCTATATCCAAATACATTCAGATTATATGGTTCTGTTTAGATGCAGGTAAGACAGTAAAACATTCTGGTTTAAACATCAATGCAACATTTCTTCTGATCATTACACAGTGGCAGCTATTGGAATAATTTCTGATTTGGTTTTGTTTTCATGTAACACCTGCTGCTTTTGTACAGCCTATTTTTTCAGGGCTGCCCAAAATTAGCACTGTTCATTAAAATGAAATAAGAATTGAGAGAGAAGTGGAGTGATGGAGTGGTGTAGTGGCAAAATACAAGCTAAAAAAATAATGAAATATCTTCTACTGGACAATTCAGGGAACTGAATTAGCATGCAGTTCCCACCTTCCTGCACTCATATGGACATGTGCTATCTTCATACCCTTCTCCTTGACTATGCCAAATGAAGATCAGCATCAGGAAGGAAATATTTCTGTTTGATGCTGTAAAGTCTACATGACCACCACGGAGACCTGACCAGAACTAATATGTAATTGCCTGGAAAGGTCAGTAGTAATGTCAGGAGCATTAAAAGCCTGATTTATTTCAATGATAAATGCAACATGTTGTTGATTAAATGTGTATTTAAATGCATAAAATGACAAATTGTTTTGATGAAAACTATAGCTACAGCTGTTATAGTTCTGGGTGACTTTACTTATCTCCTGTGTCCTTTTCCTGGTCTAAACTGTTCCTGTGTGCCAGTGGGACCAATATTTTAAAGATCAAATGTTTGATAATGATAAGTCTCCTCATTATTGGTGTTTCTATGCAATTTAATAACTATGTTTTGTACAAACATCTGCAGTTGGAAAGAGAATTTTGGAGGTATTTGGGAGAAAAAACTTTGTATTTATAACGGCCATCAAAATGCATTCTTCAGGCCAAAAAATCAGAATCTCAAGTGCATAAATTCATCTCCTGTGCATTTCCTACTGCGTGAATAGTGCCATCTTGACAGCAGTGAATAACGGTGTACTCTGGTGTGGAGCAACCCCTCATTCAAATTAAAGATTTTAGGATTTGGCCTCAGGGGAGTTTTTCTTGACTGAGGACTTAGAGATCTGATTAACAGAAGACAGCCATTAGTCAATACATTGTCATCTTTCATCAAATAATGTGTTTGACAAATCAGTTATTCTGGTACTCAGTCAGCTTTTAGACTGTTTATCAAATGTGTTACTTGACATAGAAAACATTTGTCAAACAAACATACTTGATAAATTTCTGCAATATTCTCTCATGTCTTCATCTGGCTTACAGTTTTGCCTTACAAAGATTCCTCCATACCTTATAGTCCTGTCTTCCTCCTCAACCCATGCCCCTTCCTGCCCCAATGAAACAAGAGGAATAAATATTGTCCTTATCATCATTTCAATATTTCTTCATAAAGTTCTGGAAGAAGAAATAAGCAGCAAGGGCAAAGATCAGAACATTTTTGCTTTCATTGCAGCAGTTCCTTCTAAACACCACAGTTTTAAACAGAAGTTTATTTATGACTTCAAGAACCATTGGATATGCTGGTGGAAATGGAAAATCAATTTAACTCCATTATAAATTAGTGGTAACATATATCTCACAGTATTGTAATAAGGTCACATCTTCAAGATAAGTTTACTACAAGCAAGAGACTCAGGGAAATAAGCACATATCTGATCTGCCTGTGAGGATGGGGCAGGCAAAGAATGGGTGGGATGACACCAGCTGTTCAAAGGAAGCCTGGCAGGGGCTAAGGAAAGCAGTTCAATCTTACAAAACACAACTCTGTTCCCTAAGGGCTGCTTTTGCTGGAGAGCTCTGAAATATCCCCTGTAACTTCAGCAGGCTGAATTTTGAAGGAAGGTATTCTCTCTGTGTGTCTGCATGTGGGGAGGTGGTGATGGGGGTGGTGGTGAAAGTCTTCCCAGTGGAGCTTTGCAAGTTCCTCATTCCTGCATTCTAGTCAAAAAAAGGAAGTTCCTACTTCTTAGAAATTCCCATCATTGGATTAACACATTTGTCATCACTGTGTATCTTTGTCTCATAGAGCACACACAAAATGAGACCTTTACCTGTCCACTAGGAATCCTAATTTTAGTGAGAGTAGAAACTGTCCGTGGTACTTTATCCGCAGTCTTTATCTACAAGGTCATAGCTGACTCCTTAGACAGACTGACACTAGCCATTGCTGTTGGAGTCTGAGGTTAACAGAAGGTGGTATATATCCAAACCAAAAAAGACACAGGGCCAATTGCTATGCAGTATAGATGCAGTCAAGTCAAACCACTTTGACTCATTGAGTTGTTCTGTTTCATCTGACAGTATAGCTGTACACCCACATTAACTTCTGACTTAATGTCTTTAAAGAGTAATAAAGAAATCTCCTTTCTTCAAGTGCCTATATCCTTAAAAAATTATGATCATCAGGAAGAAGAAACGATCTTGTACTGGCTTGTATATTTATCCTAGCTTCCTGAGGAAATCAGTTTATCAAATCATGCTGTGTGTTCTGTCTCTCACTTTTAGCTTCCTCCCAACAGCCCACACCTTTCATGCCCAGTAGGTGTGAAACCCATTCACCAACTTAGGAAAAGTTGATATCAGAAAGATGAAAAAAAAATAAACCAGGACAGATAGCATGCAATGGCTAGGTAGAAACCATAATGAATGTTCTTCTGGGGAGAAACCCTGCTAGAATTCAGCCCATCATCCATTTTGAGAGGGAGCTTCTAAGTGGCCAGTATGTGTACTGACTAGCTGATCAGTGTAGCACAGCTGTGAGCCAGGCAAGCTGCATAGTGCTCCGTGTGCAGCAGGAGAAATGACCAGAGCAGTATGTGAAAGATGGTGTTTTGGGAAAATGGGAGGGACTGGAGGTATTAAAAGAGAGAATTAGGGACACACAGACTTCAAGTTTAATTATAAAAGGAACAACATGTTTTTAAAGAAGCAACAAGTTATTTGCTGTGCTTCATCCTGTTTATCGTTGCTGTTGTTGCATGCAGCCCTCCCACAGGAATATTTGCTTGCAGGGTATATTTATATTACAGTGATCAGATTCCACCACACCGCTTTACAGCACAGGTCAGAAATGCTCTGTTTGTTTTGATTTTCAGAGGAAATGTTAAACATTTTGTATGTGGATGCATAAACTCTTCCTTTTCAACTAAGGATATAAACAGTAATATCTCTTTCCAGGGGTTATTTTGTTTATTTGGTTTTGTTTTGTTCTTTTTTTTTTTTTTTGTGAAACTAGTTGTCCTTTAATAACTAATAACAGTGTTATAAGCACTGACTTTAGTCATGGGGTCAAATCTGTACAGTCTTATGTAATGGTGACTGGAATAACTCTGTACTGTTGGTATTAACTCCAGCCTTGGCTTCAGATGCCTCCTTAAGTGTCTTATGTGGTTTACAAATCTTGCTCGTCTGAGTAGGTCCTCAGATGGAGAAACTAGTAAGGGTCTACAGAGCTTGCTTGGTAACCGGCTTTGCTCAACAGAATGTTAAGACAAACGTTATTGCAGGTTTTGATCAGGCTATGTCAAAGATTCACTGTGGTTGTCTCTTCCTTCATAGTTTGCTCAGAAAGTGAGTTGTTCATGATAATAATCTAAAACCTGCTTCCCAAATCCTGTGGGGTATGTCTATAGTTGACTAACATTTCCCCATGGTCTTGTAGGAGGCCTCTGAAGCTAAAATTTCTGCAGCTATTGAGGACTATTCTGGAAGTAATTGGAAGGACTACCAGCTGCTCTGGAGATCTCAGGCTTTGTGTAAGGAACAAAGGTTGCTGGCAGAACACAGTACCTCTGAGTAGGAAAGGTCTCTGAGGATTGGTTCACCTCCCAAGCCCCATTCCAGAAATGTAAGCACTAGAAATACCTGTTTAACTGTGTATAGGACACTGGCAACTAGACTGTCCAGAAGGTGTTGAGCAGCATGGTCTGGCTTGATTATTGCTGCAGAACAACCAACACACACGTAACTGGTGTGGTCAAGACTGTGTCTGCTGCATGCAATGCCTGTAGCTTCTTGTCCACGTTACATATTGTCAGTGAAGATGTGGGCTGGTTGTAGCAATCACTTCAAACTGCTGTTGATCTTTTGCAGTTTGAAGACTTTGACAGTTAGATGAGGGATCTCTTCCTTTTAGGTCCCTTGGGGAGTTTCTGAGCTCTGGGCTGTGACTGGAATTATTGCTGGTAGAGGATTATTGCAGTTAGGGATGAGGACAAATTCATCATGCAACAGTGACTCCAGGTGGTCTTGGACAGTCTTGAGAAGCGGCCAGTGATTAAAGACCAATGACAGCACTCTGTGGGCCCCAGGCGGTGTTTTCTACAAGCTACCTTGTATATAGCAGCTCCACTGTGAACTGAACTGGAACTCCTAGGCTAGTCATATACACCAACACCTGTATCCAGAGGGTCACTTGGATAAGCAGAACACCATGTAGCCAATTGTCAGGCAGGCAGTGTTGAAAAAGGCTGGAGATCCATTAGTACTGAGTTTCACCAACAGAGACATGCTGGCTTTTCTTCTTGCCTGGATTTGCTAGTTAGCTCTGCTCCCGCAATCTGGTTTAAAGGATTTAATACACTCCAAACCTGTGCAATAAATGGCATTCATCTTGTTTTGATTGTGGCCACCTAAAACCTAGGCATATTGCCTGATATTCTGCAGTCAATGAAGAAGAGATTAACGCTTCCAGTCTATAACTCACTCTGTGCATGTTAGGCAGCTGCCCTGGCATGGGTTACCTCTATCAAATCCAGCTGAAGTGAGAAGAAAGTATGAAATCCAGCTGAAGCTGGTGAGTGTGAAATATCTGAAAGTGTCGGTGATGCTCTCTGCCATGACCTGTTCTGGTCTGTGAAATGGCCGTAATGACGCATAGTGATGAAACTTATTTTCTCCATGATCAGTTGAAGTCTAGACAAATGATACTGCTACCTTGTGTGGTGACTCAGGCAAATGCTGAATTCTTGGTCAGGAAAAGCAACCCACACAGGATCAAGAAAGAGACTTTATATATTTGGGACCATCTGGTGGATGCTGTATCAGTGTCTCGAACTACAATTCAGTCTTATACCACATTACTGAGATGTAACATATGATTAGGAATTATTCAGGAGGAGAAATGTGAATACAAGCTGCCCTTTCTTCACCAGATGCATTCCTGACTGTAGTGAACTGTCACTGTGATTTCTTGTACAAATGTAGATGTCCTCAGAGTTTTCTAACATATTACTTTCTTTTGGTTCCAGTCTAATCAAGTGTGGAGACTGTGTGTGAAGTGGATGTGTCTCCAGTTAGGTGGTGCCAGACACAACATGTAGGGTGCTTTTGTTGAAAAGTCTCAGTGTAAGGTAAGCTTAGAGAAATAGAGTGAGACAGGTGCTCTGGAGTGCTTCCTACTAGAGGTATGTTAATTTTGAAGCATCAGATTGACTATTATTTGGCTTTGTTTGTAGTCTCTTGTGTAGCCCAGTCTTGGGCTGTCTTGTTCTAGGTCATTTTGGAGGCTACACTGAAGCATCTGTGCAGAAGAGAATGGCAGACCATTTCCTAGTGTGCATTGCCTGAGCTCTGATAGGGTCAACAGCTCCTGTTCGTATCCCAAAAGGCAGAACTTTGGGGAAAGACAAACCACATAGCAGACAAAATCAAATCCACAAAATGGACAAACTCAGGCATTGTTTGTGCCAGCTGCTGAGTGCTGAAGGTCTAACTACTTAGAGCTCGAGTAGGAGTCCATGATCAGGAAAGGTTCAACCACAGTGAGAAATAAAAATGGAAATACAGTCAAAATGAAAGCTCTAAGATCATGTTTAGTGAAGGCTCTTGACATACAGAGTCTTCTGAAGATACAGAGCAGGAATGGCAGTGGAGAAGACCAGAAAACTCTTGCATAGACCAGATGTTAATGAACAAACATATCTGTGTGAAGCAGCCTGTCAGAAAAAAAGGAAGAAACCCTAAATTTTAGGCAAGATTGTGAGTTTCAGGACATTCTTACATCATTAAGTTGGAGACCTCAAGACAGATTTACAGTGCCATCAAACTGCAGTCTTAGTTTTACTAACTACTCTGTCTCTTTAATGGTACTTAAGGGCTTTATTGCAGTTGGGCATTATATTGTGTTTAGACATGGTTTTAACAACTGAGTTGCCTCTCATGATGCTGTCAATTGCAGTCTGTGTGGAGAAATAAAAGTCTTTTTTCAGCACTATAAACTGGTAGACAGGGTCTTGCAAAGTTTAGGAATTACTAGAATGACATGGTGTCAACTAATTTCATTTGTTAAGAATTTTATTTAAACAAGCTAAAAATTTTCTAAAGGAGAAAACCTTTAGAGGTTTTATCCAGCCTTGAATGACTCCCATGGAGAGCAATGAGTTGGGAGGAGAAGAGAAGAAAAAGGAAAATGCAGGCAGATCCAACCTAAAATCAAAACTGTTGCTTCATGCTGAGAAAAACAACCCACTGTTCTCTTCTAACCTTTCTTTTAAAATAGTTTAACTTGTTTGAAAAGTAATAAAGTGGCTTGCTTGACTTTTAAAACATGAGATCATTTCAATTTTAAAGGGCAAAAACAAAATCTAAAATTCATGAAAGGGAGAGAGAAAACTTAGCTGCTGTCCCACAGCTTCCATGTTAACACAGGAATGATATGCCCTGCAGGAGACTGACTCAACTTTTTTATGAGCCATCAATGATTTATTAGAAATCCCAATGTTGTTCTCCAAGAAAAAAGTATCTTTCATTAGGTGGCAGGAGTTGATATAAAGGACTGATTTGCCACGCTCTTCTCCCTCTTATGTGATTCTCTCTTCCCAAAATACAGTTAATGTTATGCAGTATTGGGTGTGGAATTGAGTTCTGGAAGCCAGAAAGTCCAAGGGATACTATTTGGCATCTTAGCATAATACAAGGATTTGCTAAAACGAGGTGGGAGGAAGCATACCTCAGATACTTTAAATAGGGCAGAATCACCGTAAATTTACCCTAAAAAAATGAGAACGTAAGGTTACTATTTATTGTTAGTCACAACTGATTATTTCAGAGAGAGCTTTGGCTTTAATCAGTGGTAAATCTGCTGTCATCAGCTATGCACTGCAGTCACCCTTCTTGCCAGTAGTCAGCTTTGGGCAGTGCGTCAACTGAATGCCTTAAATTCTCTGTTGAACCTTGGCATTATTATGGAAAAAGTCTGCAGCCAATTCACGGGTCCCTGGTATAGCTCCAGCAGCTTAACAGATGGATCACTAGCAAGTCTCTTCTCAATTTCTCTGTTAAATATTCATGGAGCCAACATACGCATAGGCCCAAGCATGCCCCTGGAGGTGCCAGCAAGGGTCTCTGATCTGGGGAAGATGTCAAATTGGCTAGTAGAAATCTGAGGGCAGAAATGTTTTCCGCAAGGATCCATCCTTGTGCAGAACGTGGAGAGACAGCCATATGTGCAACTGTGCTGGTGAGTATGTCTGCAGTGCATGCTTATACAATCTATTAATAGGCCAGCGGCATACTGAATGTTAATGTGGGGAAACAGGGAGTGAAAGAAAATAAGGAAATACCTTGGACTAAGTTGAAACATCAACCAAAGTAAAAGTTTTCCTGTTAGCTATCTGTGAAGTTGAAGAAGAAAAATAAAGCTGCATTCCCCAGCTCGCCTTTAGAATTTAGAGCATTTATTCCAGAATGTGCTACTGAAAACTGCTAAATGTATGTTCATAGAGACCTATAGATTGCTTAGTGGTTTTAAATCTCAGTCAGGGCTAGAAAGATGTTATCTTTTGATATTATGTAAATCCAGCATTGAAACAGCAACCAAACATACCTCTGAAATATCAGGGTCCATATATATATACTGGGCTACCTTTTTGGGCAGTACTGCATATCAGTACCTAGAATGTTTGGGTTTTTTTTAACTCTACAATATCTACAAAGCCTTAGGAGTGCTCTTTTAAAGTCTGCCTGTGATGAAAAGGAGGTTTCAGTTTTCTTACTTTTACAAATTTCTCTCTTTCCACTGCTATACCAGAAATAGAGTTTATAATTATGTCTCATTAAAAATGTTGTAGGGAAGTAATTTGTGGTTGTTACAATGGACTGTACTGAATACAGTATGGAGAATTAAAAAAAAAGAATCCTGAGAAAGAACATACTTATTCCCTCTTGAAAGATTTGCACCCAGGCCTTTGAAATTATACAATGTTGACAAGCTACTATATAACCAGTATTACTAATATAATCAATTTGAATAAAGGTGAAATATTTCAAGTGAACTTCATGCAACCCTTTTTATAACATGTTACAGAAGATACATAATACACACATGTTGTAATGAAGAAGCAAACGTTTCTGTGTTTACTAGTGACATGTTAATCATAAGTACAATAAGCATTAAAATTAAGATGGGATGCCTGGAAAAGACTGTATTGCAGATTCCTGTTTTCTTTTGCTCAAGAGTGTAAGGCTTTAAATGTTTCTTAACTTAGGCTTGAAGTCTTTCCTTTTTATCCAGGAATTCATATATCTGCCCAAGTTGTTTGCCCCAAAACTGATTCTAAGCATGATTTCATGGTTACTGTCTTACATTTCCCAAATGCTGCAATGGAATATGTTTCCAAAGGGCATAGTCTGTGTAAAAACTCTGAGGTGTTTTAACTGGTACTCAGATACACTTAAGATATTTGTCACTATCTGAATGGTATAGTACGATGTTTCTGAAAGGTAGTAAACTACGCAATGCTGCTAATATACCATTAAACATTGTGTCCTACATAGTCTGGTGGTTCTTGTAGCCCAGGAGGATCTTTTCTCTATGGTAGATGGAGGTATTTCTGAAAAGATAAAATGTAATTTGCAGCAAGAAGTAGTCTTTCAGTTAGCTCAAGACTAACACAAGCCAAATATTTTTGAAAGCAAGTGTAAAGTATGCAGACTGCATTTTGTCTACAAAAGACACTATAGAAAACATCACCCAAAGGTGTCTGTATAATACCGGGAGATGAAATTGGACATTTGTAAATGAACATGATGAAAAAGTGAATGACTATTTACTTTAAAGCCAAGAATATTTCTGCTGTGTTTGCAATCAGCTGGATGGGAGAAAGGGAAATAAGAAAGCACCCCAAAAGGAAAATTTTGTTCTTTTTCCTTCAATGAAAGTTTGTTCCTTGTGGCTGATTGTTCAGACCTTCCTTGAAATTCTTTGATAGAGAGAAATAGTGAACAAAACTGATTTAAAGTACGCCCAGAGAACTGGTATTTATGTTTAAACTAGGACTGGAGATATGATTTCAAAGCAGTTGAAGCTTCTGAGCAGTTATGATTGATTTTGCTGGAGTACACAACTACTTGACATATTTGACCCACTGCTTGTTCAAGATGGACTGCTTTTATAGCTGATTCTATGTGTGACCAGGTTCACGTCACTTGATTCTGTATATTTCACTATGTCTATTAGAAAAAATGAGTAATAGTTCTTGCCTAAGTGTTGATTCATTCAAGTGCTGAATCACAAAAGCACAGATTAATGACTAATTACTGATTAACTGTATCAGCATCTTCAGACAGAATATCACCCCTGAAAGTACATAGAACATTTTAATCAAAAACGTAGTGTCACATGTTTTGGGGCACTAATTTAGAAATTATTCTGTTCCTTGTATACTAGCAATTGAAAACCTGCTTTTCAGAAATGTTGGGAACCTAATTTTAAACTTTTCAGAGTGTAATTTTGTTTAGCTCTCGAAATCCCAGGACTTAAACTATTCATAACACAAATGAAGTGAATAGGATAGGTCACTTCCTAGTGAAATTAATCCAGTGAGTGAAAAATTCCTTTTGCTCCAGAATATATCCTTGCTCACTGGATTTTGAATTCATCATCTATTTATTTATTTATTTATTTTACATAAGTAAGATACCTTTAACAATGGCTACCAACAGCCTTCTACCGGTATTGGAACATTTCAGTTCAAGTTAAGAAGGTAACAATTGTCATGTTCTAATAATACATTAAAAAACTTCAGAATACTTTCAACATTTTTTCCATGTAAAAGTTTTACAAAACCTGACCTGTTCCTAGGAACAACTTTGGCTTTAGCCAATCAATTTTTAATACAAAAGCAAATTATAGAAAAGCTCTCAATCAATTTTTAAGTTTCAGTAGTATTTTATTAGTATTTATTTCACAGTTGCTCTGCTTGTTAGATAAGCGAGAAGTGAACTCCATAAACATGTGCGTGTTAATTACAGTATGTTAAGATAAGCAACTGAAAGTTTTCATTTCCACTTTGACTGATACCAAAATAGCCTATCTTATGATATTTTGACACATCTCTTTAAAACCCTCTGCTAAATCAGGAAGATAAGAAATAAATGTGTGAAAAGAGAGAGCAGAATAAAATAATTTATTTAAAGATCTGAGAAGCTTTGAATTAGCTTATTATTCTTGTTAATGGTTATGGTTAGCTCTTTAGTAGTGTGGAATCACATTACATCATGCTCCATGAGTATTGGCTTGGTACTATCATGGTACTTTTTGGTCGACATATAGTAGATCATACAACCTACGCACACACATGCAGCTGTGCAAGACAAAGAGGGGGGAGGGGAAATACTGCACTAGTAAGAAACCATTGTACTTACATATTGTATCAAAAAATGGTTGTTGTCATTTGTTCTTCCTTGTGGAAGTCCAGCCACGTATGTCACAGGGAACCTTACGAGTAAGGGGAAATTTTGTAAAAAGTGTGTGCTACAATGTGACCCTGTTGGGTCCTGTTCCTCTCATCATGCAGGCGTGTGGTCAGGACCATACTATGTTAGGTTTTAAGGCCACCATCCTCAGGTTTCATTCTCAAGGATAGCAATGCTACAGTGGAGAAGCAGAATACGGTGTAATTAGGTCTCATTCTGGCAGGGGCCAAGATATGACTAGAGACCTCTCTTGGGTTTGTGCATCTGAGAAGCATTCCCAGGTCCCTGACCTTTAGATGACAATATTCATAAAAGGGCCATCTAGATCCTTAATGAAACTCTTAAATTACTTTTAAGGGAACCACTTAAAATTTGGGTCAAGAGGCAACACATATGTTCAAGCACAAAAGGAGTGCTGTAAGATTTCTTTCCTGCATTCATTTGCGCCTTGTGAAATTGTTTTCTGCACTGCTGTGATATAGTTCCTTCCATTATTCTCTCAAAGGAATCATAGTCTCATATTTTTCCCCTCTGGTGTGTTTAGCTTCCTGTTTTAATCTAATTTTCACAGCTCAGGGGAATCATCAGACCTGGCTGAGATTTGTATCTTTTCGGAGAGCTCATCAATAGTTTACATAATGCTGTGGCAGGGCCAGGGTTCACACAGCTGGAGAGGTACTCGGCAAGAGTCCCGAGTTAAGCAGAAAAAGCCTTCCTGAGAATCTCAACTTTGTATAAAGAGGTTTTTTTTCTTCAGAAGAAGCCAAAACAACACAAAAGCAGTGTGTGCAGGTTTGTTGGCAGCTGGTGTGCTGTGACTGATGATGCTTGTGTTAATTATGCTCTCACTATTGCCATGTGATCCACCCATCTGCTTTTTGAAGCCAGCTGTTTTCCTTTATCTTCCTGTTGAACTACCAGTTATTCAGGGCAGTGACCATCTTTATGTGGTGAGCAAGCAGAGAAGCAAGTGTGGTGAAACTCTGATATGGGGCAGCACTGTCATGACTCAAATAAACTGAAAAGCTAGTAAAACACAGGTTTAGCCACATAATATTTTCCAACTTATATGTCTTTAAATATTAATTTGAAATGAATCAATAATGTGTTGAGAAGATTAAAATGTTTAGTTTTGCCCTTCCTGGAATTTGGAAAATGTCCTCAGCCATCGTCAAATGTCTAATAGTACGAGTTTTAATAAAAAATATTTGCCATGTAGTTAATACAAGTGTGTTTTCCCCAATTTACTTTTCTCTCTCTAATTTGTGACTGATTGCATAAGTCATGCAATATTCTTGCCGCCCTTTATTAGATAAGCAATACCTTTTAGCCCAGAAAAGCCATACCTTTTTAGCCTTTTGTTCATATGAGAACATTAACATTCATGTGCAGAGCAGCCATTCTCCAGGCAGTCATGCACATGCAAAAAAAAAAAAAGTTCCTGTAAAATAATGGAAAAGGCACATGACCCATAGTTAAACAAGTGTTCAGAACTAAAACGAACTGTTGTTTCACATTGTTTGTCCAGTTCTTGACCAAGCAGCCATATATATATATATATATAAATACCGCAAACTACACAGCATAAACAAAGCTGTTCTTATGATTCCAGAATTCCTGTTCTGGCCCTTAACCAGCAAATACAATCTTTTTCTCTCCCTCGAAAGAACACCCTCTGCTTCTGTCCTGCCTTTAATGGTCCCATGTGTTATTTTCAAGATCTCACGTAATATTTTCTTTTTAAAAGCAGAAAATCCCATCTAAAAAGTAATAATAAAAAATAAGTTGACAAATTTTCTCAAAGACCTTACCTATGTATAAAGGAAAGACTATACAATATTTAGAATTCTCTTAATATTGCCCAGTGGAAATTTTAGTGATATTATTATTGTTCAGGTTATCTTCAGCATTCCTTATTTCACTGATCACTATGGACTACATTGTATAGCCTACATTCCCTTATATTATATATATTATATACATTTCCCTAAATTCCCTTAAATGTCCTTTGATCAAATGGATTAAAACAGAGCAGAATTTGAAGGGAAATAATATTGCATAATTGATACTGGGAACTTCTGCAAGATAGACTTGTTCACATTGCACAAACATCTAGGCCTTTCCTTTTAACATATGTGTAAAGAACTAAAAAAAAAATCCTAAGTAAAACTAGGCTGAACATATAAAATGTGTTGATATAATGGCATGACAGAAATAGAAATTTACAATTGCCAAATTTTTCATGTAATTGAGGAGTATTAGAGAAACTTGAGGTTTTAAATTTTTTTCTTGAAATTTCATGGCAATATTCACAAATCTAACTCAAATGTGGTAATTCTTGAGTCAGTGTTTTCTGATTTCTGTGAAGTAGTCTTGGTTAGCAAGACAACCTTTGTAATTGAAAAGACCTTGAGTGCATATTTTCAGGCAGAATTTTGTAAATACAGAACTGTTCAAATAAAAGCAAGCCTAAACAATAAAATGTAAACTTTCAGAATTTTTGTAAATGCATGAAAAATATCCAGTCTGATGTTGCTATATAATGATATAATCTGCCTGAGGTACAACTTATTTTCCAGCATAAGGAAAATCGTATATCACTGATATACTGTAGCTTGGATTTAAAACTGAAAAGGAAAAAGTATTCGAGGCTATGAATGAAATAACTCTCAAGGGAAAACTGGAGTCCCTCATTTGAAAATCTGGCTCCTATTGCTCTAGCTTGCTGCATTTGAGTGGGTATTGGAGGGATTTATGAAGAGTGATTCCTCCTATTAGCAGTGGGTTATACATAATTTCAGCATGGCAGCTAAAATAAAGGTTAAGATTATTCCTGTCATCCCAGTCCTAATGTATCTAGGAGCTCTGGCACTCCCTTGGAGCCCAGATTTTAATCTTAAACTTTACTCTGGATTCCTCCAAATCTTGAGTTTTCATAAATCTGAATAACCGGAGTAGAGATTTTTCTTGTGGTTTTATTGTTTGTATTTTTTCTTTAAAACCCTGGTTTCTTGTTTGTGAGAAAAGTCACTAACTGACATGTAAAGGTTTTTTGAATAAATAATCCAGTTCTTAGAAGAGATTCCACCAGCTGCTGTCTGTCTTCAATCTCTCAATCCTATGTAAACATTATTCCATGTTAATTCTTTCTGGATACAAATACTACTTTGAAAGTACCTCCTCAATCGATTGTTAAG